>QTSX02005765.1:0-328492 GCA_014839935.2 Entomophthora muscae
GATAACTATCAGTACATTAATATCCCAGATCTAAAGGTTATTTGCCCTGCTTTACCCATTCCTTAACCAGGAGTCTTCTATGAGTGAATAGACTAAAGTTCTGCCTCACAATTCTCTTGTCCAGCTCCAAAATCATTATCACCAGGGAAGTTCTTTGTCACAAAAAGGGAGAATAGGGATAAATATAGTCTTTATTAACAGAAGGAAGATCCCCTTAGAAACTTTCTGATTTGCCATCATTTTGGAGTCCTTTTGACTAGCTACTGCTTCAAAAAGGACTTCTTAACTCTTTAGAATGCATCAGGTTACTTCAAACTAGCCATATGTGTAACCATCAAGGTACAAATCAAGCGCCCAAAAAAGATCCTTCTTGCAACATTTTTTTTCAAAGACCTCTTTAACTTTCCAGTCTGTCTCCTACTTATAGCGCCTTGTTCCCAACATTTGTGCTTTCAGAATGGTTTTCTTCAAAAGCTTAAACTATTAGCGCCCACTTTCTCTATAATAAAATAAGCTTACACACTTACTTTCTCAAAATATTTAAGTATTGATTTGCTGCTTTATTGCTTATACTTTAAGCTTTTGGCCTCCAACCAATCATATTCATCAGGAAAAATGCCTTCAAACCAACCAACAATTTCAGCGTTAAAAGATACACCTTTTCTGAATATCACCACAATCCAACTAGGAAATCCATTTCCACTGCTCAAACTGCTCAAAGCGTTAACACTTTGCTCACCAAATTGTTCACCAGTTCCCTGTTTTATCACCAGCCTCTGCTGCATTCAATCTTGGCCAAATGAATTGTAGGGTAATATTTAAATTTTTCTTCTTGATCTTCAATGTTTGCCCATATCTTTACTCTCATTGTGAAATCTAAGGAAACATCCCACCAAACCAGCTTTGTATCCTGATTTCATAACAAAATGCCTTCATCTACTACAGGTATTCACTAAGGAACCCTCTTTCCTTCAACTTCTTCAGCACTTCTCCTTTATTTTGCCATTATATCAAAACCAAGGCAAAACATTTCACCTTTGGCTTCCTCAGTAAATCAACTCAGAGAAATGTTGGAACATTTCCCTGGATTGTTTCAACCTTAGCCTGATAGCCTATTACCTAGCATAGCTATTGAGAAACTTATCAAGCCCCTACATATGGCCTCTATACTGGCTTATTATTGGTAGTTATCATCACTAAACAACTCAGACTTATAAAATAAGTCTCCACCAGTGAATCAACCTAGAATGGACCCCCATCAGTACCCTATACTTTAGATCATCAGAAGCAAGCATCCCTTGTGCATTATAACTGTTTTTACTCACCCAAGTTATTAGCTTGAGCTTTAAGGCTCAAATTAACCAGCTTCACTTCCTATAAACCTCCAAATCATAAGGTTCTGAAGCTGTTTCTCTGGGCAACCACCCTAATGATGGTTCTGAGCTATCTATGCTTGCCCAGCAACTTTAATACTTCCTTAAAGCTACCCTAAAGTCATAGAAAGATAGACTTTATCTCCATCCTAGGTTTTGCGCCTTTTGCATTACAGCGCCACAATTATTGAGATTATAGGGCACAGTACATTTGCCAGAATACATTCATATGTGAGGATATGAGTAGTATTGTATCAGAAAAGCCAGGATTGAATGTAACCATGATTATTGCCCGCACAATGGCTTTTGATTGCGCAGAAGCACTTAAGGATTAGGATAAAGGTCAACCAGATTAAAGATAAAATAAAGATGGTCCAAAGATGATTTTATTGTAAATGATTAATTCTTCTTATACCTTCTTCAAGGTTAATCTCTGGGCTGCTAGCAATGTCTTATAGTACATTCTAACACGCCCCTAATTTGAGTAATTATTAATCTAGGTTTAGCGCTTATTGCACGTCAACCAATAGAATATATTCATCTTCACCTAACACAGGTGATCCTTGCTGGCATGGAATAATTTAGTACTTCAGGATCACTTCCTACTTCTCTGGCATACTGCAAGCTTAATGCTTATTAATGTGATAAATATGGGAATTTGAGATTATGGGGAATTGAACCCAGCACCTCGGCGCTTGATGTAAAAGTAAAGTGGTGCCTTGGCGCCTGCAATATTTACCAGGCAGCGCCACGGCGCTTGCAATAATTTTCAGTTGGTGCTTGATGTAAAAGTAGTTTGACAATTTGGCGCCTAATCCAATTGCTAGGTGGTTCTTGTGTATTTTTAAAGTGGTGTGGCAGCAAATCATGTATCATTTAATTGCTGCAGTGGCGCTTATCATTGGCTAGTTTAAGGCTCAGGTCAGCAGACTACTGCTGATCCAATATGCATATAATTTATCCTATCAATTTATGTAATTTGATAGCTGCAATTTGTATCTGCAAGCTCCGTCATAATTAGTATCATTGTATTTTGTACTACTAATTTATGGATTTAGTTGTAGCAATCCCAATCTGTGGGCTCTGTCATAATTGGCATCATTGCTTGGTCAAAATTCCTAACACTAGGAAAAGCTACCCAACTTTTATTCTCACCCCAGCTGGGATCAGGCTTTTAGTGCTACCTCAGCACATCCTTTTTCAAATAGCCAATACCTTTCTACCATTCACTGCAGGCATCAAAGGCCACCTTGCTCCCCTTTCCTGGCTTAAATCTCCCATATCTCTTGGCCCCAACCTACACACATTAATAAACTAAAAACATGTACCTGTTTCTAGGAATTCAATATTTATTGTGGCCAAATTAGCTCTTGCCTGCAAAATGCTTCCATGTGGATCTTCACAGTGTTATAGTCAGCTGCTTCTGGACAGAAGTTGTGACAATGCTGGATTTATTTGTTAGATTCAGCCCAAAATTTGATGTCTTTTCATGCGAGGTCTCAGAGGAGAACCAATAGTTCTAAGAGAATTAAGTACCTCCTGGCTTTGTGAACTATTCAGATCACCCAAATTAATTTCATATTTGATTATGGGCTTAATCAGGTAGCCAATATGAAAGAGAATTATTGAACCCTGATGAGCAATACAATCATGAGGACAGATAAGTTTGGACACACCATCCAATGTAATAGAAAACACATGGACACTATTGCTGAATCTTCCAGGCTGGTAATAGAGGGAGGAACTCAATGGAAGGGCAGGCACACAGAGGGCCTCTGGATATGCAGCCCCGCTCTGTTAATAATACCAGTTCTCTCCCCCAAGGCTACATCTCCTTTATACACCACCTCTGAACCTTAATAAAATCTGTGTTCCCTTGAAGAATATATCCCGATTTCTACTCACGTGCTGGAAAGGTGAGGACCTGCCCGGGTTCGATATCCTTATAGTCTGCAGGTTAACCTTTCTGAAGCCGGTGTCACCAAGTTGGTTTGATTTATAGCAAAATCTATCTAGGCTGTAGATTGTAGTGATAAGCTTTATGCTTCTTAGGGTCCATTGTGTAAATGGTTGGTCGGGTATATGGCTAATCACTTTGGAGAGTTTGGAATGTTTTTCTGAAAAGTTATCTTTTGAATTCAAGTTAATTACAAATCAGGTATAGTTATAAAGTACCAAGGCTATTATGGGACATTATAAGTATTAAACTAGCTGTAGGGCTTAAGTTGGCTAAACTAGTGTAGATAATAATTGTATAATATAGGAATAACATTTCTTCATTTCATAAATGAGGGAAGGACTTATATAATATAAGAGTAGTTTAGCCTAAGACCATAGGTCCTTTTGTCATCCATTAGTTGCACCACTTGAGAAAACATATTGCTCAATCGCTTCAGGATCACCAACCCAGAGGATCCCAGGCTTCACCAACGATCCGATGGTCATTCAAGGAAGGCTGACTACGCTAAAATATAGATTCATCCCTGAATTATAAGCTCCAATCTACTCTGATCAATGAAAAGCCTAACTTATTATAATTGCTAATAGAACCGGTCTGGATTTTTAAATGATCTGCGATCACAAGGTTAATATATATTTAGGACATTCTACACCGTTTCTGGAAATACTGTTTCAAGTGAAATCAATAATTTTAAGATATCCCAGTTTCAAATTTAGATTAGATTTCTTCTCACGACTAAGCCATAACAAACGCACTTAATGCTGTGACTACAATCCACATAAGTGCTTGTGTCCACCCCCAAGTCACAAATCCGAGTATGAGGATCAGTACAGCCATGTGGTATTTGGGGCTGTTGCTATCAGCATGGAGGGCTGAGGTACAGACTGGTTGCCAAATTTATCTCACGGATCATATAGCTGCCAGGTGTTGGTTGGGAGGGCACAAGCTTAAGTTCGTAATAAAGTATCCTGTATTCTCATCCGACATGGCATTGAAAGGGGTTCTAAGCTTGAGCTCGCTATCTTTCATCCCAACAAATATAAAATACTAGCCTAAACCCCATCTATTTGAGTTGATGTTATAAATTAAAGCATTCTTCCCCCCTTCAACTTTCCGACTTGCCACCAAATCAGATTAAAGACTTTATCTGATCCGTTCTCGAACTATCTGGTGATACGATGCCAGACTTGAAGTCCGTCACAATTGCGGACATTTGGCTTGTTTTGGATGCGAGTGGTGGCAAACTTGTGTAACCTACTTGAACTAAAAACATTCCTTACTGCCAAGTTTAATGTCATTGGATGCTGGGATCTTCAATGAAGCAATCGCTTCACTCTTTCCATGGGGTTAGAAATATTTAAGTTACAATAATATTTTTCAAAAGCGTTCATCACAGCTGAAGCCAGTTGATTAATTACATCCCTTGGGATGTTGTAGCTCAGATATCTGTGCTGAAACTTTGCTTTCGGTTTAGCCTTTCGCCTCGATAGCAACTTGGTTTGAAAACTTATGTTGATTTATGTCACACTTGAATTTTTTTGTACAATTAGAATAGATGCTAGATAGGTTAAAATTTGGAAAGGGCGCCTGGCTTTGCACCGAATCGTCATAAATCTTAATCTAAAAGCCAATTTTTAGATCGAACAGATAAGATTATGAAGCCAACCCTGATTATAAGTTCAATTGAATTATTTTGAGGTATTGCAGAACCAGCGTTAAATCAGCTGGGAATATTTCAAAGATGGACAAGAGCGATCCTAAATAAATCATATGCTTATAGCTCTATTGGATAGGTAGAGGTTATCAGCATCTTTAAGCCAGATCAGTACTTCATGCGAAGAATGAGGCACGAAACCCTCATCCTGTAGCTTAAATAGCTCTTCCAAAGACAACATCCCCCACAATGAAACTACTTTTCCTTTCATCACTCATCACTGCTTTTGCATATCCCGATGGTGAAGCTTCAACTTTGGCCTCAGCTGAGATGATTGATTCTCCAGCCAGCACGCCAACCATTTCACGCTTCACGAAAGCTTTGGAGCTGAACCAGAGTATGGCTCTAGCCCCCAACACCAAGTGGCTTGGCCAAGGTGGCTTTGAAGCTTACCACCAGAACCCCACTCCTGCCAACACCAATATATTCTGTATTGCTGAGGAGGCCCTCTTCCTCCCTGCCAAACGCTGCTTCACCGTGTCACACATGTCCTACGACTTCGATGGAGCCAGCGTGGCCAGCGAGGTTAAAAAATGTAATACCGAAACTTGCAGCGTCACCACCAGTCATGCCATCACCCGCTTCACCCAGAAGGAAGCATGGACACAGATCAGTACCCAAGACGCCACCAAAATGGCCTCGCCCCTGATCCCTCCCAACTTGATGCGCAGCAATCCCGCCAGCCCCAAAACCGGGGTATCCTTTACCTTCACGGGCCCAGCAGAAGCCTACATAGTTTTTACCCCGATTTATATGAAACTGCGGGGGGAGCTCTACTTCCTCCGCCCAAAAGTTCTTGGGAAGTACGAAGTAAAAAGGGACACTTACTTCTCCGTCCCTCTTACACTCCAGGATGGCAGCTCGGGATGGCATCTACGAGTTGGTATATAAACACCCCGAATAAACGATTATGAAATCAAATATTAATAAAGTATATTTTTAATTACCTAATAAAATTACTTCAAAATAAGATATCATTCAAATATGATATTTTAAAAGAACCATATAAGAGGTAAAAGTAGTGTTAGATGATAAATTTAGGACAAGAGAAACTATAATTATAACAGGTGGATTTCCAGAGAATGTTACCATAGCAGGTTGAACTTTACATTACATGGACTTATTGTTCATACTTGGTATCATACCATGCTATAGGCAACAGCCATATAGGAGGTAATAAAATAAAGAGAAAGAGTGGGGTTTATACCCTTGCAGTTAGACACCAGGAGTTGACCCTGGATATATTTGCAACCCAGGTTTGAGCTGCATAAAAAAGCTGCCCCTGCTAGGACAACACAAGTAAAGACATTGTGGCAGCAATTGGTAGTACCACCAGAAGATGTGAAATACTAGTTACTATCCTAATAAGTGATAGTAAATGTCAGTCCATAGTTGATCCAAGAGGATCTGGATCATTAAGCCCCTTCCCCTTGATCCCCAGGGATGCTCATTTATAACCCATATCATGGTATATGTTTTCTACTGCCCTTGAACCATAATGATCTAGCTGATTGTCTGTAAATGGACAGACACTCTCAATTCTGCCTACTATATCCTTATATAGCCTTAATTTAATGAGTTTCATAATCTTCTCCTTACAACATTTCACCAATACCTGTACCTTATAATGTTATGGTTTAGATAGACAAATAGGACAACATCAAGACTTACCCTATTGAATAGCAGTTTAAATTTTCTAGATCCAGGACCCAAACTTCATCCCCCATCTCCAAGCTTTGGGGGTAGCTAGAGCTCCATGGGGTTACCATACTTGGCCTCTTTATGTTGGGTCTTGGCCAAACCAGTGCAAGAAAATAAGCCATTGTATTAAGTGCATTAAGTTTAGAGTTACCAAATACAATAGAGTTGTAAACTTTTGTAGTGAGACTTTTATTCACCCCGCTAGAGATTTATAGTTTATAACAAAATATGTTATCAGGGTTAGTAATCCTAAATAAAATATATAAAAAAAGGTATTAAAGAGAGACTATTTTAACCAAACGGATATGGATATCCAGGCATTCACTTTAAGCATATTTTAGCATGAGAGATGTGAGAGAGTTGGCTAGACTTACAAAGGCCAGCTGCCATCCTGGTGCACAGTTTACCCAGGATGCCATCCAGTGCATGGCAGGGATGGCTGCTATGAAGGGTCTCCAGGGGTGGGAAATAGGCATACAAAACTATAGCCCAGGAGCCTGCCAGAAGCCAAAAAGAACATTCCTGGATAGGGCAGGAGTATATATCCTTAGGGGGATTATGGTAGAGGAAAGAGAGAAGGATTTGCAGCAGATATAAGCTCCTTAAACCCCTTTATTTTGGGAGGAGAGACCTCAGCCTCCAGCTCCTGGCATGTAGGGAAATCCTCAGGATACAGACCAACCCATGCAGATATACCAAATGAATTCACAGGAAAGGGGGACCAGCTAGATGTCAGAAGGAGTTCAAGAGCAGCCCAGGTAAGTTGCTGAACTTGGGCTGATAAGGAGAGGCTCCATGCCGCATTATTGAATGGATCAACCAAAGCATAGTCCGTTTATGTTAAGGGCAATAGAGCAATCACCCACTTGTTTTGCTGTGTTTGCTATTTTATGCCTGTAAACTTGTTTAATTGCACCTAAAAAGCACTATTTTAATTAAAAGTTTATTGCACATAGAGCTCGGTCTTTACTTCTGCGGCTAATAATAGAATCAAAGCATTTAAGAGCCACTTTCCTTCATTTGGCAAGGCACGTAAAACCAGTTATTTTCTTGTGCAGCTCTTTCCAATGTCATTTCTCCACTGCCTCTATATGGCAAGTCCTCCTTTTGGTGCCTATTTTCTTTGGCAATAATTCCCCCGCCCCCACTGTATAACCTTCTAACATATAAAATAAAGAACCAGTTTTGTCTTATTATCTTCTTATATTCTTCTCTCCTTACCCAGGCTGTCACTATACCACAACAGTTATAGTATTAAGATAAAGAAGTAGTAGACTAACTATTTGTAGAAATCAGCACCCAGGCTGCATATTTTACAATACTCTCCCATATCTCTGGGGAGGTGGGCCACAACTGGAGGAATCCAGGCACCAAGACCCCTACCAAATAATTGTAGGAGGGGAGCTACATCCCAAATGGAAAGCTCAACAAAAAACTCTGGGAAGACAGGCCAAGGAAGCTGGAAAAACAAGAATTTGGGGACTAAGCAGAAGTACAGAATTGAATCTGGGTACCCCAAGTCTCAAAGGGTCAAGCTGGATCTGAATCAGCCCGGACCTCTTCCCAACAAAAAACACAGCAGGCAGGCAGGCAGACCAAGGGGAGGCAACAGGCAGGGAAAATTCAGGTAAACAACTGTCATGATCAAAATTAAGGAGCACAGACCACAAAGCAGGCTGTGCAAAGTCAGGATCTTTAACCTGAAAGTTTAGAATTGGTAAGCAAGGGGCTTGGCAGCTCTTTGTTTGTGTTATATGCAAAGAAGGAGGTGACAGTACCAGCATATTTTGGGAGGGGCTTGGAATGTAGTGGACAGGAACTGATTAGATGGGACCAACCAATCTTCCCCTGGTCCAGGCCCAAGAGAATAGGAGCACTGGGCTGGGTGAGATGGCCAAGATCCAGATTGGCTAGGCAAACCACCTAGGGAGACAGAGGCAACATTTTCCAATGCTGGTCAAAGCTGAAACCATAACTGGGATACCCTTGGAACAATTTTCTGTGAGCCAAGGGACCACTGGGACATAAGAATTAATTGGCCAAGGTTCCAATATGAGCAGGACCTTACAGCCAAATTCTCCAGGTTGTGGGACAGGGAGACCTTGTGGATTTTAGTGGGCCATGTTTTCCTGCTGAACTTCCATTTGTCTTGGGTAAGGTCTGCACCAGGAAAGCAGGCAAACTAACCAAATCAGAAGCTCCTGTGTAGATGGAGGAGATTCAAAATAAGATGGTTTATATGGAGAAAAAGGTACTTCAAATGCTCATTGACAGTGTCTGCAAGATTTTTGGGTTGTGCAGGGGTTGCGCTTGGACGCAGGCTGTGCTTTTGGTTAAACTAGGGAAAATATCCCCTTCTAAAGCCAACCAAACCCCCTGGAACTTTACAGGTTCAACTGCTTTTCTGCCCTGGTCCTATTTAGAAAGAAGTCATATAACACCCTATATGATGCCCTTCTTTGGCATCTTTACATCATCACCAATTAGGAAGTGTTTGCCCCATCATTGAGTACTTTGAAATGCAGTGGGTTGGGGCTTTTCAAGGAGTGCACTGCATCAGAAAAGATGATGACTTGATCACCTGAAACTGATTTAAGCGGGTTAAAGATGGGTTGGTCAAGAACACCCTTCCCTTGAAGGATGGTTCAGACAATTTGATACAAGGGTCTGGGGTAAGAAGCTTGAGTTCAATAAGATCAGGGTGCTTCTAAAAACCCAGCAGGCTATCTTGGCACGTTGCTTCAAGCCTGGGATGAGGACCTAGGGCAACACAAAGCCAAACAAAGGCTGTGGTAAAGTAATAGGATCTCTTCCAGGTGTTCCTTGCCTATGATCCCAGGGATAGTAAGCTTGAGCATCTTTGCTGCTCTTTAAATCAACATATTGGCTTTCCTAATAAACCTTTCCTCTTCTTCTCTCTTATTTTCTTTTGGTTTTGATATATTTAACCTTTCTTTAGCATTTAGTTGCTTTTTATGTTTTTTAAGCTGTAGCCTATAGATTGTTTAGCTGGAAAGAGCTTATTTGGGATCTATTAAGTTTGGAGCTCTGCACAACCTTGCTGTCACTAATTGACCCCGTCTTATTAAATATTCGAAGTGATGAGGTCTTTTTTAGTCAATCTATGACTTGAGAAATTGGTTTACATTTTTTAGCATAGAACACAGTACCTGTTGAGGTGGTGCTTTTTTTATTTATGATACTGTAAATTGGGATGCTGTATCTACTATCACTTTTGAGATAGCGTTTTTTGAGATGGTGAATTTCAAGAAGTCGTTCTTGAGATGCCATTCCCTACCTCTAAATGGGGGTGGGGTCAGGATTCTTCAAATAATCACTTCAACTGGGGATCATGTGTAGGCATGTTTCAATATCTCTAGGTTATGGCTCTTGATTCATCAACGATCCGTATAAAGTCGTACGTTGAGTATGTCGTGTATGGGGTTGAGATTGAATATCGGTTGATTACTACTTGCAGAAAGATGAGCTGGCTGGTGTTGTTACAAGGTCCTCCTTACAAAAAGACTTTGCATCCTTGATTTTCTGTCGATTAACCGTTTATTTCAGTTATATATCTTAGGTCGTGTAGGGTTGAGCTTAGGGCTTTGATCGGTTTCTGGCGCTATGTTGCTCGTGCCAAAGAATTAAAGGTTTAAATATCGAAGCAAGACGTTTTGACTAGGCAGCCCTAGTTGGGGGCATTCTGCTACGAGTGATTCATTTAACCGTCATTAGTCCCAGCCAATCATTTGATTGTCGTTTTTGGCCCCATGGCAGGTGATGTCTATATTTACACAGCACGAGAAATGTTCCAGCATCTGAAACATGGGCGCTTTCCAATACCTGCCTGTAACAGCCATAAAACAACCCCCGCCAGGGAAGGCTGCTTAAGAAGCATGATTTTTCTCAGCGCTATTGAATCGGAACATTCAGAACTTTAAACTGAAGTGTTTTGAGAAGAGAGTGTTTCTCACACGCTCTGTCGCTACAGGAGTGCTTAAGTAAACCCCTCATCTCATAAGGATAGCATGGGACAACTCATTATTCCTTTGGCTGTACTTTCCTCAGCCTTGCTTGCCGTACAGCTGATTACTGCCACGACAAACCTCATCAACACGAATGAACCAATGATTCTTGATAAGAACATTGCTTGGTCTGGCGAAGGGGACTTGGAGACATACCATCTTACCAACGGCATCGATGCCCCTGGTGAAGCGTGCATACTTACCCCAAAAGGTGCGACGCGATGCTTCAAGAAAAGCGGGCAAAAGTACCGATTCGGAAAGGGCTTCCCCGTCACTGAAACAGTCAACTGCCCAAACGTCATCTGCCAGGTTGAAACTCAGGCTCGCAAGCTGACCACCATCAGGAAGGAGAAATGGACAAACATCAGCGGCCACGATGCCATTAACTTGA
This sequence comes from Entomophthora muscae, assembly GCA_014839935.2. Lineage (NCBI taxonomy): Eukaryota > Fungi > Entomophthoromycota > Entomophthoromycetes > Entomophthorales > Entomophthoraceae > Entomophthora > Entomophthora muscae. Next base: position 11,165 of record QTSX02005765.1, read on the forward strand.
TCTCCAAGTTCATCCCCGACAAGCTGAACTACGCCAAATCAGCCCCGTTTATCGGAAAGCCCTTAGCCATCCAGGGCCCAGGATCTTTCCGAATCTCCTTCAAGTCCATCCAATACCTCCTGGAAGGGACATTTACGGCAAACTATTTCAACGGCCAGGTCTCAGTCATAAACAAGACCTTCTTCTGCATCCCACTCAAACTCAAAGACGGCTCAATGGATGGCATCTACGTTATTGACAAAGCATAGCCCTGCTCCTACCAACTAACCTTAGTATTTTTAATAAAATATATATCCATAAACAAAAAACTACTTGCTTTCCCATCACGACAAAAAATCAACATTCTCACACACCTCAAAATTTCAATCCATGTCTGATATATTTGTGATGGGTGGTTACCCCATAAAAGTACATGTATAGCTGAACTTAATATGTCTATTAATATATACCACCGAACTTTATACCAAGATTACTTATCATCAGTTCAATCAAAACATCTTTAAATAAGGTTTTTAAAACTATATTTAAACTTTGCTGCATCTAACAATTACAAGTACCGAGCATAAATATTAAAGATGAACGTCAAAGAACTGCGGACCATGTTATCTGCCAAGATGGAACCCTATGCCTTCTAAAACCAATGACGCTCATCAACCCTGGTTACTTCGATGCTAAACTTTGGTCCACAGATGCAGGAAGTCTGACTTGGCCCACAGCCGTCATGGCCCGAGAAATTCTTCTATACATTAGGGAAAGGTTAAGTTTACATCCATAACTCTTTATACGATATCGTGCTGTTTGACAACATCCCCATCATTTACTCAAAGTCACAAGGCAGTGCATGACAGAAGGTGATAATAAAGGGGAGTGCAGATATTTGCAAGTGAAAAGGGATAAGACATCACCATTCCCAGTGTTGATTAAATCCATCTGGGAAGTACTTAATAAAAATAGGGGGAATATTTAAGAAAAGAATGGTATCTGCAGTACTTTTGTACAGAGCCTCTTAGGTCAACTCAGGGGAGTCCTTACCACAAGGGCTAAGCCGGATGTGAGAGGGGGTGCTAACTAATAACATTTTTAGGAGGAGGCAGACAGGGGGTCTGCCTTGTATACCAGATAGGGGGTGGAGGATAGAAGCAAGAGGGTGTGTTCCTTGCCAGAACACAGATAGGTTTAGCACTTACTGTAGTACAACACCATCTTAGCAATACAGTAATCTATATCTGTAAAGATATTGAGTACAGTATCTATAGTACATACCACAGTACAGATAACTCATAGTAATAATGACATTCTATAGCACAAGTTATGGGGGAACAGACATGTCTGTTGGAACCTTGCTATTTCTATCAAAAGAATAGGAGGCAGCAGGTATACACCAAGGTTTAATAAGTTTATAATAGAAGAGGAAAGGAATAGCACGTGTGATCAAGCCTGGGACACTAGCCTGGTAAAGATGCTAGTATAGCAGGGGACTGTCCTGTCACCTTTTGTCCCTGCAAAAGGAACAGCGGGAGCTTCCAGAGAAAGGGCCTGGTTAAAGGACACTATCTAAACAGTAGAAATGTTCAGCCAAGTGCAAAGCTCAATATATATCAAAAGGCAGAGGCAAAAGTGGGTCTTGTTTATTGTGAATGATGAGGGAATTATATAGATATATAACACTATGTACTTGGATAAAAGCAGAAGATCTACCTAAGAGAATTGCATTAATAGTCTCAGAGTAGGGGATAAAATAATAGCAGGGTATTATTAATTTACTAGGTGGTTGCCCCGTCCAAGGACAGAATTAAAGTTGAATTTAATAAATCAATCAAATTTATTTTATTGTCTTTTTAGGCTTGTATTACTTATAGCATATTTAATTAAAATTTTATTTAATTGCTTTATTAAAAAGTAATTTCAATTATATTTATTTAAATTTAAAATTAAAATTGTATACTCCAAGTATAAATAAAAACTAAACCTAAATAAGTATAGTATCACTATTAAGTTTAGTAAGGCTAAACTGATTATTTTAACATTTTGTAATTGATTTTCAATGGCTTTAAAAATGTAGAGCTGATCTGCAGCTTTTAAATAAGCTATTGGGCACCAAAATCGGCTTAGTATTCACTGAGATACATTGATTTTAGTTTTTGTAGTGTGTATTAAGAGTAAATTTAGATAATATCAAATCGAGTCTGAGCCTTTGATTATGACGCGAACCCGATTCCAGCACTTAACTATATATCTCAGCATCTAGAGCTATCATGTTTGGTACCATTTTGATTGGAATCATCTGAAAAATTGATCTACGTCCTCTAAATTTCATGAAAATCATCATATGGAAACATAATTTTATCATAGTTAGTTTACTCCACTGATGTTCTTTTGGGATGAAGCTATGTCAAGCAAGGTCTACTCTGAAACAATATGGAGCCACTTGGATCAGGTGGCATCGAATTGGAATGCTCTACTATCTCACTTGAAGAATAAGAATTTCGAAATGTCCAAGCCAACCATCTCCTTCTTTAAACTAATATTTATATTATAATTTAAACTGTATTGCTTTAAATTGACCAAGCTCTCTTTTCGTCATCGATTCAATCCTCAACATAGAGCATAATCATCCAATCATATAAAACAATCTAAAACAATTGCTGCTTCTCTTCCAGTTTTAATCCACCCATTCTAGAGTCGGGTAATCTAGAAAGATAAGCCACTTTGATATGGTTGAATAGGGTTAGCCACTAATTTAAAATGCACGTAATCAAATACAAATTTATTAAAGTTTGAGTGGCTTATATCTCAGTTCAACATGATTTAGACCACACTTCACTGAATTCAACCCGAGTACTTTCAAAGATGTATGTAAGTGATTGAATGTAAGGATGAGCCAAATTGAGCTTGTGGCTTAACAATCAACTTTTAAAATCAAATTTAAGTAAAAATCAATTCGGTCAAATCCCTTATGGCTTGAGCCCACTTGAGGTGACATTACAGACAGACAGACTCACTTTTATATATATTAATGGTCAAGAGGATCAGGCACACATAGAAATTTCAGCATAAGAGAATCCAGATGTTTCAAGAGGTTCAATCATCAGATGAGAGGGTTCCACCATCAGACTAGAGGATCTAATACCTGTGCACATTAGTTAGTGCACCTTGGATAGTGCTCATAATATAGTTTACTGCATACAGTTCATCTTAGGTAGTGCACATAAGAGTTTTCAATTTAGAGTGCTATTTTCTGGAATCACACTGCAGGTGGGTGGACCCAAAAAAGATGGCCATCCCAGAGGTAGCAGAAGCATATCCCTTCTCTAATGTGGCTTTGGTACTCTCTGGGGGGCATCCTTTATCTTGGGCGGATACTGGTGGGACCTTCTTGGGCAGCAGTTCCTTGCCTCTCATCTATACTTCAGGGCTGACTAAAGTCCATTCTCCAGGCAACAGCAATCAGCCTTTCCTTTAGGAGTTGATAGCAATGATGGCCCATCAATCTATCATGGTAAGTGTCTAACCTACTTCTTAATTACAGGCCAGAAAGCTGCCCAGGACTTCTGCAGAAGTTGCCAGCCTTGGGGACCATCATGGTCAGGTTTCCCAGCCATCTCTTCCCTGCCTCAAGCCAAGAAAGCCTGTATAGTATTATAGCTCAGCTCCAGAGGGGGGGGGCTGCTAAAAGTTTGCCCATAAAAGGTGTTTTGGGAAAGCATAAGGCCATAACCTTCCTTCAGCCTGGTGAGGAACCCTTTTCTGGTACCATCCTTCAGCTGGGCAGCCACCCCCATTGTTTTCTGGATATCACCTTGATAGCTCTTTGGGTGCACTTGAAACAAGTTTTTTATCACCCCAAGCATTTCTTGAACCAGCAGGGTCCACCTTGAGGGATCATGGGTAAGTGTTGGGCATTTAGGAGTTCTGGTTGAGGTTGATATATCCACATTCTGCGCTTGTGCAGCGTTTGGGGAGCTTGGCCTTAGGCTGTGTGATGAAGGTAATGAGAAATCTCTGCAGGCATGTGCCAAAGTGGTTTCAGGATGCCAATCACTACAATCTGGGATGTTGGGCCGGGATCTGGGGTGGCTGAGTGCATTAGTGGGCAAGGCTCACCACAAATTGACGCTAATTTGATAAGATGCAAGGCTAACTGTCCTCTATGAACAATGGGCCTGCAGGTGACACCATAGAGTCTATACATCCTGTGAGGGTAATATAAACAATTGCATATATATGATTGGAAGGTTCTTCTATGGTGGGCACAGTAAAGGGTAGGAAGTTGAGCTCCAGGATGAGGGGTGGTTCCATGGGTACCAAGCACACAGGTAGAAAAATTGTAACTGTTATTGAATACCCATCATTAGATAGTGTACTGAATCCCTTATCTATTAATTATTTTATGGTCTGGTAAGAGCTAAGGATTCAGACACAAGGATGTTCACTAGGATGAAATCCTTATAAACTGGATTTGGAATACCCTTTAAAATGTACTGGCCTGTAATATGAGCGAGGTAGTTTGAAATATTCAGGCCACCAGTTCTTGGGAAATAAGCTGGACTATCAAGGACCATGGCTGGACCATTTGGGGTAGTTTTCAGGTGATGGAGAGCTAAAAATATTGGGCTAAATTGAGAGAGCCCAAAGTTTATTTACATCTTAATTTAAAATGACAATATCTTTATCTAACATCAGAAGAGGCTTTATATTTTCTTTCACAGAACTATATCTTAGGACCCCAGCTATCTGTTCTTCTGGACATCAGGGCTAGGGGTTGTAGCTGTAAGGTGGCACAGTAACCAGAAATCTCTTTGTAAGCCAAGCATTAATCTGTATTCACAACTTTTTTTGGCACCATTGCAATATTTAGGCAGGCTGGCTCGCCAGGCCTTGGAGGTCCAGATCACCATCATATATCTACTTATCAGGATCTACATCTAAGGATTTAGACAGGGTCCTAATTGTCCCAGCTCAGGCCAATGCATTGGCATAGATCATGGGTCTCCATTTGGTTCTGTGTTGATCTCCACTCTTTTAGTGCCCCCAAATAATTAACTTATTGGGGGCATCAATTTTGTTTTTTTTGGTGGTGGAGAAGCCCAAATATTTGATTTTGGATCCCAGTTAAAAAATCATAGGCAGGCTTCTGAGCTGCTGGCACGCAGGTCAGTCTGGGGTTTGTTTCCTTCTTTTACTCTTATTAAAAGTAGGTTGGAATTTGTATTCATTACAGGTGTCAATAATAAAGTCTTGTTTACAGATAACAATCATTGGTGTTGTTGTTTTTTATTTTCATCTACTTTGGGTGCCTATAGGAGGGACACCTACAAGTATTGTATAAGGATAGAAGTGTGCTAATGATAGATATGCCAAATGATATAGAATCATATGAGAAACTAGGGCTATAGTAAAGTTAAGTGCAAAACCACAATGGTTGAGGTTTATCTGCTCATGTCTTATGGATAGCCTTAAGGGAGACATTTAATGCTACTGTTCAAAATCAGGGTGCCTAAACACACTGCTGTGATGAACTTTTAGAGAATCAGTTGTTGAACTTTATGATTTATGTTTTTAGGAAGTAAATTTGATTATTTTGCATAGAAAAGTCCAGGATAATCACTTAGATAGATGTAGAGGGATTAACATAATGTGTGCTGGCCTCTGTCAGGTATATTTTGGAGAGCATTTGTGGTAAGTTTGACTCCCTGATGATCAACTCCCTGGTACTTGACAAAGTGTCAAGTACCAGGGAGTTGAGTGACGCATATGTGAATCTATTAGTATTTTTGGCTTAACTGAATTTAAGCTAATTTTTACTAGTAATTTAGGGGTTCAAAACCAAAAACCAAGGTTAAATTTACTTGAACTCAACTCCGTTTAATAATTTGGTTAGCTAAAATACCAATTTAAGGGGCAATTTATAAGTAAATTTACTAATAGAAATGAAAAAACCTGTGTTGAACATTCTAAACCAAAAAGTGACCTGTTTGACACTTTTTAAGCCAAATTTTAATTTTATTAATAAAATACATATCTGCTTTTATAAAATTTGTTATTTACAGTAGTTTTAAAAGCTATGGAAACAAGCACAAATTCTTCAGATTTAAACAAAATGATTTAGATTTAAACAAAATCCAACTCTCAGGTTAAAATATACACTCTGTTAACAGGGTTTATTGGCGTGAATGGGCAAAATGGGTCAACACAGCAATAAAGTACTCACGCGCAAAGCAAAACCATTCAAAATACAATCCAAAATACATTGATTCACAAGTGAAATGGTGTGAGTTGACTTTCAGTGTACATATGTTTACTATGTGAATTGGTGACAAAATACACCCAAGCAAGGTGTGTCAAAACTCAATCCAAAAATGAAACACAATAGCAACTCACTATGTAAACAAAATCACTCACGCAATGTGTGCAATGGATTGTAATCATGAATGATACCAAGGTATCTAAAATAAGACATGAGATCTGAAACATAAATTTTAAAAATACTGTGTTGGGTGTTTGAATTTGGCAGTAAAATCTAGGAAAATGGGTGGATTTTTTTGAGTATTCTAAAATGGGTGTTGTAAAACCAAAAACAACTAACCAAGAAATAAAGATCTATAATTGGGATATTGGGTGGGAAAAAATATTAATTGAATATCCATAAACAGATAAAAGCAAAAAGTAAAATTAGGGAGTAACTTAAAGAAATTTATTTAATATTTTATTAAATTTTAAAATGGAAGGAACACAACAACAGAGTACCAATACACCCATTGTGCGCCGCAATTGCGGTTGCCCCTACGGTCCAAAGAATAGACTTAGTACAACACAAGTGCCTACTCAAGGAGGAGACAGGAGAGGAGAGTTCCATAGTGACGCTGCACTGACACAGCCTGTTCAAGGAGCACAAGCTGCTAGGGTGCAGAGCATAAACCCTTGGGTCCCAAAGCTGACCCGGAAGCCAACCAAGGTCACCACTACAAAGAAAGTTAGAAACAAGGAGGTAGAACTTAATTTGTATGTGTTTGAGGTTGTGTACCGGCAAGAGTCGGTCCCGTCAGCCATGCTGGAGAAGATGAAGCCTGTACTTGATACTAGCTACAAGCCCTATGTCAGTGATGGCAATCAGGAGGATGACAAGGAGCCCCAGTTCTACCAAACCAATGAGGGACAGCTGGTGCTAAAGAAAGTTGCTGCATTTTACACCAAGGTGCCCATGCCCTGTGCTGTGCCTAATCCCAATGAGTTGACCCCTACTGCCAACAAGCCCGCCCAGAAGCGCATCCCCGACATTAAAAACATTATCCTGCTTAATCTAATGCGGGAATTGGGTGACTACAAGGCAGCTGCAGCCATTGTTGGAGTGGATCCCAAGTACGCCTCAAAGACCTTCAACAAGTTCATTGATACTGGCCGAGTCCTTGCCGCGGAGAAATCCTTGCGTGTTTCAACCATGCTCACCAAGGAGCACAAATGGGCAATCTGCCAGTGGATAACCCAAGATTGCCATCTTGAACTGGCAAATATACAGGCCATGGTCAAGTCCGCTTTGGGGATTGAGGCCTCAATTTCCTTCTATTATCATTTTGTTGCAACCGAGTTTCTAGGCTCGCCTGCTAACATATCTTACAATACACAGGCGGCGCTTGATGAGTCGCCCCTTGACATATCTAACTTTATGAATTAATCTGATGGCAATGACAAATAGCGGGTACTTCATCCTAATTAGGAGTGTTGCCAATTTGACCTGTTGATCCCCACACAAGTTATTTCTTGGCTCCAAACCTTACATGGAACTTCCCACTATGCCACCCCCTTGTGGCCTTGTGGCTTTCCCCATATGGTATATTAATCACAATATTCTATAATAAACAACACCTTATTCTTATTATTATGTCCTTTCCTATTGGACTGTTGTCTTCCCCAATTCCAAGTACTGAACTCTCATTGGTTCAGTTGCAACAGTGGTAGCAGAAGTAGGTTTACGACCTATTTTAAAAACAAAATTTCCCCCCAAGAAAGGACGGAGTACGGGCTGTATGGCTACTCCACAACAAGAGACATTCCTCCCAATCCCCAAGGGGAACATTCCCAAAGGTTATGTCATCTATCAAGATCAGCTAGTTCTTACCAGTGTATACAATTGGCTCCGCCTCGGGCAGCGTGACGCTAGCGTCACCCCGCCACAGTTAGACCTGTCTCAACGTATGCTCAACCTCTAACTAGAGTTCTTCACTGGTGGTGTCAAAGGAGCTGACATTGTCAGTTGGCTCCAGTCCACCAAAACACGCCTTTGTATCTGTCAGGTCCCGGAGTCCATGTGGGTTGCCACAGCATCTGGCCGCCTTACAGGACCCGCCGCTGTGTGGTTCACCAACTGGGCCAGCCAGGAGTTTGACGTCACCTGGGCAACATTTCAAGACGCTGCTAAATCCTAATATAGTGAAACTTTCTCTCCTATTGTCTTGGGGACTCCCCTCTTAGCCATCAAGCAGACTGGTTCCGTCCCTGAGTATCTTGCCGCTTGGCAACAAGCCCTTGCTGCCGCCCCCAAAGCCATGACCGATGGGAACGCCATGTTGCTCACTCTCATTGTTAATGGGTTAAAACCCCATATTTGCAAGTGGGTCCCCGTCAGTTGCTGCACCTCTATTGATGACTGTTATAAAGCCATTGTAGAGGCCAATAACCAGGCTTCAATGGGCTTCTGCCGCATCAACAATGCTCCACCCCAACCACGTCCTGCACCCAACAATGGCCAAGGTCAAGTGGGCCATTGCCAACCTCGTCAACAAGAAAGTGCAGATAAACACCCCCATAAGGGGGGAGCTCCAGCTAGCGCTAATTGAGTACCAGGGAAAAGCCTGGGGGTTGTAACAACAAGAGGCCTTACAACCCCAACCAACCCGCCCTCTCAGCCCTTGCTTGCAAAGAACTCCCGCGACTATAATCTTCACGAGTTCAAAACCCTAGACGTCTTTCAGGTCCATAGCAATGACCCCGTGTTGCAAGCTGCTCATTCCTCTAATAAAGTAACACACTTGTCCTATCCCTTCTGTTTCCGTGGGAACACCCACAAGTTACTGGTAGATACCGGGGCTGATCACACCATGGTAGATCAGGTGTTTGCTGACTCCCAACAATTAGACCAAGTACCCAGCAGATTCAAAGCAGTACGTGTAGCTGACTCCCGCAGAGTGGCCATCACCCACGAGACAGTACCCTTCTCTGTAAGAATGGGAAACGTCCAGGTTAAGCTCTCTGGGCCAATCATGGCAGGCCTCAGCCACAACGTAATTGCTGGCCTCAACTGGCTCTGGCATAACTGTCCCTACATTAACTGGGATACCTCCGTCATCACCCTCAATAGGAATGGGGTGGGGTTCCAAATCTACCCCGTGGAAATGAACAAGCTACTACATGACACTGTGTTTGTCAGGATAACAGAGACAGGCCCATACAACTTCAAGGGGGGAAACTAGACTTTAACCAATGTTCAGTTGAAGTTATCGTTGCAGAACTATCTGAAGTCCCTCCCTTGTCAACATCACCACCACCAGCACTAGCTGCACTCCTTGAGGAGTACAAGGATGTATTCAGTGAAACACTTGAATAACTACCTCCGCCCCGGGAGATCCAGCACGCTATACAACTTCAAGGATTGTTACCTAAAGCACGACCATTATATTGTCTCACACCAAAGGAAAATGAAACCCTCCGCCAGCACCTTGTGGACGCGCTTGATAAGGGCTTTATTTGTCCCTTGCTATCTCCATACGGGGCGGCTGTCTTCTTTGTAGCTAAGAAGGATGGGTCTCTTTGCCTGGTCACAGACTACTGCGCCTTAAACAAGGTGACAGTTAAAAATAAGTACCCCCTGCCGCTGATTGACGGCCTGTTTGATACACTTGCAGGCGCAAAGGTCTTTAGCAAGATCAATCTCACTGTGGGGTACAACCAGGTCCGCATTACACCAGGGGATGAGGCAAAAACTGCCTTTCGCACACGCTACAGGTCATTTGAGTGTTGTGTCATGAACTTTGGAATGACCAACGCTCCCTCCACCTTTGCCATGTTGATGAACAAGCCTTTGAGGAACTGATTGGAAAGTGCGTGGTTGTGTACCTTGACAACATTATTGTCTTCAGTCAATATCAAACCACACACCTCCAACACCTCCGCGCTGTCCTCGACACCCTTTGGAAAAATCAGCTAAAAGCTAAACCCTCCAAATGTGAGTTTCTCAAGTCAAAGTTACTATTCCTTGGGCACACCATCTCTGCCCAAGGAATAAAGCCCGGCCCCGCCAAAATCAAGGCAATTGCTAGCATGCCGCCCCCACTGATGTGGGCCAAGTGCAAACATTCTTGGGCATGGTTGCCTATGTACGCAAGCTCATCCCTAATTGCGGAGAACTAATTGCACCTCTCACTGAGCTCCTCAATACCAAACAGCGCTTCCATTAGACCCCTTCCAGAGATCAAGCCTTTGAGACATTGAAGCAAAGGCTCACAACAGCACCAGTACTGCAGTTTCCTAACCAAAATCAACAGTACAAACTTGAGACTGACGCCTCTGACAGGGCCATAGGGGGCGTGCTAAAGGTAGAAACTGACAATGGCGCCTTCCTGCCTGTAGCATATGAGTCCAGGAAGCTCACTGACTTGGAACAATGTTACCCCATCCATGATAAAGAGCTGACAGCCATTGTACACTGCATTGAGAAGTGGCGCTGTTACTTGGAAGGTGCAACCTTTCCACCCCGCGTTCTGACAGACCATAAGTCACTCCAATACTTCAACATGCAGTCTCATTTGACACGCCGCCAGGCAGGATGGGTTGAGCGTCTATCCCCCTATCAGTTACACATCAAATACAAGCCTGGGAAGGAACTCATCACAGCCAACGCTCTTTCATGACTCTACGTAGTGTCCATCACTGGGGACAACAGTTTGGACCCAGACTGGCCCATGCTCTACCTGCGCCCTGAGGCAACCCGCTACAAGGGCCTTAACTCGGTCATCATCTCCAAGCTGAAGGACAATGAAAGTCAGTTCATCATCAATGCTGGAAACGTCTGCCGCCAGGCAGAGACAGGTGAGAAGCCGCCTTACATTCCCACCACCCAACAAGGGGACATCATCTTGCACTACCACTGAACCTTGGGTCACATCAGAGGGCATAACCTCTTCAAGATCATGAAACATAAGGTTTGGTGGCCGCACATGCAGCAAGACATCTTGGACCTCCTTGAGACGTGTGTGTTGTGTGAGAAGAATACGTCCAAACCTGCACCTCCCAAGTCTGTCCTACCCATCAAGGCTATGGAACTCTTTGAGCAGTGGGCTCTTGACATTGTGGGACCACTCCCCAAAGACAGACTGGGTAAGAAGTATATTATCACTGCTATCAACTAGTTCACCTGTTGGCCAGTGGCGTGGGCAACAACCAACCACACTGCCACCACCATTACCCGCTTTATTGGCAAAGAGATTGTGGCTTGCTTTGAGCAACCCAAGTGTCTCATCACAGATGGCGGACCTGAACTTGTTGGCCACGTTGTGAAGGCATACTGCGTTAAGAACGCGCTCCAGTATATTGTCACAACCCCCTACCATCCGCAAGCCAACGGGCGTGTGGAACAGTTAAATGGCTCCCTGGTTCAATTGATTGCCAAGCTCTCACAGGAGCATCCCAATACTGCGTGGACTGAACATCTTCCCATTGCCCTACTGATCCTGCAAGCAAGAATCAACAGGGGCACTGGGTTCAGCCCTAGCACCCTGGCCTTTGGAACACCTGACAGCCTGACCAGGGTTGAACAGGGGAAACTACGGTCCAAGGTTTCTGACAAGCCCCCTAGTGACAACGCCCTCCCTAGACCAATGGCGTGCCAAAGCCCGGGAGATCAAACACAAGCGGATTGCGGGAGGGACAAGACACATTGAAGCTAGAAACGCCGTAGGTGACCCCGTCTACACCCTCAATCCCAATTCTGCCAAATTAGAACCCAACCACCTAGGGCCCTTCAAGGTAGCTGCGGTCTATGACAACCACACCTACCAACTTGAGGATGCCCAAGGGAATACCAAGAAGCTTCACCATGACCGCTTGCGCCCCTGCCGCGCTATCCCCACACAAAGGTTGTTTGTGCAGACCTTCCCAGATTTTCCACAAACTCCAGTCCTGGTGTCTGACAACAAACAGGGGGCAAGGGGGGTGTTGCAACCGAATTTCTAGGCTTGCCTGCTAACGTATCTTACAATACACAGGGGGCGCTTGATGAGTTGCCCCTTGACGTATCTAACGTTATGAATTAATCTGATGGCAATGTCAAATGGCGGGTACTTTATCCTAATTAGGAGTGTTGCTAATTTGACCTGTTGATCCCCGCACAAGTTATTCCTTGGCTCCAAACCTTACATGAAACTTCCCACTATGCCACCCCCTTGTGGCCTTGTGGCTTTCCCCATATGGTATATTAATCACAATATTCTACAATAAACAACACCTTATTCTTATTATTCTGTCCTTTCCTATTGGACTGTTGTCTTTCCCAATTCCAAGTACTGAACTCTCATTGGTTCAGTTGTAACAATTTGGTCAAGGGAATGCACTTTTCCTGGAAAAAGCTTGGGGTATCCCCCTACAATTGGAACAGCCCAGCTAATATTGAGACCCGGAAAAATTACACTGAGGCGTACACTGCCCTCAAAGCCAAGGGGACGGTGAAATTCTATTATATCAACAAATCAGCATTTGCCTTGTCGATGCACAATGAGTATGGGTATGTCCCCAGAGGCTCCAATGACGGGATGGCTTGGCGTGCTGCAGTCTGCGCCACAGCATACTCAATGGTGGCTCTCCTTGGTCCAAAGGGGGTCAAGCTCTACCAAATGATACTAGGCTCCCACAATAGCCGGACCTTCCTATCATTTCTCCAATTGGTCCAGGAGCACCTGAGGCGCACAAGCCCGGGCTTCACCAACGTAATTGTATTAGACAATGTTGGTCTCCACAAGGTGGCAGATATTCTTGAAGAATTTCCATCAATTGACACCAGCATTGCAGTGGGCTCCCAGCAATTGGCAACAGCAAATATGTGCCTTCTCTTCCTCCCTGCCTATTTGCCCTTCCTAAATCCCATTGAGAAAGTCTTTGGGTGGCTCAAGCAAGTTGTCAAGCAAGGAACCCCAACAGGGATCAAGGACCTGTTTGATTTGCTGCAGGCTGGGATCCATACCCTCCCAGCTGAGACCATGGCCAAATTCTATGGCCACGCTGATTTGTTCATCCCCGCGTGCCTAGCCAAACAGCCAATCAATTAAAGGCTTAGCGTGTCCAACTTTTTTATATTATCTAATTTACTACCCTAGATTTATTAATTATCATTTTATATTTAGATGGTTCCACACCTACAATCACATTCAGAAGATCCATCAATAGATGTAAGTAATTTATTTATTTTATTATATATTATTTTATTATGCCATCTGAGGTAATCCAAATGCTCAGTACTGGATTATGCAAAAATATTTAAATCACTTTGGTCAAATAGTTATAAAAATAGTTTAAAAAAATTAAACATAAAATGTACAAGTTAGAATTTATTTTATTAACGTATAATTTTATATGTTTATGAAACCCATTTCCACAATATATTTTGAAAATCTCGTTTGCTAAAATATTATTTGAAAAATTAATTATAATAAAAATATTGTAGAGTATAAAGATGTTTATTAGAAGAGAGAATTTATTACAAACACCTGTGGTGAGTTTGGCGGTATGTACCCACCCTGCAATGGAGGTGGCGCACAACCTCCACCGCCACACCGTGAACGGTGGATACACCCTTATTGAAATACTCCCTCCTGCTGGTGAAAGGCAGTAGGGTCAGGTGGGAGTGAAGCAGCAGCTTTTCAGGCAGGGCTGCAAACCCAAAGATGCCTGCCGGACCAGGGCGTCCTGGATCACATGATCAACTGAGTTGTATCCAGGGGGGACCTTCTTCCTGTCGAGTGCAAGCTGGGCCTTGTCAATCCCCAGAAGGACCCTGTCCAGGTCCTCAACAGACACGCCCATCCCAAAGAAGAATAAGAACCCCAGGTAAACAACCAGATGAAGCCTTTGCCCAGCAAAGGCTTCCGTGAACTCACACAGTTTATTATAGACTGTGCTGATCTTCTTCTTGTGCTTGGTTTTGACAATGGTCAGCTCCATAGCTGCTTGGACCCCTGTCTTGTTGGCACTCCAGGCCAGCCCAAAGTCTGCCAGGAGGATCTTGGTCTTCTTTACGGCTGTTGCATCTGCAACAGACAATTTTGACACCGCACACCCAAAGTTCTCCAACAGGTAAGAGATGGTATGCTCCACCGGGAAGCAGAAGCAAGTAGCCGCATGAGCCTGGCCCATCTCTGGTATATTCTTGAATGGGAGCGTTGCTAGTACGTCCCAAACAAGCTCAATGGAGTTTACACAGTAAACTCCATTGAGGTTAACCGGGTCCAGGTTGGCATCCTTTTAGGCAGTAACTGCCCACTCAGATGCCCCCTCAGAATATGTCAGCCCAGCTAGCGCGTCCCTTGTCATTGGGAAGGACCTGTGAATTCTGTCTTCAAGCTTCCGCAAGACAGGGGGGACAGGAAAAGCTGTTTTGCCACATGATTAGCATAGTTGGCATAGAAAATGGGGGGACAAAAAGGACCAGGACCCAGCAGAGTTCATCATCAACATCTTCTAAAAAAGGTAAGTATTTAAGAATTTTTATTAATTATAATTTTTTAGGTTACCTTCTTGGGTTTCTTCCTTGCCGCTGGCTTCAGCCAGCTTTGCCATTCTTGGCGCAAGCAGTTGTGCAGGCAATTTGGTGTCCTCCGCCCTGGGACACTTGGTGGGTTTGAGGTGGGCATACATCTCCAGGTAATCAACCCAGACAGATGGCGCGGAAAGATTGTAAGCCTTGAACTGGAGCCCCTCAACCACCATTTTTTGAATGTTCAGTAAGCACTTGATTGTTATTTCTGGGGTGTCAGGCATTTTTGACATTAGTGCCTTTGCGGACACCTTGTCAATTTTGTCCCCAGTGAGGACAGCGGACTGCACCTTTGCTTTGACCTTGCAGTCAATGTCCTTTATTTTGGCAATCACCAAGTCAAGGTCCTTCAGAAGCTTTTCAAGTTCTCTCATTTGATTTTTTTACTAACCTTTCCATATGTTTTTATAGACTTTTGCCCCAATGAATTCTGTATTATTTTGATACTGTTGCCTCTTTGTTTATTCCTTTTTGTTTTCCCATCTACTACATTATCCCATATTTTTACCCATTGTGTATATGTTTTACGCTCATCTCAATATGTGTCATTTGCTTTGTGTTGGCATTGTTTCCTTGATTACCATATTATTTTTGGCGCTTGACATAGCCCCTTGTGAAAATATTAACAACAATTTGGTGATCAGCTAAATTTGAATTAGAAAATTATAGTGTTAACTGTTTTTAGATAAAGTTGTTACTGATCCAAATTCAAAACCTTAATGATAAACTTTAAGCCAATCAGGAGCCAAGTGATAAAGTGATTGTTGTGACATAAAGGGTCATTCAATAATTCTTTGGTGCATGTGCACTAATTAATATGATTGGCTGGATGTTTTGCCATTATACGCCATTGCCGCTGTGGTGAGTTGTTGGAGGACTAGTGCTAACCCAGCAGCTTATTGGGCACTAGTCCATCAACAAATTGCTACAGCGGCAATAGCGTATAATGGCAAAACATCCAGACAATCATATTAATTAGCGCACATGCACCAAAGAATTATTGAATGACCCTTTATGTCACAACAATCACTTTATCACTTGGCTCCTGATTGGCTTAAAGTTTATCATTAAGGTTTTGAATTTGGATCAGTAACAACTTTATCTAAAAACAGTTAACACTATAATTTTCTAATTCAAATTTAGCTGATCACCAAATTGTTGTTAATATTTTCACAAGGGGCTATGTTTGGGTGCTAAAAATAACTGTGTTCAGGATCTAGATACACAACATAGTAAATATATGATTTTATAGAAATAAGCTGAACATAAAGAATATAGCCAACTATAAACAAAGAGAACACAAACAATTGAAATTCAAAATAAAGATAATATAAATAGAAATTTTCTGGGACCAGGGGTTTATTGAGGCGGGGAAGAGTGATGCCTAGTAGGCAGAATGGCGTGGGAAGGAAGATGTAGAGGCGGTGCTGGCCTGGGGGGTCTGGGATTGGATGGGTTGGGTTTGCGGGCAGGGGGTGTTGGTGGTGGGGGTGGAGGCAGGAGGATTGTGTGTGATGGCCGCCATATACTGCTCATTGTACTCCTCATCAGTCATTGGCTGGATGGGCTGGTAGGTGGCTGTGGCACAGGGTGGGAGGCGCTTATCCTTGCGTGATTGGTTGCCCATGTTCACATGGAAAACCATTTGCACAAACAAGTCAGCCACCATTTGGTGACCAAAGAGAAAATTGTGATCAAGGACCCCAAGATAGAGGTTGTTGAAAGCCTGAGGGCGGCGCTCCCGTAGTGTATCTCCAATGTTGAAGAAGACAACATCAGCCAGATGGACGTCTGCATGGCCGGCGGGGTAGACTGAGGCCTGGTGCCCGCGTCCCTGGATGGCCTCAAGGGCGGTGGAGCTTCCCTCCATCTGGTGGCTCAAGAAAACCCGGTATTTGGAATTCGAGCCATCCCAGGAGTTGAGCAATCCACCGAGGATGTGGCCGTATGAGTACCCATCAATGAAATCAGGGTTTGTCCAATATTAGACAAAACCCTTGGCTGAAACAGCCAGAAATGCACCAATGAAAGTCCCCTTCTTGACCTTCTTCCTTCCATTCTTGGTGGCGGCTTTTCCTTGCTCACCAAAATTGTCAAATGCAATTGATAACTTGTAGTACAAGACAAACATGATGTCATCTGTTAGACTTGTCAAGCATCTGACCAGGGTTGATTTGATTGCGGTGTCATATGGGGAATCCTCAGCGCCATCCCATTGGTTGCCGGCAAAATTGGTAAGAACCTGTATGGAAGCCACCTTTCCGTGCATCCAGAGCTGCACCATGCACTCAGACACCCAAATGCCATGGTGTGCAAGTTGCTTCCGGACCTGGGTCAAGGGAAGCTTGGGGTCCTGCTGGAGGAGGTCAAGCATTATTGGGTAGGCCTCGGTTATCTGGGACTCTGTGGCCTTCTTTGGCTTCTTGGCTGTCCCAATCAGATTTCCCTTATTCATTAGGTTGTTGAACTCCCGCATTATGGTGGCTTGGGTAAATTGCAACTGGGGCAGCAATCTGGTCCCATGACAGACCCTGTAGGTTTAGTGCCATAATTTTCTGAAGAATTTGGGCAGTGATTATTCTGCGTTTGGGGCGCTGGGCCAGGGGGAGCTGAAGCCTGATTGGCTGAGGGGGGAGCAGGTTGGCTGGTGGCAGAAAGATGTTCCAAATCAGGGTTGTCATCCTGATTGATTAGTTGAGGGGCAGCTTGTGTGGGGGTGGGGGTGGGAGCAAGGGCAGAGCTAGACGCTAAGTGACTCTCAAACAAGTCAAAGCCATATGGGTTGGGGGACAGTAACAGGTCAGCTTCCTCATTACCCGCCTCAAAGGCTTAGGTGTAAACAGGTGCCTCCACGCTCTGAGCCTCACCTCCATTGAAGCTGGCTTGGCTGCTGGCGTGGTTGAAGATGTTGCTATTAAAAACCATTGTAAAAAACCTAGGATAAAATCACTAAAAGTAGAAATTTTAAAATTTAATGAATTATTTTTATTGGAATCACAAGTCCATATTTGGAAAGTTCTCAAAACCATTCCATACAAATCAGGATCCATGAAAATGAATAAAATGCCTCTGTTCCTAAATTGGATAGCTGTTGATTGGCTGTTAAACTGTTATATTTCTATTTTAGGCTGCTCATACTACACATCTTGTGTGAGTTCATTTTGTTTCATGCTTGTGTAATCTTGCTTCTAGATTGCTCAAGTTTTGTTTCACTTTAGTTCTTCTGTTGGTGCCTCATATGAATCCTGATTGGATTATAATATACTCCGGAATAGCATCCATCCATTCCACTTGTTGTGTCAGTTCATTTTGTTTATGGTTTGAACTACACTGCTTGATTTTTGATATAATTTTGTATGATGGGTTAGTGAAATTTTGTTTTTGGTTTGACAGTTCATTTATTAACCAAAGATATTTAAATTAATTGAATCCTGAATCTTGCGCAACTTAGATTTTGTTTAAATCTGAAGAATTTTTGCTTGTTGCAATAGCTTTTAAAACTACTGTATTATTATATTTTTATTATTAGTGTCCATAGTTGTCAATTAGGCCCCCAAGCACCACTATACTGGATTTAGTGGTATAAACGTTAACCAAATACCCCACTTGTTTTACATTATGTCATTCCCAGGTTTGTGGATTAAGTGATGTCACATAAATTAAGCCCAATTTATTAAGAGATTTCATATGTACTTTATAAAAAACAGAAACTTGACTCCCCCTCTGTTTCACTCTATACACTTGCCACACAATTGGTTTCAGATTTAACTAATCAAAGGCTCAGAATTAAGGCCAAATTAATATGTGACACACTATGAGCGCCACTCACCCACTCAACACTTTAACTTGGGGATTAGTACAGAGAGCTTCTTAACATTTTAACCAACACTATGGTAAATAAGTCACTCCCAGCTCCTCAGCATAAATTAAACACTAATAAACACCTTCCTACTCATTTACTTTTTTAACTTATGTTGTATCTTTTTTATTTTTGAGCATATGAAACTGCCTTGCATTTGGGTTAAATTTTGAACCCGTTTTAAATTTAAGCAAGGTTTATATGTAAAAAACATAGTAAATTTGATTTTTCTGCTCAACTCCGGCATACTCAACAGTGAGAATTCAGCTTTTCCCAGCTGATTGACAGTGCCAAACTCAACACTTTACTATGTTTGACTTTTAAACTCCCATAAAAAAATTCCACATAATATTTTTTTTGCAATTATAATCTACTACTCTTCCTGCTACTCTCCATATAATTTTTATATACTTTTTTGATTTTTAATTATACTTTTATATTGTTTTAGCACTAAGATGTTATGAGAACCTAACATCTTTGATGCTTCATCATAAATTCACTTATTTTCTATGTTTTAACCTTTATATCTATACTTTGAGTTTCTATTTTGCTTCTATTTACTTTGTTATTTTTTTCTTGATAAATAAAACTTTATTTGCATACTTTTTACTTAAACTTTTCTTTTCTTTACCTCTTTGTGTTTTAATTTTTCATATTGTTTTATTTACAAAACTAAACTTTTATTTAGCCAAGATCATCTAAATCTAACAAGCCTACCAAGCGCCAAGCCTTCAAGGGCTCAAAAGAAACTGCCTCAACCCCCAAGCATGTCAAGAAGCCTGCAAAGGCAAAGTCTCCAACTCCATCTCCTCCCACTCCTTCTCCCTCCACCCTCATCTTCAACTTCAATTTCAATTTCAACTTCCACCCTAAGTCCTTAAATAAAAGTGATGACTATCTCACTGATCACTCATTTTATGAGTCAGAGGCTGACTCTGAACCCACCAAGGAGTGCTGTACCAATAAGTTAAAGGCTGAAAAGGAGCCCATCTCTTCTTCTGGTAAGAAAAAGGAGGCATCCAAGCAGGCCTCAAAGAACCCTTTCCCTTCCCCTCCTGATGGCTCTTCCCCCTCCCTCATCTGATCCCCAAGATGAGCCTGAGGAGTACTCCAAGAAGTTCAAAGCTTCTGGTCATGTGGCTTGGGATCCACTGGCCATCCACAATATCTGCAATGTGGACAGAGAGTCCAAAGACCCCAAGTGCTTCCCCTGTTTTTTCTCCATCATGTCAGTAAAGGTTGGCCCTGGCTATGTCGCTGAAAATTACATTTTTAGCTGTAATAATCAAAAGAGCGCCACCGAGAGCAAGCACTTTGTATGTGAGGATAAGACTTGCAGGACACGGCTAAACACCAAGGGCTGGGAGAAAGTAACTGCCAAGAAGGGGGAGCACTCTTGTGAGCCCCCCAAACATCTTATAACCCAGATATTAAAATGGTACCTGGTCCAAGTTATCCCAACATCCTCTCACCTCCGGGCATCTTATCTGGCTATAAAGGCCCTGAAGCATTTAAAACCTAACAATATTAAGTTGGCACCAAACCAGGAACATTTGGTTAAGTTAATAAGTGGTAAGCATATTTCTGCCAATCCCCCTCCCCCTAAGGCTTCATATGTCCTCTTGGAGCTTACGCTCACCCATGAGCTCAAGCAGATTTTGAGTGGGGAGTGCTTCCTCCTCCATGACAACAGGCCCGCCACCAAAGACCACATAATCTGCTATGCCACTCAGCAGAACCTACTAGAGTTAAAAAGGGCTTCAACCTGGCTAGTTGATGGTACCTTTGCCACTAGCCCCCAGATGTTCAAACAGCTCTGGATGATCCATGCCCAGATTGACATCTGGGTGATTCCACTTGCTTTCTTCCTTCTCCCTGGGGCCACTGAGGCCATCTACACCTGTGCTTTATCTATCCTTTGACAAGCACTTTCCCTCCTTCCTGACAACAACAATGCCAAGAAGACCCCCTACACCCGCGCCAACCCTCCTGCCGTTGACAAGGATCAGGCCACCCTGGACTTGGAGGAAAAGGTAAGGCTGAGAGCTCTGGGGCCTCACATTTGCATTATGGACTTTGAGCTGCTCAGTTCAATGCATTTGAGCAGCTGTTCAGCGGGGAGGTGCAGGGGTGCCACTTTCACTACTGCCAAGAAGTTGCTTGGAATGTGCAGGCCCATGCCGAGCTAAGTAGGTTGAGCTGGAGTGTCAGGAAGCCAGTCATAGGTGGAGGCATTGGGCAGCTCAGGGTGTGGCGCAGCCAAGCTGTTGGGTAAGACCCACCATAGAATGGGTGCTAACTTGATAATGTAAGATACAGATTGACCAAGTAAGGACCAGGGTCCAGAGTTGGGGACCACAGAATCCACCAATCCTATCAAAGTAATGTAGAGTACTCCAAACAGTTGGATAGAGGTGGTCTTGGCAGCGGCAGTAGGTTCCAGTGGGCAGTCTGGTCTTGGGGTTAATGGTGGAGTCATGGGAACAAAGTACACTGGTAAGTAGTTGTACTTGTCTTTGAACAGTAAGGGCAGGATCTTGACCCTCTTTCCTTTGCGTCCTATGTACTTGGTACTTCTAGTCCTTGCCAAAGGGTTGGCAATGAGGATGGTTTCCAAGTTGTACTCTGAATAGGCCGGGTTGGGGGGTATTCAGTAAAATACACAGGTCCAAAGGGGGCTCCCGGGGGACGGTATAATGCCTGGGGCAATTTGTCAGATTGGTCTCAGGAGGGGGGCGGCGGCCTGGCGGTCTACTTGGCTGGAATTAAGATAGAAGATCACTAAGACTAGATAGGGTAAGATTTTTTTGAACCAAAGGTTTATAAAAATTTATTATCAAAAATGACAATGTGGTCTTCACCATACCACTGGGGTTTTTATACCATGGGATTTTGCTCCTTCAATTTTTGCAGGGTTCAGGTTTGCAGACAAGGTACTGGCGGGGCATGGATCTTGGCTTAGAGTCTCGGGGGCGGGAGATCCAGGTAGTGCCTGCTCTGGTGAATAGAAGTGGGAATGATTTGTTCTGCCACCACTGTTTACTATGTCACCTGAGTAGTTCAATTGTACTACCCTCTCTGGGTGGCATGCTGGCAGGTCATTGGCAGAGTTTAGAATAGAGTTTGGTTTAACCTTCTTAAGGCAAGTCACAACCTCTTCATAGGTTTGGGTCTTTGGTGGCTCAAGGTTAGCATCAATCTGATGACCATTTGGGGAATTGTCCTTGGGAGGCTGGCAGGTCTCAGAGTAACTTGTTAACTCAAGTATGCAATTTAGCAAGTTGGCGGTTTCTTGTCCACTTTGCGTGACTTGAGTAGTCTTTGGAGGGTCCTCTGTAGTAGGACGGCGGATTGCGGAGTAATTCACCAATTTGAGCCTTTGTCTTAACAGATTGGTGGGTCCTGGACTGGTCTGGAGGGTTGGATCCACCTTCTGGGAACCAGGGTTCAACTCTTGGGTTTTCAATACAAGTATTGAAATGTCATTCATGACACGGAGGGTCACTTCAGACACCTGCAAATATGTGCTTTCACAAATTAGTGCCTTGGCTTTTTTAAAGCCAGAGCACACTGCTCAGGGGTTTGAGGTTCTCTCAAAGGATCCTTACATAGTAAAGCACTCGGAGTTCAAGCCTTTCCTTGAGTACTTTGAGCCCCAGTGGATTGGGAAGGTTGTCATGCAGAGGCAAGGCAAGGCCCATGACAAGGCCAGTTGGAACGTTTACCGGGCGGCCATCAACGGGGAGCTCAAGACCACCTCGGCACTAGAGGCTTATCACAAGCATCTTAAGGCCAACTTTGGGCTTCATCCAAAGTTCAATAAGTTCTTCTCCCTCCTGCAGCACAAGCAGGAGAAAACCATCTCCAAGCTGTGTGACTTGGCAAATCACGTCCCCCCACAAAGCCCACAACCCGCTCCACCCTCTTCACCAAGGCCATTCAAAATGTGGCCAAGCATAAATACAAGGCCTCAGAGATCAAGCAGCAGCTTGAGCTCATTGCAACTGCCCTACTGGAAGGGGCTGAAATGAAAAGGGGAAAGAAGGATGAAGAGTAAAATTGCTTGCTTGCTCAGTTATATGATTTTAACTTTTAACTTTTTACCTTTAATTTTTACTTGTTAGTTTTGATCAATAAGTTTTTAGTTTTAATTTTTCTATTTTTTGATTTAATTAGATAGCACTGATTATTTTATGTATACATGGTAAGTTTGAGATGAATAGTTATTGTTGAAAGTGAATGAAATATCTTAATTTTTGTTAATTTCCTAATAAAACATAAGATATTCACATTTATACTTATATGAACTATATCAAATAAATATTAATATTTTTTCATATTTTGCATAACTTAATTTTTGTGTTTATGTTTATTTTTGTCTCATTGGAATTTTAATTTTTATGGTAATCAAAAATATTTTTATAATAAAGAGAATAAATTACATGGTAAAATGAGAAATAGTTACTTATTTCTCCTTATTCTCATTAGTTAAAACACACTTTTTTATTTTATTTTTGAGCTCTATGGGGTCACTTTAGTATACCATAGCTGTATAGCTTACTTTTTTATATTAAAAACTTTCACTACATAAGATCTGTTAATTAAAAAAGTGTCAATTTCCAGGTGTCAATCAGGGAAAAGGCTGAATTCTCACTTTACTATAGTGTCAAGCACCAGGGAGTTGAAATTGCCACAGTTGCCTTTTGGAGGACACCACTATGACCTAGATGCTTTCAATAGATAATCAGATGTTCTAGGTTACTATTATACATGTGATTCAGTCTAAAGAAAAGTCAAAGATGGGCTGAAAAAATTTCTCTGACACATTTTTCTACAAGGGCAAAAATTCCAAAAAGTTTGGTAAAATTCTTTGCCACAGCTTTGCTAGAGGGCAAAATCTGATAGAATCATTAAAGAAATCAAGGGGTAAAAAGCACCTTGGTGATTCACTACGTAAAAATGTTGATTTCAAACACAGGGAAGCATTTAAGAAAACAGGAAAATTTTAGTAACACAAAGTGAAAATTGTCAAAGTTTCAAGCAGTGAAACACCTCTCTCCTATGGAAATCATTTTAAACCTTTGAAGAAGTTAAAGCATATGGAGCATTTAAAAATGATGGATATTGACATCATTAGTTGAGTTTGAGGCTTGTTTACTGATTTTTCCATTGGTGTAAAAGCCCACATATTAATGGATATTTTAAAGAACATTAGGAGATGCTCTGGGAGTGAATAAGCAAGTTTAAAACCCTATTTATTATAGAAAATTTTGTGTTAATCCTATTTTAAGCTTTGAAAAGAGCCATCCTAAAGAGGGAAAGCTTGAAATAAAGGGATATAAATAAGTAATTTACCAGACAGCTAGAGATATCTAAACAGTTGGTTGATTTGACATATGAAGTATCTTTATCTGAGGCACAGTTGAGAAGCATCTGGGGCATTTAGAAGTCATAATAAAAGGAGCATCTATTCAATAGAGCTACATAATAGTGGCAAATCAGAAGGTTTCTAAGGGAATCTCCTTTCTTTTTCAATAAAGAATTTAGTGACCTCTAAACGTTTTAAGAGTATTTTAGCCACATAAAACTTCTCCAATATCTAATACCCAAGTTTTAGACAAGAAGGGCAGTAAAGAAGTGTTGCAGTGATTTTTTATGTAGCCAAACTCCTGATAAGATTAGACAAGGCTGTAAAAGGTTTGAAGCTTACAGAAAGAGGATAATAGCTCTAAGCAGTTAATTTTAAAATATATTCTAGGAGCTATAAATGCCAAAGGAGGACCAAGCACGGGAAGAAGTAATGATAAATGATGACAATGCCAGGATGTTTTTTGAAAGGTTTTGGAAGAGTTTGCATTTCTGAATGTTCAGTAAAATGCTTTAGCTCTGGGACTAGTCACTTGAAGGATGGCACCCCAACCCAGCTGATACCTGGCTTTGACTCAGGACATAGTTTGCTGGCCTCTGGAGAGAAGGTGCACCACAGGCTCATCTTTATCAGGCTTACAGCAGGTAAAAATTGATATAAACAGTAAGTTAAGATCATAAAAAGCATCCAACTCCCTATCAAAAATCAGGAATAGAGGTTCAGGTTTAAAGTTTGTATATAATTGAGAGACTTTTAATAACAGGTTCATTGTTAGGAGAATCTCTAATTTCTGTGGAGTTTCTTGCCTGAAAAGACCTTTAAATGACTGATAGCAGTCTCATCAAATAACTGGTAGCAGTTACTCAGGGCATTATGGCTCATATATGGGAAATCACTTTCTCAGTGAGCCCCAAGATGATCACATATGCAAGCCCTAGTTTTCTGTAGTCATATTTCAGTTTAGCAGGGGGACCTATTTTCTTGTTTTGACTAGCACATAAGTGTATATGGGCAAAGCTCCTATATGAAAACAGTGGGGCAGAGGTTAGACCAGCTTTTTTTATCAAAGCTTCTGATAGAAAATATAGTAAAGCTCTGGTTAAGCTGAGACAAAGGTGTTATGCTCATATTTATAAGGCTGTAACTGGATTAGATGATGCTTTCTATTTGAAAATATCAATAAGATAAAGAGGTGAATATATTTTAAACACCTGAAAAGATATAATTCTTCAAATGCATAAACTACTGTTCTGAAATAGAAAATTTAACAAGGAAAGGGCTGCCATTTCCCCAGCTATATCCTGCTTGGAAATAGATTTTTGATTGATGATGATTTCTCATTGGCTGATAGTGGATTTTTTCCTTGCTGAGTACCAGAACAATATTATTAGATTCTTAAAGAAACTAATATGTCAATTTTAACCTCTAGAAGATGGCCGCCACCTTGGGGATTATTTAAAACTATTTGGGGGCCAAATGCTTGAAGATGAAGGAAATATCATCTTTTTTCAATTGATTTTTATTGAATTACAGTTTTTTCATGGCTTTTGCTCCTAGGAATTTAATACTGGGCTGAGAGGAATGGTTAAATCATTCCCACAATATTTGATCAATGTAAAAAATGATTGACCAATCAATTATATGTGAGCTTTAAACAATATATGCAATTATATTATTATGCTTGTTTTGGGCCCTTGTGAGAAGCCTAAATTAGACATAGCTCTGTATGAGAGTGATTTTTAAAAAAAGAAATATATATTGTAACTAACATTGTTTAGACAAAAATAAAATCCAGTTGATAATATCTGGGCACTAATTGATTAATTTCATCATTATAATTGGGCTTCATATGTTTGGTCTGCTGTTTATAATTTGGTATTTTGCATTTTGAATGGCACTTTCATATACCCTATTAATCCTAGAGACATATTTTATGGTAGTGCCAAATTGGCATGTGATATCCTTGAGAGACATTCCATCATAGATACCCTTGATGACTTCTTTGCAATTGCTATCTAAAAACTGGTGCCTACCCTTGGTGAATACTACATCATTCACACTATTAGGTCCAATGCATGAGATGAGGAAAATGGTATAGAACAAAGCATCTTTTGCACATGCAGTATTGTCATCAACTGTGGAATGTGCAATGGGTATATCTGGCTTTTCAGTTGCAATCAAGGGCCCATATGACATGAAAAATACTTTGGGAGATCCACTAGCAGCTCTGGGGTATTGTTTACAATGCTGAGTGATAAGTGGGTAAACTGAGGAGGGTTATTTGATTAATGAAATGCAAAAAATAGTGTATGTCACTTTGATAGCTGACCTTGAGATTTGCTTCTGTCTGGGATTTGAGCTTCCATATTTTGCTTAAGATGAGAGCTGCAGTTGACTGACTGTAATATATTGGGAGGCTTGTGTCTTGGGCTTTAATCACTGGTCCTGGAATTGGTTCTATTTCTGGACCTTTTGGGGTATCCTCTTGGACATGTTATTGTGTACCCTCTTGCAGGAGCTTATCAGGTGTGGGATAGCCTTTCAATTGAAAGATAAAATAAAATTATGTTAATTTGTATATATGCTTTCTTTCTGCCTTTTGGTTTTATCAGGTTATTATTTCTTATTGATTTATCATTGTATATAGTTGTGATATGTCTTTTTGTGATTTAGAGTGCATAATATCTTATCAAATCCTTTTTGGACAACTTTACATTTTTTTAATTTTATACCTAAAAATAGCTATCAAAACTGAACCATTCCATAATTTTGGTCTGAGTGGAGCTTCTCAGGGTTGTTTGCTATTTCCTGGTCTGCTTTCTGTATATTCAATTTAGATTCTAGATACCAAAATAAATTATTGGATTTACTAGTGGTTTTCATTTATAGTTTGAAATTTGGTTGTTGGATTTTACAATACCACAGTTTCAAGAAGCATTGCAAAACTAGTAACCTCTGGTTGGTGGCTTGAACCATTCATTTCAAATTCATAACAGTTCATTTTGTCAAGTCGAATATAGAGTCTCAACTTCAATATTGCAATGTGTCTACAAGATCCCACTTTTTTATTTAAATAATATGCTAGAAACAATTTAACTGAGAACAAATAAGCCACATTTTGAATTGCAGATCATGTATGTTGAATTTTACAACCCTGTACTTTTCCCAACAGGATTTAAATCTACAGTAAATAAAGAGAACCAATGAAAATATTATGTTTCCTTCAAAAACTATAGTCCAAAGAACTGATAGAAATTTAAATTATTGCCATTTAATTTCTGGTGTCAATATGTACAACTTAATCTTATTAGATATTATGAGAAGCATTGAAATCATCAAATATTTCTATATTCTATTGTATTTCTATGAATTTTAATCTTAGGCCAAATTTGAAACCTTGATTTTATAAATGCCATCCAAAGATCCATCATCAAGAGTAAGTGGAATACAAATGGTTCCGTTCTTCTCAATCCTGAATCCACTAACCCAATTGTCACTGAAGAACGTGAAGGTCCCGTTTAACAGATAACAGATGGGCTTGAATGAGATGGTGGCAACGCCAGGACCTTTGAAAGGAATGGAGACCCCTGCCTTTGACCGAGCACTTTTAGCAAAATGCAGATTACCTGGGATGAAGCTGAAGGCCATTTTAATATCAAAGTATGACCCAACATCCAACTCAGAATACACCACACCATTCTGAGCGATAGTTTTATTTACAGTTGCCACGCAAGTCGAGGTCAAACAGGGCTCAGGGCTGTTGACTATGACGGGGTCTCCAAATCGATACTTGCGACCAAACACCAATAAGCACCGCCCAAATTCGCCAGTCAGGAAATTGGGGGTATCGCATACTTTGTCAAGGGATGGGGGCTCTGCAGATTGGTAGTGTGCGTTAAAATCATCACCACCAGCCCATTGGAAGCCCTGTCGAAAAACGATACGCTTGCTAGTCTCCACATCCGTTGTCCTCTCAGAAAAGTAGACGGTTGCCTTGTTGCTATTCTTAAGGAAAGCTCCCTGCACAAGTGATACTAAAAGCAATGGTAAGCTGCATAATACCTGTCCTCTTCGCTTTAAAGCAATTTATAAACGCAAGTTAAGCCACAGTGGCTTGAATACTAATTTTATTACAGAGTGAAGCCAGAAGTAAATCTCAACTATGATTCTATTGGATGATATTTATTTCAGCAAGGCGTGATTTCTTCTGATACTTGACTTGGTAAATGTTTGATAAATCCAAACATTTTCAGTGGCATATTTTAAAAAAAAAGAAAAATGCTAGTTATACAGGATCACCCTAAATCTACCATTTAACAGATAAAAAAAGTTAAAATGACGTCATAGAATTTTTCACTTTGGATTCTTTTTAAGCTTTAAGTGTCAGGCTGTATCCACCCCGATACCCTTTTGAAACAAAAATGGAACTGGTTTGTAGTGGCATCTTCAGTTCAACCAAGGGAAAGCCAGGTGATAAACGCTTCTTTTAGTGAAATTTATTTTTCACTACAACTATTAGATTTAAACTTTGCGAGGGTATCTTAAGCCCCACTTACCCCCTATACAGCACAGGCTTCACCCACTCATAAAAGTTCTGTGGGTTCGGGAAACCAACTTGAAAAAGGGCAGGATACGTTTTTGATCAAACTTGGTTGTAAATAGAAAGCCTATTTATCGGCCAAACTTTCTTAATGGAGAAACCTACCCAAAGCGTAGAGCTACACATCAAGATTTTTTCCAAAAATATAAATCGGGTTAACCATACTTTGCTTGGATGTGAATATAGTTTGAGTTAAAATATATTTTTATATTCAATTATGAGAGGTCAGTTGAAATTAGTTTATTTTCACTTTTTATTTTTCAGATTTGAATATATTTATTTTGCAGCCACTTATTTTTCATTGTCTTGACCTTGCTTGGTGTGGAGAATATTGTGGGAATTGATATGATCGGAGGCCTCTCATCCAA
This sequence comes from Entomophthora muscae, assembly GCA_014839935.2. Taxonomy (NCBI): domain Eukaryota; kingdom Fungi; phylum Entomophthoromycota; class Entomophthoromycetes; order Entomophthorales; family Entomophthoraceae; genus Entomophthora; species Entomophthora muscae. Next base: position 40,157 of record QTSX02005765.1, read on the forward strand.
TCTTTTGGTAACCACCTCATTTCCAACAATGTTTTTCTGACACCTTAATTCTAAAAAAATTATTTCCAACACACTGTCAGGGTGAAGTAGAGTGAGAGCTTGCTGTAGTCAATTAAATGGAGAATGTACAGCCAAATAAGGATGTCATTACCAATGAAGAGAAGATGAGTGTGTATTTACTCTGAAGTGGTAATCTTTTAAGAGGGAATATGGAAAGGTAAAACAGATTATAATGCACAGGTACAAGAGAAAGACTTTAATTTGGCTCAAAGTCAGAGAACCAGCTGCATAGATGGGTTCACACTCAAATTTGCAGATTTCAGGGATCATTTCATCAGGAGGAGAAAAATTTCCAGGAGATTGCAATGGTGAGAATGCAGAGTCTAATAATATGGTTATTACAAATTGAATGACAGATATTGAAATAAGTGAATCATGAGGCAAGATATTTAATGAGGATAAAATTTCAAACTACTAGAGAAGTTTGTTAAAAATGTTTGTTACTTAAAGCCCTTGGGTGCATCTTGATAAGGTGGCCTCCTTGTATGTAATATTTAGTCAGCTTACAGGTACTATCAATGGTGGTTTTGAAAGCTGTTATCTGACCTCCTTTGAGGTCAGGGTTTGAAAACCAACTAATGAGCTTGAGAAAAATTGAGTGTGGGCATCTGCAACCTGCTTAGACTTAATGTTCCTAGCCACCACCCACTTACTATTGATAGTTAGATTTAAATCAACAATTGCTGTAAGCAGACAGGGCTTTGGAGCAGTTTCCCTGGGTGGCAGCGCTTTGGGCTAGTCACACTCAGGAAAACTATGTCTGTGACACACACATAAAAAATTACACATTTTAAATCCCATATTTCTGATAAATTAAAAATATAAGCTAAATATTAAATTTTCATAAAATATATTTATTAAGTAAAGAAACATTATAACTAAAAAAATAAACATTTATTAATTTAAAAAATTGGGTTCTTACTTTTAGGATTTTTATATTTGTTAAAGAACTTCATAACCATTTTATAGAGTTAAAGAGGAGTTTTTATCACTTAAATTATTAAAACTAATAGTAGACATTAAACTTTTAAGGTATTTTATACAGATTATTGATGAGGAGTGTGAGATTAGGCTGATTGACCATAAATGATCAGGTTAATCATTGCACACAGATATTAATCAGTTACATGCCGTATTATCACTGGTCATCATTATATTAATAGATATGGCAGTTATATGCCGTATAATTGCTAGTTTATTATAATAGATGTAACAATTATATGCCGTATTATCATTTGGTTATCACTTAATCAAGTATAGTTATTATACGCCATGTAATTGTTAGTTTATTATAATAGATGTAACAATTATACGCCGTATTATCACTGATTGTCCCAATGTGATGTGATTATACGCCGTATAAATGTTAGCAAAAATAGTGAATAACATTGATTACACGGCGTGTAATCACTAAATCATCAATTGTATATCACCTATTCTACCCTACTGGACGTTGTATCAACTCAGCTTAACACAGCCTGATGGACTTATATGTTCATATCAAACAAGTCATATACAAATGGCTAAGAAATACCGAGTTCTGATCAGTATTACACGGCGTATAATTGAGTTCCTTATCAGTTTGGGTCAGTATTACACGGCAGATATATATTGAGTCACTAATGGATCAAGTCTGCTATTATACAGCGTATAATCCCTAATTTGACTCATTGCATTAATAAGCAGAAGGTTCACCAACCAGAAAAGGATCACTGATTAAGCCCTGCAAATGGAATACCAGAATTCTACCTTCCAATGTAGGAGGGCTGAACAGGGACAATTTCTAAGCACCAACTAAATATGGCGTAGTTTCCCAGCGCAATAATAGGCGTGTAAGATACAGCCAATTGATAAATGACAGTAGGCTAGCTCAAGAAGAGCGTAGGCTGTAGCTGAAGTGCCATGGACGCCTGCTAAGGCCAGTAGCATATCACGTGCCAAGGACAGCCAATCAGGATGGGCGTATCCAGCAAAGATAGATCTATTGCAAAGGAAGCCACTGAGAACTGTCTGAAAGGACAAGAACAAGGGTTTTTGCAGTATATATTGATATAGACACCTGAAAGGATGGAGACAAGTTCATAGTTACACCTGGATAGATTGCAGCCGCTGGCTAGATTGTACTCCAGTATCAATAAACGTAATTATATTCAAATTTCTATTCTATTGTAGTCTGTAGTGCTCTTGCATAGGATTAGGTAGAGTACATTGGCAAGGCTAACATCTATCTGTAGCTTTGAACATACCAGCAATATCACAAGTTGCTCAACAAGGATCACCTTTTGGATAAGCTTCAAATATGGAAATGAGAAAGAAGAGAAGTATATTTTATTGAATAATACTTTAGGCTTATATAGCTTTAGCTGTGGCAGAGATTTATTTGCATTGAACCTAGGGGTTGGTCATGTGCGGGATGGTTTCAAGCCACTGGATACCTGGACATTCATGTGATGTTGGTTTGTTGCCATTTCCAGTATGTCAAATGGTATAGTGGAAAGGCACCAAATTGGGCAATGACTGGATGTTAAGTAGGTTGGCAGTAGCCAGAATTCTTGTACATCCAGATCCTCGACACCCCCTCCCTTAAGGGGTTACTCTGGTACATCAGGAGGGTGCTTTGTCTTGAAGGCTGCCACCTGATGTTCCTGGAGTTGTTTGCTAGTTGGTACCAGTTGGGTCAAGTGTTCTCCTTTGCTAAGGCAGAGGCAAGTTCTGTGGTATTTCTTGGTGATGGGCTCTTTGGCGCCCTGGAAATTAACCAGGTAGATGTTCCTGTCTGGTCAATATTTGATGATTCTTCCTGGTCCCCTGTGTACTGAGTCTAGCTTCTTTCTGTTCCCAGCCAGGACCCAGACAGGGGAGTTGATGGGGAGTGGTTCCTCTGTAGATGTTACCTTTTGTGCTTTGAGCCTTTTTGTTTCTGCTATTTTAGCTTTGAGGCATATGTATTGTAAAGTTGGTTCTTGTTCTACTGTGGGAGGTTTTCCCAGGGGGATTTTTACATATGGTTGGTTGTTGCGGGTAACTCTCTCTGGTTTGTACCTGTATGTTAGTTCAAACAATGAGTAGTCTGTCTGTTGATTGATGCAGACCCAGGATACTAATAATGCATGTTTCATGTATAGTGGCCATGTGTCTTTGGCTTTGTCATCCATTATTTTCTTGGGGGTTATGATAAGGCTACCATTTAGGTGTTCAACTCTGCTGTTGGCTTGTGGCCTGTAGGTCAAGGTTGTGGAATGTTTGATGTTCTTTGCTTTTAGGTTGTTGTTTACTATGTGACCTGATAACTCTGTTGCTCCATCAGTTATGATGTAGTCTGGAGTACTATAGTCAGCTATGATTGTTTTGTTAATGAACCAAATTATTGTTTCTGCCTTGTGATCCTTTGTTGCCCAGCAGATAGGCCAGTGTGTAACAAATTCAATGGCTACAATTAGGAAACATTGCTTTGTCTTAGTTTCTGGGAAGGGTCCCACTACGTCCAGTCCCCAAACCTTGAATGGTTTGGGGTCAGGTACTGGGTTAACTGTTGGCTGAGGATCTTTGGTGCCAGCGTATTTCTCACACACTGTGCATTTTTTCAGATCATAAATTATGTCTTGTTTAATATTGGGCCACCATACTATCTCTTTTAATGTGGGGTATAGATTGTTAGCCTTTGTGTGTCCTAGTAGACGGTGATGTCTTAGGATGGTGTTAACTCTTTGTGCAAGTGGGATATAGGGGACATGTTTGTCTTTAATGATTTGGTACACAGTGACATTTGATACATGGAAATATTTTTCATTCCTTACTAATGTATCATGTGTTAGTTGGTGTGTGGAGGGATCTTTTCCTTTTGTCTTATACTCAGTGTTATATAGGTTGGGCCAGTCAGGGTCCAGGTGGTCAGGATGATCCTCTCTTGGCTGACATAGCCTAGAGAGAGCATCAGCTGTGAGCAGCTCTGCCCCCATTTTTGTATTGTATGTCCAAATTGAGCTGCTCCAGAAGGGACATCCATTTGGCTTGTCACCGTGCAAGTGTGGTCTGAGTTTTGAAATATAAAGGATTTATGGTCAGTTAGTACTCAGACGTTTAAATGTCCTTCTAGATAAAATCTCCATTTCTTGCAAGTGTGATATATTGCTATTAATTCCTTGTCATGTATTGGGTACCTTTGCTCAGTGTTGGTTAGCTTTCTGCTTTCATAACATACTGACAGGAAGTCTTGCTACCCTGGCTGGCGGATGCACAGGACTGCGCCAATGGCAGTGTCACTGGCATATGACTCAAGCTTGTAGCACCTGTTGTTATTAGGGTATTACAAGATTGGTGCTTCAATCAAAGATTGTTTCAATAGTTGGAAATTCTTGTTGCATTCTGGTGTCCAGATAAATTTCTTTTTGGCATTACCTTTAGTTAGGTCATTGATTGATGTGGTGAGTTTCCTGCAGTCTTTGATGTATTTCCTTAGGTAATCTACCATTCCAAGAAAACATCTTACTTGTTTAACAAAGGTGGGGTGTTGTATGTTATTTATGGCTTTAATTTTGTCTGGGTCTGCTTTGATGCCACCATCAGAGACAATGTGGCCCAAGAACAATAGTTCCTTTCCCATAAGTTGGCACTTACTAGGCTTGGCGTAAAGTTTGTGCTTTGCAAGTCAATTGAGTGTCTTGCAGACATGTGTGAGGTGTTCCTCTTTTGCTTTTGAGAATATAATGATATTGTTGAGGTAGCATAATGTATTTGAGAGGCCATTTAGCGCTTGGTTCATCATAGTGACAAACATTGCAGGAGCATTGGTCATCCCAAAGTTCATTACTTTACATTCAAACAATCCAAATTGCGTACAGAACACAGTCTTTGGTGTGTCCTTTTCTTTTACTTTGACTTGGTTATAACCAGATGTGAGGTCAATCTTTGAGAAATATTTTACTCTGGAGAGCCTTGCAAGTAGATCTTCAATGAGGGGAAGTGGGTATTTGTTTTTTACTGTACTTGCATTTAGTGCTCTGTAGCCAGTTAATAGGCAAAGATATCCTTCTTTTTCTTTACAAATAATACTGCTGCTCCCCACGGGGATTCAGACAGTTGGATGAATCCTTTGGCTAGGTTGTCCTCAATATGAGACTTGAGGGTTTGGGTCTCCATAGGGGAGAGTCTGTAGAGGGATGAAGGTTTAGGCATGGCTTTGCATAGGTCAATGCTGTGCTTGACCTCCCACTCAGGGGGTAACTATGTGGGTTCTTCCCTAAGTACATGAGTGTATTATTTTAGGAGTGCTGCAAGTTCTGGGCATTGGATTTTGATTATTTTTATGTTTGTCAAAAAAGCAGGCTCAACCTGCCAACAAGTTTTAAGTAAGAAGGTTTGTGACCTGCAACCCGATTACCCAGACACTCAAAGCCAGACTAGGAAGTCAACCCAAATTTCCAAATTCAACAACATGAACAGATGATGATCCCTTACAGTGGATACCTTGTTTTGGCGCTTGACTCATTACCAGGATCAAGCCACCCCCTTCACCATCCCACTGTGTGATCAGCACTATCATGTTCCTGTTATCTATGACTCACATTAACTATATAATCATTATCTCTCAATAAAGATTATTATCTAGTTTCTAAATATTTTTCCCCTTGTAACTCTGCTAAAACAGCACAGTTACAACATTGGTAGCAGAAGTAGGTTCTCCATCCTACTTTTTATCCCCCAAAATTCTGCTTGTTGCCCATACTTGCTGCAGCCAACAAATCCTCAATAGAATCATGTCTGGCCTCCCAGAAGACTGGACCCCGTATACACCTGGTGCCAAGATACCTGATGGGGTTGTCCTCTACCAAAATGTGGTGATACCCCTTCCCCCGTTCAATGCCCTGTCCGCCCAAGGGTTTTTCCAGGCTCCCTCCGCCATGCCTTGTGCAACTGATGAAAATACCATGCCAGCCTACGTAACCCAAAGACTTCAAAGTGCTTCCCTGGAATCCTTTGCCGGGGCCAACAACAACAACACTGCCGCATGGATTCAGTCCACCCAGAGCAAACTGGCCCAAATGGAATGCCTGCAGCAATTCTGGATTGCAAAATCTCCATCCAACTGACCCACAACTCTGGCACCTGGTGCAACAAGTGACAAAAAAGAACATGTTGAGAAGGACTGGGATACGTTCAAATAAGACTTCTTGGCAAGATTTGTGCTTAAAGACACCACACTCATGATCATACATCAAGTAAAGAACTTAACCCAGACTGGCACTGTGAAGGAATTCACCCGCGCCTACAAGGAACTCCAACTAAGTGCACCCTCTGACATGGCCTTTGACACCCCAGCAACACACCTTATGTACTATGACACACTCAAGTTGCACGTAATGAAGCACATGAACCTGGATCAAGTGACCAATCTACAGAGCTTGTATTGTGAAGCAGAGAAAGCAGAACAAACATCCAACTCTCTCCACAAGAAGCAACCCAGAAAACAAGAAAGACCCAAAGACTCTCACCCAGCCGGGCGCTCCAGTTGACCACCCCCTGGGAACAATGAAAACAACATAAACCATAAACCTGCGGGTTCAAATAGACATAGAAATGGGAACAATGGCCAGTCAAACTGTACCCATTTCCATATCACTTCCACTCAAGGCAATCAAGATGAAGGAAAAGCCTGGGGAGAGCACTGAGCAAGCCAAGCTCTCCCTGCACAACTCCTGACTTGCCCAATGATGATTACCGGCCCAAGGACGTGGACCAGTGTTCAATGATCCAAGTGCCTTTGGAAGACCAGGTACTTTACACCATTGCCAGACATCCCAATAAACTGATGTCTTACCCTTTCTGCTTTTGCAGTTACACAGGCTCAGCACTCCTGGTCTTGGGCGCAGATTAAACCCTAGTCAAAAGCAGCTTTGTAGATAAGTTTAAGCTAATCACTAATACTTTGCGGATTAAGAACATGGTTTTAGCTGATGAACATCACATTGCTGTGACACAGAAAACTGCCCCCTTCTCTGTCATGCTTGAGAACCTGCACTCCACCATCCAAGGTTCTGTCATTGATTTTCCAAAATTTGAAATTGTGTTGGACTTGGATTGACTACAAAAGAACAATCCTTACATAGACTGGGCAACCTCAGTATTGACCATCAAAAATGAAGGTGTCAATCACCAGATCTACCCTGACTCTGTGGACCAACTTCTGCGCAACTATGTCTTTGTGTGTATTACAGAGACCCTGGACAAAAAAAGAAAACCTGTAGACAATTTACTGGGACTCCTTCCAGTACAAGATCATACACTTCAAGGACCACCAGGACACCACTACGCTCAGGATTGCAAAATTGTAGCCCACCACCCAGAAATCTTCAAGAAGGCTTTACCCGGGTTACCTCCAGAAAAACATATCCAACATTCCATTCAACTCAAGGGAGCTGTACCCAAAGCACAGCCCATCTATTGCCTGACCCCAAATAAAGACAACACCCTATGGGCCTACCTCAAGGAGGCCTTGGAGAAAGGACTCATCCGTCCCTCACAATCTCTCTTTGAGGCTGCCTTATTCTTTGTGGCCAAGAAGGATGGCACTCTGCGTCTGGTCACAGATTACCAAGCCCTGAACAAGGTTACCATCAAGAATTGTTACTCACTACCACTTATTTACAGCCTCTTTGATGCCCTGGGCAGTGCCACAGTCTTCTCCAAGATTGACCTGACTAAAGGCTACAATCAGATCCATATCAAGGAGGAAGATATCCCCAAGACGGCTTTATGTACTAAATAAGGCTCATACAAATGTGTGGTACTCAATTTTGGTATGAAAAACGCCCCCTTGACCTTTGTGATCTTCATGAACGAGGTGTTTGCACCTCACATAGGCAAATATGCCTTAGTCTACCTGGATAACATTATTGTCTATAGCCCCTTGGTAGAACAGCATCACAAGGACTTAGATGCAGTCTTTACCACCCTGGCACAACACAAGCTGCTAGCCAAACCCTCCAAATGCCAGTTCTTCTGAAAACAACTGCCTTTCCTAGGGCACATAGTATCAAAAGATGACATCAAGCCCAACAGTCAGAAGATACAGGCCATCTGCAAAATGCCACCACCCAAAGACAAGTCAGAACTCTGCAAATTCCTAGGAATGATGGCCTACATACACCGTTTCATACCTGACTGCAGCGTCTTGACGGCACCCTTATCCGCCATAACTGGTGCCAAATCCAAGTTTGTATGGACCCCCTAACGTCACCTCTGTTTTAGATGCCTTAAGGAGAAGCTCACAAAAGAACCTATACTGCAGTACACCAAACACAACAGGGAGTACCAGATGAAAACTGATGCCTCAGACACATCCATTGGGGGAGTACTACAAATCAAAAACAGCAATGGTGACTTCCTGCCTGTAGTCTAAAAATCATGAAAACTGACAGACAGCAAGTGTTGATATCTTATCCACAACAAAGAATTGTTGGCCATTGTACACTGCCTAGTTAAATGACATTGTTATCTAGAATGACAGGAAGAATTCACAGTGTTGCCTGACCACAAGTTGCTCATATATTTCAAACCCCAAGCAAACCTATCCCGCCGTCAAGCATGCTGGATGGAACTATTGAAAAGATTTAATATGCTCATACAATACAAGCCTGGCCCAGAGCTTGCTATGGCAAACCAACTCTTGCGCCTGTACGTCTGAGCCACAAGAGGAGAGAATGGACTCAACCCAGACTGGCCCCTTTTGATACTACAGACAAAGGATAAAGGATTTCCCCCTGGCACCACCAACATAACAAAAGAAACAGTTGTTAAGAACAAGCACTTATTTGCAGATGTGTATGGGCCCTTATATAAAAAAATGTCTGATGGAACCACCATCACTTATGTCCCCACACATCAGCAAGTTGACACCATCCTATGTTACCATAAAGACCTAGGGCACACAAAAAGTTGCAACCTCTAAAAATTCCTTAAACACAAAGCATGGTGGCCAACCCTGTACCGAGATGTTCAGGAAGTCTTGAAACAATGCAAAGTATGTGAGAAGTTTGAAAGAAGCAAAACCCCACCAAAGTCAGTACTACCTATCCGCAATCAACTACCTTTCTAGGTGTGGGCACTAGACATTGTAGGCCCCATGTCAGGAAAGCATAATGAAAAGAAGTACATCATCACCGCAATAGACTTTGCTATACAATGGCCAGTAGCACAAGCAGTAAAGACACATACTGGCAACAACATGTGACACTTCATAGGAAAAGAAATCATCAGCAAATTTTGGAAAGACAGAACTCCTGATAACTGACAGAGGCAAAGAATTGACCTCTGAAGATACCAATGTATATCTCACCAAGAATGGGGTCAAGCACACCGTGACATCACCTTACTACCCTCAGGCCAATGGACGTGTTGAGCGGTTAAATGGCAGCCTTGTGCAAGCCTTAGCCAAGCTCACCACCGGGAGACCTGGGGATTGGTATAAGCAGCTATCAACTGCACTACTTGTGTGCCAATCTCGTGTGAACAGATCCACCGGAAAAAGCCCTTTCAAGTTGGTATATGGCACACAGCCCAATATCATCCAAGAATTATCAGTGTGAGAGAGGGGGGTTAAACTAACTAAGTTTGGCTCACATCCTGGTGACACAAACCACCAGGATGCCACCCAGTGGAGAACTGGGATGGCCGCTCAAAGGGGGGGACCACAAAGAGGACATATGAGACAGCTGAGGGAAGTACACATTTAATCCCATCAGTACTAAGCCAGTGAGCAATCAGGGTGTACGGGAGGGGACCTGAGAAGGCATACTGGGAGCATGGAGGGGCACTGAGCTGCTCTTCCCCAGGGCAAGAGGTGGAGACACCAAAATTTCCTCACTCACAAGAGCGCGTGGGGAGTAGTCTACAGTATCCAAATATAAGTCATCACAGGTCAGACTCTTTACTACAGCCTCACCAAATAATAGGAGACCACTGGAGAGGTCCAGGAGACAGGAAGGGTTGTCACCCACAAGCCGAGCAGAGGAGGAGATTTTTGACCATAGGTTTGGGGATGTTGACCACAACAGCAAGAAAAACAGAGCCACATAAAACACCACAAATTTCAAGACTGGGAGTATCATAACAATAATATTTGCAAAATTTGGATGAAATTTACAAATTTTAAAATTCTACAAACAGTAAAATTGGGTGCAACCAGGGTACTAACAAGGGGAGACCAGAAAACAGAACAAAACGGGCCCAGTGAGCTTGGAGACAAACACGGGTAGCTTTACTGGGCGTTTAAACAAAAAGCAGGTTCAAAACCAAGTAAATAATAGGAAAAAATCAAAGATAAAGTAGAATTTATATTAAATTTTAACTAGTATTTCTGTTTTTGAATGTGGTTTTTGAAGTCAAAAGCAAAAACAACAACAACTAAGAGTCTGAGTTTGCTTAAAGGGGTCCAGAAGAGACGCCGGGTTTGAGGCGGGTTGGCACAGGATAAGTTTAAGTAAAACTACTAACACTTTAATCTTTAGATGACAGGAACTCAACACAGAGCTTCCACACAAAATAAAAAATAAAAGGGAATGAAAGTTCAAAAAACTTTATTGATGGTGAAGAATTGACAAGCAGGGGACCCAAAATCCCCTGACATTGTTAAAAGGGGATGGGTTGTCAGGGGGAGGTCACCTGACTGGCTTCACTTGTATATGATTGGCTGGACAACAAAATTTGCTGACTTGAGTCAGGAGAGTTTGGAATTAATTTCCAAACCCACCTCTGATTGGCTAGAATTGCCTTTAGAGTTTTGTTGATCAATTGCTTTCAATGACACTGATGTGGGACACTTTGATTGGGCAACCCTAATGTTTTTCAACAATGGCTGACACCAGGCTAACAAGTAATCTAAATTAATCAGGATTTCTTCCATGGAGGGGGCAGAGGGGGGCAGAGACTCCATGGGGTATGCAACCACAAATCTCTCATCAACCATATGGGCTAAGTCCTCAAGAGAATTGAGAGGTTTAGCTGGTTTTTGAGGGGATTTCTTAGTACAGCAGGAAAAGACTGACCTATCCAAAGCCAAAGGGGGCAGTGAATTTACAATCAGGGCCCAAGCTGGAAATTCCAAGCAAGGTCCCCCTTGCTCAGATCCCCAGGTCATAGAGGCTAATGGTGATCAAACAGAGAGAGAAAACAAGCGCCTACAAAAGACTTTTGTCCTCATCCAAAACAGACACGAGGTTAGTGACAAAGTTTGGGTCATGAACGTTGACAATAGCAAACTACAACCCAAAAAAGTAGGCCCAGTGATCATCCTAAAGGTAAAAAAATAACACTTACCTTGTGCAAAGACTTGTGAAGCCTAAACAAGACAAGGTCCTCCACTATGATTGCCTGAGACCCTGCAAGACAAAACAGAAACAATGTGAGGCCACCCTACCTGCCACAGAACAACAGTTAGTCCAGTATGGCGCCCGGACTCCTGACAACCTCCCTGAAAACCTGCCCCCAGAGGAGGCCAACCTTCAGTCAGGGTGTGTGTGTGTCAAAACAGCAGGCTTGACCCGCCAAAAAGTTTCAAGTAAGTGAGTTTGTGACCCACAACCTAATTACCCAGTCACTTGAAGCCAGACTAGGAAGTCAACTTAAATTTCCTAATCCAACAACATGAACAGATGATGATCCCTTACGGTGGATACCTTGTTTTGGCGCTTGACTCATTACCAGGATCAAGCCACCCCCTTCACTATCCCACCGTGTGATTAGCACTATCATGTTCCTATTATCCATGACTCACTTTAACTATATAATCATTATGTCTCAGCAAATAATATTATCTAGTTTCTAAATATTTTCCTCTTGTAACTCTGCTAAAACAGCACAGTTATGAAATGTTATTGAGTTTGATGTACCTCATTATGTGGAGGGTACTGTCTTTGGTTAGACGTTTTGAGTTGTCTTGGTTTATGACTTAGACAAATACTGTGTCTCTTAGGATGAGATTGTTGGGTTCTTTGAGGATATTAAAATTGACTCCATTGTGTTTGATGGTCATGGTTTTTGTTTTCCAACATAAGATGGGTTCACTCAGTTGAACCAGTCCATGCCTGCTACAATTTTGTAGTTTATGTTGTTCATGACAAGTCCTTTGATGGATGTTTGTATGCCTTGGAGGTCAATTCTGAAGGGAGTTGTTTTGCTACAAGTAGAACTTTTGATTTGTCTGCCATTTTGGCATATTTGAATTTGGATTTGACAACTGGTATCTTGTATTTGGTTACAAATGTTTGCTAATCATGGTGTGTTGTGCACCAGAGTAAATTTTTTTATGTGTATGAGATTTATAAGTGCATGGATAGACAAGAAGTTGTGAGCAATCTTTAATTTTTACATTCATAAAAATGGAGGATTGCAGGACACGTGGGATGCAAGCAGAAAAGTTTGTGCCTTGGTATAATTTCTTATCAGTTTGGGGGGAGACAGGGGCACTTAAGCCTTTTCCCCCTCCTCTTTTCCCTGTTTCTCTATTTAGAGACCTTCAAGGTCAGAGAATGTGGGGTCAGATTCATAGTGTGTTGCTGTTTCAGCATTGTTCACTTCAGTGGTGTCCTCTTTCTTGGGACAGGAGCAGTTTGCTCTCTGGCTACAATTGCCATTGTTACAATTGGAGTTGCTATTGCTATGATTGGTGTTTTGGTGTTTGTTGCCATTGGAGTTTTCTCTGCCATTGCTGTTTGAGGAGCAATTGCTGTTGCGTGCAGCATATTCCATGTTTGTGTGTTTTTCTGCACGCTTGGCTTCTGCAATGAGCGCGGGCATGGTAGTGTTGGCCTCTGGATGGATGAGGGCAGCAACAGAGGCTTTCATTCTATTGAGGAATGAGGCTCTGGTGTGTATATTGTCAGCTTGTGCTGGGTTTTAAATTTTGCAATGTATTTCCTCAAATTCATTGGCTTAAGCTGTGATAGTGGTCTTCTGTGGAAGGTCGCTGAGCTGTATTGCAATGTTTTGGAGGAATTCAGTGACAAGGAAATTGTGGGTGATGTCTGCTTTGAACTCTTCCCAGTTGTCAAGCTGGTTGTCAGTTTGTGAGCCAACCCAGGTGACAAACCAGTTAGCTGCAGCCTTGTACAGGTGCTTGCTGGCTTCCTGGACCCATTTTTTGTGGGGGATGTGGCTGGTGCGGAGTTTAGCGGCTTAGTGGTCTAGTCAGTTGATGATGTTTTCATTGATTTTACCAAAGAACTTGTCAATACCAATGTATTTGGTGTTGGTAACTTCACTTGTGATAGGTGGTTGTGCATTTGTTTATGTTTAGAGAGAATGACTGTATTAAATTATCTTGGTGCATGCTTTGAGCATGACCAGTCCTTCAAATACGGTGAATCCACTAGGTATATCTTCATTGATGTCATGGGCGCAGAAGTATGTTTCTAGGTATACTGGGATGTGGCCTGGTTTAGTACATGAGCAAAGTTGGGCGGGTTCTGTTCAGTCATTTTCTCTTTCATCAGCGTGGTGGAAAACTGTAGCTGCTACCAGTGATAAGGAGCGCCTTTTTGGGGAAGCTTTGAATATGAAATTAAGAAGGAGAGAAGTATATTTTATTGGATAATACTTTAAACTTATATAGATTTAGCTGTGGCAGGGATTTAATTAGATTGAACCTAGGGGTTGGTCATGTGCAGGATTGGTTTGAGTTGCTGAATACTTGGATAGTCATGTGATATTGCTTTGTTGCCATTTCTGGCATGTCAAATTGTATATTAGAAAGGCACCAAATTGGGCAATGAGTGGATGTTAAGTGAGTTGGCGGCAGCCAGAATACTTGTCCATCCAGATCCTTGAAGAGAAAAGAAGAGAAGGAAAAAGGAGAAGAGAAGAATGAAAAAGAAAGGGTTTTCTACTTGGTATCAGATTTTATATGATACACCCTCTTGACAACGCAGAAATTTATTAAAAGTTTTTTGGCCCCTGGTGGAGCCAAGGGGCCAAACAAACTTTTAAAAATTTGAGGAGGAATGAGAGGTAGGAAAGGAGAGGTGGAAAGGGAAAAAGTTAAAGACAAAGAAACCAGGATTTTACTGCACTTTGTTTTGTGTACTTTGATTTGGGCCTTAAATTTTGTCCCCTGAAATAACATAGGGAAACATAGTACAATATTATATTAATTTAATATTTTTTGAAATTGCCTCCAAAACACATCAATTTATTAATGTTGCAATAAAATAAAAACCTGCCAAAAAACTTCACCTATTTTTATATATATTTAAATATCAGGTCTTAAAGAATCTACATGAGGAATTTCAAAAGTTTTTAACAATTATTTAAATTTTATAGGCTTATAAAAAGTGTGACTAAATCTAAAAATTCAATTTTTGATTTCCTCACTTTTGATTTGAGGAACTTGATAAAACATAATGAATAAAATATTAATTTTCTGAAAAATTTAATATTAAGTGGACCTAGTTTTTTGATACCTTTTTGGATTTTGATTTGGCTACTTTTTGATTTCTGCACCCATTAAGAAACTATATGTAAATTTTTAAATAAATTTTTATTAGACAAAATTTTATTTTTTAAAAATAAAGAGCTTATAATAGTATTTATATCAATATTTGAACAAAACCAATTTAAAAAAATTGCCTAAAGTTAAAAAAGCTTTTTTTAGCTTTTGATTTCTTTTTTACATATAGAAAAAAAAATTAAATTTTAAATTTTTGAATTGTGATGTATCAAATATTAAATTGAAGATTTTTTTGCACTTTGATTTTTGCACTTTTGATTTTTTCCCCTCTATTCAAAGGGGTAAATAAATTATATTTTAAAAGCCAAATTGAATTAAGGTGTTTTAAATTGCATCCATTTGGTCACTTCAAACTTTAGTTTTCCAATTTAGGCTACTAGTAAAAACATTTTTTAAAAAGTCAAATTTATAAAAAATATCAACTTTTTTGGGAAAAGTTTTTGTTGAAAAAAGTGTGGAGATCAAAAAATCCATTGATTTGGAGATTTTGATCTCCACACTTTGACTTTAGGCGCTTGCCCTTCTGCTTGGGGGTCTTGGGGGACAATTGGTGCCTTTGGGCTGTTTGGAAGTGTTTTTGTCCTATATTTAAGAGTAAAAGGGCTTAGAATAAAGCAATGTATTTAAAAAATAAAAAAACATAATTTATAAAAATTAAATCTTATTTGTCTTTTATTGAAATTTAAAAGTATAAAACTGGGGTAGAAGTTTTAATTTTATTAAAGTTTTAAACAATAAGCTAAAAGTTAAGAGAAATAGGCAAAAGTATTAATTTAAGAGAATTATTTTATTTTAAAACCCAAAAATATGAAAGAGAAAAGTTAAAAATACAACATGTTAAAATTTCATGTGCTTTTATTATGTAAAACATAAAGTTTTATATATACAGTAGTTTTAAAAGCTATGGTGACAACTAAAAATACCTCAGATTTAAACAAAATGATTTCAGATTTAAACAAAATCCAAGTCTCAGGTTAAAATATATACTCTGTTAACAGGGTTTATTGGCGTTAATGGGCAAAATGGGTCAACACAGCAACAAAAAGCTCACACACAAAGCAAAACCATTCAAAATATAATCCAAAATACATCAATTCACAAACAAAATGATGTGAGTTGAATTTTGGTGTACATATGTTTACTATGTGAATCAGTGACAAAATACACCCAAGCAAGGTGAGTCAAAACTCAATCCAAAAACAAAACACAATAGCAACTCACAATGTAAACAAAATCACTCACGCAATGTGTGCAATGGATTGTAATCATGAATGATACCAAGGTATCTAAAATAAGACACGAGATCTGGGAACATAAATTTTAAAAATATTGTGTTGGGTGTTTGAATTTGGCAGTAAAATCTGGGAAAAAGGGTGGAAATTATTTCAAGTATTCTAAAATGGGTGTTGTAAAACCAAAAACAACTAATTAAGAAATAAAAAATCTATAATTGGGATATTGGGTGGGGAAAACTCTAATTAAATATCCATATTCAGATAAAAGCAAAAATTAAAATTAGGGAGTAACTTAATTAAGTTTTATTTAATATTTTATTAAATTCTAAAAATGGAAGGAACACAACAACAGACTACCATTGCACCTGTTGTGCGCCGCAGTCGCGGTTGCCCCCACGGGTCAAAGAATAGACTTAGTACAACACAATTGCCTACTCAGGAGGGAGACAGGAGAGGAGAGTTCCGTAGTGACGCTGCACTGACACAGCCGGTTCAAGGAGCACAAGCTACTAGGGTGCAGAGCATAAATCCTTGGGTCCCAAAGCTGACCTGGAAGCCAACCAAGGTCACCACAACCAAAATGGTTAGAAACAAGGAAGTAGAACTTACTTTGTATGTGTTTGACGTTGTGTACCAGCAAGAGTTGGTCCCGTCAGCCATGCTGGAGAAGGTAAAGCCTGTACTTGATACTAGCTATGAGCCCTACGTCAGTGATGGCAATCAGGAGGATGACAAGAAGCCCCAGTTCTACCAAACCAATGAGGGACAGCTGGTGCTAAAGAAAGTTGCAGCCTTCTACAACAAGGTGCCCATGCCTTGCAAGCCTGTCATCAATCAGGATCCTGGCTTGTCTGAACCCACAAAGCCCGCCCAGAAGTGCATCCCCAACATCAAACAAATCATCCTGCTTAAGCTAATGCGGGAATTGGGTGACTACAAGGCGGCCGCAGCCCTTGTTGGGGTGGATCCTAAGTAAGCCAGCAAGACCTTCAACAAGTTCATTGATACTGGCCAAGTCCTTGCCGCAGAGAAATCCATACACATTTCCACTATGCTCACCAAGGAGCACAAATGGGCAATCCACCAGTGGATCACCTGGGACTGCCATCTTGAACAGGAAAATATACAGGCCATGGTCAAGTCTGCTTTTGGGATCAAGGCCTCAATTTCCTTTTACTACCATCTGGTCAAGGGAATGTGATTTTCCTGGAAAAAACTCGGGGTATCCCCATACAATCAGAACAGTCCAGCCAATATTGAGACCCATAAAAACTACACAGAGGCGTATACTGCCCTCAAAGCCAAGGGGACAGTCAAATTTTACTATATTGACAAATCAGCATTTGCCTTATCAATGCACAATGAGTATGGGTATGTCCCCAGAGGCTCCAATGACGGGGTGGCTTGGCGTGCTGCAGTCCGCGCCACAGCCTATTCAATGGTGGCTCTCCTCAGTCCAAAGGGGGTTGAGCTCTACCAAATGATACTAGGCTCCCACAATAGCCGGACCTTCCTGTCATTTCTCCAATTGGTCCAGGAGCACCTGAGGCGCACGAGCCCGGGCTTCACCAATGTAATTGTGTTGAACAACGTTGGTCTCCACAAGGTGGCTGATATTCTTGAAGAATTTCCATCAATCAACACAAGCATTGCAGTGGGCCCTCAGCAATTGGCCACAGCAAATATGCGCCTTCTCTTCCTCCCTGCCTATTTGCCCTTCCTAAATCCCATCAAGGAAGTCTTTGGGTGGCTCAAGCAAGTTGTCAAGCAAGAAACCCCAACTGGGACCAAGGACCTCTTTAATTTGCTGCAGGCCAGGATCCACACCCTCCCAGCTGAGACTGTGGCCAAATTCTATGGCCACGCTAATTTGTTCATCCCTGCGTGCCTAGCAAACAGCCAATCAATTAAAGGCTTAATGTGTCCAATTTTTTTATATTCTCTAATTTATTATTCACTATTTATTAATTATCATTTTATATTTAGATGTTTCTACGCCTGCAATCACATTCAGAAGATCCATCAATAGATGTAAGTTATTTATTTATTTTATTGTAAATTATTTTATTATGCCATCTAAGGGTATCCCAAACGCTTGATACTGGATTAGGCAAACACATTAATATCACATTTGGAAAATAAATATGATAACCAAAAAAAGTTAATGTAATGTGTCCAAATCAGAAGTAGATTTTATTGAAATATATTATTATGCTTTTATTAAGACCTTCTCTGGGATATATTCTGCAGATCTTGTTTTCTAAAATAAGAATTAGAAAAATTTATTATAATAAAAATATTATAAATTGGAATGGAATTATTTGGAAGAGAGAATTTATTAAGATTGCCTATAGTGAGTTTGGCGGTATGTACCCACCCCACAATGGAGGTGGTGCACAACCTCTACTGCCACACTGTGGACAGTGGATACACCCTGGTTAAAATATTCACAGCGGCTGGTAAAAGGGAGTATTGTTAGGTGGGAATGGAGTAGCAGCTTTTCTGGTGGGGCTGCAAACCCAAAGATGCCAGCCAGGACCAAGGCGTCCTGGATGATGTGATCCACTGAGTTGTACCCAGGGGGGACCTTCTTCCCATCCAGGGAGAGCCTGGCCTCGTAGATCCCCAGAAGGACCCCGTCCAGGTCCTCAACCAACGCGCCCATCCCAAAGAAGAATAAAAACCCCAGGTAAACAAAGATCTGAAGCCTTTGCCCAGCAAAGGATTCTGTAAACTCACACAGTTTGTTGTATACTGCACTGATCTTCTTTTCATGTTTAGTTTTTCCAAAGGTAAGATCCATAGCTTCTGGGACCCCCGTCTTGTTGGCACTCCAGGCCAGCCCAAAGTCCGCCAGGAGGATCTTGGTCTTCTTCATGGCTGTTGCATCCGCAACAGCCAATTTTTCTACTGCACACCCAAAGTTCTCCAGCAAGTAAGACAGGGTTTGCTCCACCGGGAAGCAGAAGCGGGCAGCCACATGAGCCTGGCCCATCTCCAGTACATTCTTGAATGGGAGCGTCACCAGGACGTCCCAAACAAGCTCAATGGAGTTTACACATTAAACTCACTGAGTGATACCGGGTCCAGGCAGACCAGTTGGGCATCCTTGTAGGCAGTAACTGCCCATTTGGATGCCCCCTTGGCATGTGTAAGTTCTGCCAACGCCTCCTGCAACATTGGAAAGGACCTGTGGATACGGTCCTCCAGCTCCCGCACAACAGGGGGGGGACAAATACAATTGCTTTGCCACATGAGTGGCATAATTTGCATAAAAGGTGGCCGGGACAAAAGGGACCATGACCCGGTGGAGTTCACCATTGACTTCTTCTAAAAAAAAGATAATTATTTGGAAATTTTTTATTAATTATTATTTTAGGTTACCTTCTTGTGTTTCTTCCTTGCCTGCAGCCTCAGCCAGCTTGGCCATTCTTGGTGCAAGAAGTTGAGCGGGCAATTCTGTGTCCTCTTTCCTGGCGCGCTTGGCTGGCTTGAAATGGGCATACATTTCTGGGTCATCTGTCCAGACAGACGGCGCAGAGAGGGCAAAGGACGTGAATTGAAGGCCCTCCACCACTGTATTCTGAATATTAAGTAAGCGCTCAATTGTTATTTATGATGTGTCAGGCATTTTGGTCATTAACGCCTTGGATGTCACCCTGTCAAGTTTCTTGCCTTCAAGGACGGTGGACTTCACCTTTGCTTTGACCTTGCGGTCAATTTCTTTGATTTTGGCAATTGCCAAGTCAAGGTCCTTTAGAAGCTTTTTGAGTTCTCTCATTTGATTTTTTTACTAACCTTTCCATATGTTTTTATAGCTTTTGCCCCAATAAATTCTGTATTATTTTGATACTGTTGCCTTTTTGTTTATTCCTTTTTGTTTTTCCATCTACTACATTATCCCATCTTTTTACCCATTGTGTATATGTTTACGCTCATCTCAATATGTGTTGTTTGCTTTGTGTTGGCATTGTTTCCTTGATTACTATATTATTTTTGGTGCTTGATATAGCCCCTTGTGAAAACATTAACAACAATTTGGTGATCAGCTAAATTTGAATTAGAAAATTATAGTTTTACTTTTTTTTAGATAAAGTTGTTACTGATCCAAATTCAAAAAGCTTAATGATAAACTTTAAGCCAATCAGGAGCCAAGTGATAAAGTGATTGTTGTGACATAAAGGGTCATTCAATAATTCTTTGATGCATGTGCGCTAATTAATATGATTGGCTGGATGTTTTGCCATTGTACGCCATTGCCACTGTGGCAAGTTGTTGGTGGACTAGTGCCCAATCAGCTGCTGGATTAGCACTAGTCCACCAACAACTCACCACAGTGGCAATGGCGTACAATGTCAAAACATCCAGCCAATCATATTAATTAGTGCACATGTACCAAAGAATTATTGAATGATCCTTTATTTCACAACAATCACCTTATCACTTGGCTCCTGATTGGCTTAAAGTTTATCATTAAGGTTTTGAATTTGGATCAGTAACAACTTTATCTAAATAAAAGTAAAACTATAATTTTCTAATTCAAATTTAGCTGATCACCAAATTGTTGTTAATGTTTTCACAAGGGGCTATGGTTGGGTGCTAAAAATAACTGTATTCAGGATCTAGATACATGGCATAGTAAATATATGATTTTATAGAAATAAGCTGAACATAAAGAATAAAACCAACTATAAACAAAGAGAACATGAACAATTGAAATTCAAAAAAAGATAATATAAATAGAAAAATTTTGGAGATAGGGGTTTATTGGGCGGGGAAGAGTGATGCCTAGTAGGCAGAATGGTGCGGGAAGGAGGACGTAGAGGCAATGCTGGCCTGGGGAGTCTGGGATTGGATGGGTTGGGTTTGCGGGCGGGGGGTGTTGGTGGCGGGGGTGGAGGCAGGAGGATTGCGTGTGATGGCCGCTATATACCGCTCATTATACTCATCATCAGTCATTGGCTGGATAGGCTGATAGGTGGCTATGGCACGGGGTGGGAGGCACTTATCCTTGTGTGATTGGTTGCCCATGTTCACATGGAAAACCATTTGCACAAACAAGTCAGCCACCATTTGGTGACCAAAGAGAAAATTGTGATCAAGGACCCCAAGATAGAGGTTGTTGAAAGTCTGAGGTTGGCGCTCCTGTAGTGTATCTCCAATGTTGAAGAAGACAACATCAGCCAGATGGACGTCAGAATGGCTGGCAGGGTAGACTGAGGCCTGGTGCCCGTGTCCCTGGATGGCCTCAAGGGCGGTGGAGCTTCCCTCCATCTGGTGGCTCAAGAAAAACTGGTATTTGGAATTTGAGCCATCCCAGGAGTCAAGCAATCCACCAAGGATGTGGCTGTATATGTAGCCATCAATGAAATCAGGGTTTGTCTGATAGTAGACAAAACCCTTGGCTGAAACAGCCAGAAATGCACCAATGAAAGTCCCCTTCTTGACCTTCTTCCTTCCATTCTTGGTGGCGGCTTTTCCTTGCTCACCAAAATTGTCAAATGCAATTGATAACTTGTAGAGCGAGACAAACATGATGTCATCTGTTAGACTTGTCAAGCATCTGACCAAGGTTGATTCAATTGCGGTGTCATATGGGGAATCCTCAGCGCCATCCCATTGGTTGCCGGCAAAATAGGTAAGAACCCATATGGAAGCCACCTTCCCATACATTTAGAGCTGCACCATGCGCTTGGAGACCCATATGTTATGGTGCACAAGCTGCTTCTGGACCTGGGTCAAGGGAAGCTTGGGGTCCCGCTGGAGAAGGTCAAGCATTATTAGTTAGGCCTCAGTTATCTGGGACTCCACAGCCTTCTTTGGCTTCTTGGCCGTCCCAATCAGATTCCCCTTATTCATTAGGTTGTTGAACTCCCGCATTATGGTGGCTCAGGTAAATTGCAACTGGGCGGCAGTCTGATCCCAGGACAGACCCTGCAGGTTGAGTGCCACAATTTCCTGAAGAATTTGGGCAGTGATGATTTGTCGCTTGGGGCACTAGGCTGGGGGAGCTGAAGCCTGATTGGCTGAGGGGGAAGCAGGTTGGCTGGTGGCAGAAAGATGTTCCAAATCAGTGTTGCCATCCTGATTGGTTAGTTGACGGGCAGCTTGTGCAGGGGTGGGTGTGGGAACAGGGGCAGAGCTAGACGCTAAGTGACTCTCAAACAAGTCAAAGCCATAGGGGTTGGTGGTAAGGTACACGTCAGCTTCCTTGTTACCCGCCTCAAAGGCTTGGGTGTAAACAGGTGCCTCTCTACGTTCTGAGCCTTGCCTCCATTGAAGCTGGCTTGGCTGCTGGCGCTGTTGAAGATGTTGTTATTAAAAACCATTGTAAAAAACCTAGGATAAAATCACTAAAAGTAGAAATTTTAAAATTTAATGAATTATTTTTATTGGAATCACAAGTCCATATTTGGAAAGTTCTCAAAAGCATTCCATACAAATCAGGATCCATGAAAATTAATAAAATACCTCTGTTCCTAAATTGCATAGCTGTTGATTGTCTGTTAAACTGTTGTTTTTCTATTTTAGGCTGCTCTTACTACACATCTTGTATGAGTTCACTCTGTTTTGTGCTTGTGTAATCTCGCTTCTAGATTGCTCCAATTTTGTTTCACTTTAGTCCTTCTGTTGGTGTCTCATATGAATCCTGCTTGGATCATAATATACTCTAGAATAGCATCCATCCATTTCAGTTGTTGTGTCAGTTCATTTTGTTTGTGGTTTGAACTACACCACTTGATGTTTGATACAATTTTGTATGATGGGCTAGTGAAATTTCATTTTTGGTTTGACAGTTCATTTATTAACCAAAAATATTTAAAATAATTGAATCCTGAATCTTGTGCAACTTGGATTTTGTTTAAGTCTGAAATCATTTAGTTTAAATCTGAGGTATTTTTGGTTGTTGCCATAGCTTCTAAAACTACTGTATGAAGTTAAAAGTGTCAACATTATGTATGACAATTAGTAAAAAACACTGAATTCACACTGTTGATTGGAAAAATATAGACATTATCAAAGACAACATTATAATTGATAACTTTTTCACAAAAATTTGTGTATGTTTTTTCATAGTTGCTTAATTAAATTTAAGCAAACCAGCAAATATCAACTGTTTTCTGTGTGTTTTTGCTTGCATGATAAAATTGAAAAAAAAACATTTAAAATAAGTCAAAAATAAGCAAAGTTACATATTTCTTTATTAAAAATAATATTTTGGGGTGGGAATATGATATTTTACCATTGCATTTATGTAAACTTGTTAAGAAAGTTGTCTTCAGTAATGAAAAGGGTAAGTATTGACTTCACCACTTATGACATCCTCAATAGGTGGTGACATAGTGATTTAGGCTTAATTGTGTCACTCTAATATGCTTAAATCCACCTGGTGGATAATCATAAGCAAATAGACAACATTTACAATTATCAATATTATTATCAATAATAAACTCTATAGTAAATTACATTGTACCACACACTTAAATTATGGGATTGCCATTAGCCACCAATCCATTTAATATATTAAAGGCGGAATAAGTGCCACAGATAAATTTATAAGATGAATATTTCTACAATCAGCTATATGTGCAATACCTATTTCAATACATTGATTTAATAAAAATATTTTTTAGTGCAAAATTAATTTTTTATTGTAGATGTTTCAGTTTTTTTATTAAAAATAAGTTAGGCTTAAAAAGTGTCATCATTGACCTTTTTACATTGTGAAAAAATTGATAAATAAACAAAATTTTACTAGTAAACATAAAGGGAAAACTAGGTTAAATCCAGTTTTTGATTAAGCTTATTATTAAAATGTGTCAAAATAGCCACAATTTTTCTGTGTTTTCTGGGTTTTCACCCCTGAGCGCTTTAAAAATGGGAATTAAGCTAGCACAACTAGCAAGAAACATAGTAGTCTTCAATTTTTGAGTTGACAGTGACCATTTTGCCAAAGTGTTGACATGGTCACTGTCAACATGGGCGCTGTTGCCGTCCTGTACTACCTCCCCCCAGAGACCCTTCAGAGCAACCATTCCTGTCATGCACTGGATGGCATCCTGGGTAAATCATGCACCAGGATGGGATCTGGACAATGTAAGTCTAAAAATCTCTCTTATATCTCCCATGCTAAAGTATGCTCATAGGGGATGTCCTGATATCCATATCCCAATAGTTAAAATTTTTCTCTCTTCAATAACTTGTTTTATATATTTTATTCAGGATTATTAAACCTGATAACATATTTTGAAACAAGGTATATATTTCTAGCAGGTTTAATAAAAGTCTCACTACAAAAGTTTAAAACTCTATTGTATTTGGTAACTCTAAACTTAATGCACTTAATACAATGGCTTATTTTCTTGCACTGGTTTGGCCAAGACCCAACATAAAGAGGCCAAGTATGGTAACCCCATGGAGCTCTAGCTACCCCCAAAGCTTGGAGATGGGGGATGAAGTTTGGGTCCTGAATCTAGAAAATTTAAATTGCTATCCAATAGAGTAAGTCTTGATGTTATCCTATGTGTCTATCTAAACCATACCATTATAAGGTACAGGTATTGGTGAAATGTTGTTAGGAGAAGATTATGAAACTCATTAAATTAAGGCTATATAAGGATATAGTAGACGGAATTGAGAGTGTCTGTCCATTTACAGACAATCAGCTAGATCATTATGGTTCAAGGGGAGTAGAAAACCTATACCATAATATGGGTTATAAATAAGCATCCCTGGGGTTCAAGGGGAAGGGGCTTAATGATCCAGATCCTCATGGATCAACTATGGACTGACATGTATTATCATCTATTAGGATATTAACTAGTATTTCACATCTTCTGGCAGTACTACCAATTGTCACCACAATTTCTTTACTTGTGTTGTCCTATCAGGGGAAGCTTTTTTTGCACCTCAAACCTGGGTTGCAAATATATCCAGGGCCAACTCCTGGTGTCTAACTGCAAGGGTATAAGCCCCACTCTTTCTCTTTATTTTATTACCTCCTATATGGCTGTTGCCTGTAGCATGGTATGATACCAAGTATGA
Organism: Entomophthora muscae; assembly: GCA_014839935.2. NCBI lineage: Eukaryota > Fungi > Entomophthoromycota > Entomophthoromycetes > Entomophthorales > Entomophthoraceae > Entomophthora > Entomophthora muscae. The sequence goes on from QTSX02005765.1 coordinate 64,997, forward strand.
ACAATAAGTCCATGTAATGTAAAGTTCAACCTGATATGGTAATCTTCTCTGGAAATCCACCTGCTATAATTATAGTTTTTTCTCTTGTCCTAAATTTATCATCTAACGCTACTTTTACCTCTTATATGGTCTTAAATAAAACATCATATTTTAATGATATCTTATTTTGAAGTAATTTTATTAGGTGATAAACAATATGCTTTATTAATATTTGATTTCATAATCGTTTATTCGGGGTGTTTATATACCAACTCGTAGATGCCATCCAGGCTGCCATCCTGGAGTGTAAGAGGGACGGATGAGTAAGTGTCCCTTTTTACTTCGTACTTCCCAAGAACTTTTGGGGGGAAGAAGTAGAACTCCCCCTGCAGTTTCATATAAATCGGGGTAAAAACTATGTAGGCTTCTGCTGGGCCTGTGAAGGTAAAGGATACCCCAGTTTTGGAGCTAGCAGAATTGCTTCGCATCAAGTTGGGAGGGATCAGGGGCGAGACCATTTTGGTGGCGTCTTGGGTACTGATCTGCGTCCATGCTTCCTTCTGGGTGAAGCGGGTGATGGCATGGCTGGTGGTGACGCTGCAAGTTTCGGTCTCACGCTTTTTAACCTCACTGACCACGCTAGCTCCATCGAAGTCGTAGGACATGTGTGACACGGTGAAGCAGCGTTTGGCAGGGAGGAAGAGGGCCTCCTCAGCAATACAGAATATATTGGTGTTGGCAGGAGTGGGGTTCTGGTGGTAAGCTTCAAAGCCACCTTGACCAAGCCACTTGGTGTTGGGGGCTAGAACCATACTCTGGTTCAGCTCCAAAGCTTTCGTGAAGCGTGAAATGGTTGGCGTGCTGGCTGGAGAATCAATCATCTCAGCTGAGGCCAAAGTTGAAGCTTCACCATCGGGATATGCAAAAGCAGTGATGAGTGATGAAAGGAAAAGTAGTTTCATTGTGGGGGATGTTGTCTTTGGAAGAGCTATTTAAGCTACAGGATGAGGGTTTCGTGCCTCATTCTTCGCATGAAGTGCTGATTTAACTCAAAGACGCTGATAACCTCTATCTATCCAATAAAACTATAAACATATGATTTATTTAGGATCACTCTTGTCCAGCTTTGAAAGCTTCACAATTGATATATCCACTTATTTTTAAATTGTTTGAAACAATTCGATTGACTTTATAAAATCAGAATAGGACTTTAGTACAGTTTATGATCTTAATTTTATAAACGAACTATTCACATTTGAGCTCATGTTTTTCTGCTTGTCGATTAAAAAAGTAGATTTAAATTGATTATATATTGATGAATAACTAGGAACCATATTCCAACCTTTAATCTACATGGAATGAATTTAATTTCAGATCAAAAGATAAAAATTCAGTTTGTTATTAGATCAAAAATGCAGTGATGATTGGCAACTGTGGTATATTTGACTCCCTGGTACTTGACAAAGTGTCGAGTACCAGGGAGTTGAGTGCCGCATATGTGAATCTATTTGTAAATTCACTGCCACCCCTGGCTTTGGATCGGACCATTTTTCCCCGCTGCACCAAAAAGGGCCAAAAATTACAGCTAAGCCACTCAACTCTCTATGAGATTTAGCTCATACTGTTGATGAGAGATTTGTTCTGGCCTACCCTGCAGACCCCCTGGCTCTGGTTGCCTAGGCCTGGGAAGAAATACTGGTTAATTTGGACTATCTGTTAGCATGGTGTTGCCCTCTCTTAAAAACAATCAGGAACACCCAATAAATGACGCCACATCAATGGCCAGAAAGTCAAATGAACCTGAACTGGTTGAGGTGCCTTCCAGCCAATCAGGTGGAGCCGCAGAAATTACCCTGAAACCCTCCAGCACCCCTGGCTCTGGCCAGCAAATTTTCTCTCCCAGCCAATCAAATGCAAGTCAAAGTAGTTAGGTGATCATCCCTCAGCAACTTATTCCCTTTTAACAATGCCAGGGGACTTTGGGTCCCCTGCTTGTCAATTTTCTAATTTATTAAAGTTTTGGATCCTATTGCACTTGTTTTAAAAATTATAGTTTTGGTTGGACCTGTGTTTGGGTTCCTATCATCTAGAGTTTTAAAGTGTTAGTTGTTTCTTTAAATCTTACCTTGTATCATCCCGCTCCAAACCTGGCTCCTCTTCTGGGATCTTCAGGAGAAGCTTTGACGCTTAGTTGTTGTTTGCTTTATTTTTGCTTTCAAAAACCAAACTTGAATATAAATTTTCAGTTAGTATTCAATATAAAAATCTACTTTACCTTGAATTTTACCTTCAGTTTCTTGATTTTGAACCCACTTTTGTTTTCAAAACCGCCAAGCCACCCAAGACTGCTCCCAAGTCTTTCAAAGGCTACTCTGTTGCTTTCTGCTGGGTTCTCAATCCTGATACCCCCAACCATCATAAATTTTATTGGTTCCAAAACAACAAACACATTTTTAAATTCAAAATTCTCTGGGGAATTCAATTATGATCCTTCCTGTTCTGAAGTTTGTGGTGTTTTCACTGGCCCCCTTTTTGTTGCTCTTTGGTCCACCTCCCCCGACTTATGGTATCACCTCTCTTCTTCTGCCCACCTTGTGAGAGGCAACCCTGTTAGTCTATTACACTTCCCTGGTGAAATCCTCATCTCTGGGGAGGCTGTGGTCAAGAGTTTAATTCTACAATGACTTAGACCTCCATGCTGATGACTATGCCATGCTTGCCCCTGTATTGGAGGAAATGCCGGAGTTCACCCATCCTAACTTGGACGGGAACAACTCAGTACCCCTCCAAGCACCTGTGAAGCCGCCTTCTGCTCCCACTTGTACGCCCTGGCTACTTGCCGGACTAGCACTGATGGGGTTGAAGGCTTACTTCCCACAGTTGTCTCATGTGTCCTCCCTTTGGTCCCCCCTCCAAGCGGCCATCCCAGTACTCCACTGGGTGGCATCCTGGTGGTTTGTTTCACTGGGATGGGAGCCAAACTTAGTTAGTTTAGCCTCCCTCTCTCACACTATTAGTATTTTTGGCTTAATTGATTTTAAGCTAATTTTTACTAGTAATTAAGGGGTTCAAAACCAAAAACCAAGGTTAAATTTACTTGAACTCAACTCAGTTTAATAATTTGGTTAGCTAAAATACCAATTTAAGGGGCAATTCATAAGTAAATTTATTAATAGAAATGAAAAAACTTGTGTTCAACACTCTAAACCAAAAAGTGACCAGTTTGACACTTTTTAAGCCATTCCTAATTTTATTAATAAAATACATATGCACTTATATAAAATTTGTTATTTACTATTATATTTTTATTATTAGTGTCCATAGTTGTCAATTAGGCTCCCAAGCACCACTATACTGGATTTAGTGATATAGACTTTAATCAAATATAACACTTGTTTTACATCATGTCATTCCCTGGTTTGTGGATTAAGTGGTGTCATATAAATTAAGCCCAATTTATTAAGAGATTTCATATGTAATTTATAAAAAACGGAAACTTGACATCTTCTTTGTTTGACTCTATCCACTCACCACCCAATTGGTTTTGGATTTAACTAATCAAAGGCTTGGAATTAAGGCTAAATTAATATGTGACACACTATGAGCACCACTCGACACTCACCCACTTGACACTTTAACTTGGGGATTAGTACAGAGAGCTTCTTAACTTTTTAACCAACACTATGGTAAATAAGTCACTCCCAGCTTCTCACAGCACAAATTAAACACTAATAAACACTTTCCTACTCATTTACTCTTTTAACTTATGCTGTATTTTTTTATTTTTGAGCATATGAAACTGTCTTGCTTTTGGGTTGACTTTAGAACCTGTTTTAAATTTAAGCAAGTTTTATATGTAAAAAGCATAGTAAATTTGATTTTTCTGCTCAACTCTGGCACATTCAACAGTGAGAATTCAGCTTTTCCCAGCTGATTGACAGTGCCAAACTCAACACTTTACCATGTTTTGAGTTATCAACTCCTAATAAAAAAATTCCACATAATAATTTTTTTGCAATTATAATCTACTACTTTTCCTGCTACTCTCCATATAATTTATATATATATATATTTATTTTTAATTATACTTTTACATTGATTTAGCACTAAGATGTTATGCTGAACCTGAAATCTTTGATGTTTCATCATAAAATCACTTATTTTCTATGTATTTACCTTTACATCTATACTTTGAGTTTCTATTTTGCTTTCATTTACTTTGTTATGTTTTTTTCTTGATAAATAAAACTTCATTTGCATACTTTTCATTTAACTTTTACTTTGCTTTACCTCTGTGTTTCATATCTTTCACACTGTTTTATTTACAAAACTAAACTTTTTTTAGACAAGATCAAACAAAAACAGCCAACAGCCCAAGCGCCAAGCCTCCAAGGGCTCCAAAGAAACTGCCTTCACTCCCAAGTGTGCCAAGAAGCCTGCAAAGGCAAAGTCTCCCACCCCATCTCCTCCTACTCCTACTCCTCCACCCTCATCTTCCACATCCTCTTCACCTTCCCCCAAAAATTCTTCCCCCAATGAATCTGATGGTGATCTTACCAACCACTCCTTTTACCACTCAGAGGCTGACTCCAAGCCCACCAAGGAGCAATATACCAAGAAGCCAAAGGCTGCCAAAGAGTAAACCTCTTCTTCTGGTAAGAAAAAGGAGGCTTTCAAGCAGGCCTTGAAGAACTCTTCCCCTCCTCCCTCTGATGGCTCTTCCCCTCTCCCTCATCTGACCCCCAGGATGAGCCTGAGGAATATTCCAAGAAGTTCAAAGCTTCTGGTCATGTGGCTTGGGATTTACTGGCCATCCACAATATTTGCAATGTGGACGGAGATTTCAAAGTCCCCAAGCGCTTCCCCCAGTACTCCCCAATTATGTCCCTAGAGGGCGGCCCTGGCTACGTTGCTGATAACTACATTTTTAATTGTAATAATCAAAAGCGCCAAACCAAGAGCAAGCACTTTGTATGTGAGGATAAGACTTGCGGGGCCTGGTTGAACACTGAGGCTGGGAGTGAGTAACTACCAAGAAGGGGGAGCACTCTTGTGAGCCCTCAATCATCTTATAGCCTGGATGTTAAAATAGTACCTTGTCCAGGTGATCCCAACATCCTCTCACCTCCGCACATCTGATCTGGCTATAAATGTCAGGGAACCAACCCTGACTGGCCGGCTTGCTGGCGTCTGGGAACTGGCGGGTTGCGGACTGGGTGGGCAGGGCCCACCAAAGGATTTGCGCTAACTTAATGAGGTAGGACATTGACTTGCCCAACCACGACCACGGACCAGCGGCAGGGACAATAGTATCTATTACTCCTGTGAGAGTTATATATATAATTCCAAAAAGATTGTTGGTATGGTCCAGTGGGAGTTTGGCGGCAGAGCCAGGCATTGGCTTGGGGGTGACAGGTGAATCCATGTCTATTTGGTAGGTAGGGAGGAAGTTGTATTTATCTCTGAACAGGCCAGGTTTGATAATGTACTAAGGGACTTCTTGGTTGTATCTGGTTCTCTCAGTGATTCCGGCCAAGGGGTCCCAGGCTAGTATGTTGTTGGCAGTATAGTCTCTGTGCTCGGGCTTCAGGGGGTACTCCGTGAAGTGGACAGGGCCAAAGGGAGCACCTGGCGGGCAGTACGTAGCTGGCGGGTTGGCAGGGAGGTCAGATGATCTTTGAGTGAGCTGGCAGATTACAAGGATAAAATACGGCAATAATTGGGGAAACCAATATCTCATAACCTTTATTTAAAAATGACAATGGGGTTTTGGTCTTGGCCTGGCAGGTATTTATCCCACACTGCCAGGCTTCACTTCTTGGTTGGGTTTATGGACTTGGGCAGGTTGGCATTGGGTGTCTCAGATGGCAGTGTGGCACTTGGCACTGGCGGTTTGCCACTGGCTGCTTTGGGGTGAGAAGACTTTGAATCCTTCTGTTTATTGATTTGAGTGTTGGGTGCCTCTTTGGGTTCAGTGCCTTCCCTGGGACTTTGGGAGAGTTCAGAATAGTTCCCAGGGGGAGATTTGTCTATTTCACCGGGCAAACCGCCGGTGTCAGGCGTTGGCATCTCAGGGGAATTATTGGCATCTTGCACTGGCGGTTTGCTTGCAGAATCCTGCGGGACAGCTAAGGGTTTGGGTCCTGGCAGGCTGGTAGCAACTTCTTTAATTAGTAGCAGGTTGTTGTGTTCCCAGCCTATGAGTCTGGCAGTCCGCAAAGGGTTTTGTCCAGGGTTTGACTCTGGTTCTGTATTTTGAGATTTAGGAGCATCCAAATTGTCATTCCTGACAATAAAGGCCCTGTAACATCTCAAACCTAACAATCTTAAGTTGGTACCAACCCAGAAACAGTTGGTTAAATTCATAAGTGATAAGCGTATTTCTGCCAATCCCCCTCCCCCTAAGGCTTCAGACGTCCTCTTGGAGCTTACACTCACCCACAAGCTCAAGCAGCTTCCAAGTGGGGAGTGCTTCCTCCTCCATGATGATGGACCCACCACCAAAGACTGCATAATCTGTTATGCAACTCAGCAGAACCTGCTGGAGTTGAAAAGGGCTTCAACCTGGCTAGTTGATGGTACCTTTTCCACTTGCCCCTGGATGTTCAAGCAGCTCTGGATGATCCATGCCCAGATTGACATCCTGGTGATTCCACTTGCCTTCTTCCTTTTCCCTGGGGCCACTGAGGCCATATACACCCGTGCTTTTACCATCCTCCGCCAAGCACTTTCCCTCCTTCCTGACAACATTAATTCCAAGAAGACCCCCTACACCCGTGCAACCCTCCTGCTGTTGACAAGGACTAGGCCACCCTGGACTTGGAGGAAAAGGTAAGGCTGAGAGCTCTGGGGCCTCACATTTGCATTATGGACTTTGAGCCTGCTCAGTTCAATGCATTTGAGCAGCTGTTCAGCAGGGAGGTGCACAGGTACCACTTCTACTACCGCCAAGCAGTTGCTTGGAATGTTCAGGCCCATGCCAAGCTAAGTAGGTTGAGCTGGAGGGACACTTCAGACACCTGCAAATTTGTGCTTGCACAATTTAGTGCCTTGGCTTTTTTAAAGCCAGAGCACACTATGCAGAGGTTTGAGGTTCTCTCAAAGGATTCTTATGTAGTGAAGCACATGGAGTTCAAGCCTTTCCTTGAGTACTTCAAGCCCCAGTGGATTGGGAAGGTTGTCATGCAGCGGCAAGGCAAGGCCTATGCCAAGACCAGCTGGAACGTTTACTGGGCAGCCATCAATGGGGAGCTCAAGACCACCTCAGCGCTAGAGGCTTACCACAAACACCTCAAGGCCAACTTTGGGCTCCACCCAAAATTCAATAAGTTCTTTTCCCTCCTGCAGCACAAGCAGGAGAAAACCATCTCCAAGCTGCGTGACTTGGCCAACCGCGTCCCCCCACCAAGCCCACAACCTGATCCACCCTCTTCACCAAGGACACTCAAAATGCGGCCAAGCATAAATACAAGGCCTCAGAGATCAAGCAGCAGCTTGAGATCATTGAAAATGCCCTCTTGGAAGGGGCTGAAATGAAAAGGGGAAAGAAGGATGAAGAGTAAAATTGCTTGCTTGCTTGCTCAGTTATATGATTTTAACTTTTAACTTTTAACTTTTTAGCTTTACTTTTTACTTGTTAGTTTTGGTCAATTAGTTTTTAGTATTAATTTTTCTATTTTTTAATTTAATTAGATAGCATTGATTATTTTATGTATACATGGTAAGTTTGAATGAATAGTTATTGTTGAAAGTGAATGAAATATCTTAATTTTTGTTAATTTCCTAATAAAACATAAGATATTCACATTTATACTTATATGAATTATATCAAATAAATATTAATATTTCTTCATATTTTGCATAACTTTTATTGTTAGGTTTGTGTTTATTTTTGTCTCATTGGAATTTTAATCTTTATGCTAATCAAAAATATTTTTATAACAAAGAGTGTAAATTACATAGTAAAATGAGAAATAGTTGCTTATTTCTCCAATTCTCATTTATTAAGATACACTTTTTATTGCATTTTTGTTTTCTGGGGTCACTTTAGTATACCATAGCTATATAGCAGGAATTTTTATACTAAAAGTTTTCAGTACATCAAGATCTGTTAATTAAAAAAGTGTCAATTTCCAGTTCAATCAGGGAAAAAACTGAATTCTCACTTTACTATAGTGTCAACTACCAGGGAGTCAAGCGCCAGGGAGTCAAAATTACCACAGTTGCCAATGCTTTATAAATATGGGCTATTTGGCCTACAGGAGAGCAGGCCACCATCAACCTTAATGCCATACAGGCGGGACTAAAGGCAATATCAGCTTTAATAGCTGAAAATAAAATCCAAAACAAATTACAGAATAAATAAATGTTATCCTACATAAATTAAAGCTCCTTGATAAGTGTTATCTTTTATCAGCTATTGGAGCTGATAGCAAGTTGTCACAGCTCTGGTGCCACACAGAATAATCTTCACTGATAAATATTATCTTTTATCAGATATTAAAAGCTGGTAAAGAAATCATTATAACAACAGGTGCACTGTTTGAACCCAAGGTGACAGGATCAACATAAATTGATTTTTAATAAATTAATTTAAATTGCCTTTAAGATTTTTATTTTTAAATAAAAATGATTATTTATTTTAAGAACCATAATTATGCTATTTCCTGGACATAACTTATAATAAACAACACCTCAGGTTGTTATATAAAACGAGCTTTGCAGATTTTTAGCTATATATGAAAAATAAAAAAAATTACCAAAGAAAACTCTATAAAAATTTGAACTTAATCAATTAGTTTACCAATTTAAAGCATGTATCAAAATATTCTCATGGAGGACCATATAATTTCTTCCCAATATAGAAAAATAATATTTATCAGCTCTCTTTAAATATAATAAAATGTGGTTTGTGATCCTTGCTTGATTTTTAAACAGTTTATTGGCTTTTAGATGAAAGCTACAAAAAACTTAAGCTTAAATGTTCAACCTATAGCCATACTCCCAATTCACTACTGATATTCAATCTCAGCAATTGTTATATTCTTGTTGCATCTGGAGCTATTGTTCTGAAATATATAGAGTCCTTACAAATATATCAAAGTACTTATCATAATGATACTCAGCTGCTAGCTTTTGTATTCAATCAACAGAGGAGAGTGGCATAAACCGTGTATATCCAGGTCAAATGACTCAATCCATCCTGCTGTGCTAATTTCCAAGGAAACCCCCAGCTCTTTCATATTAATAACTCATATTCCTTGTCAAGCTACACATTGATATTTGACATGGCAAGGACCCTAGGCAAAAGCCTTAAACATGTAATATTTGAAGTTTTGACTTTAATTCAGTTTTATCAGGATATGAATAAGAGGCTCTTCCTAGCAAACAGAAGATGAGCGTTGAAGATTCTGTGCCAAAAATAATGGGCAAAAACAAACTTGTTTTATTGAGAAAGAGATATTTAAATCTATACCCAAAGGGTTGATCCTAATAGTCTTAGTAGAGATCCACCAGGTGGCAGGAGGCTGATAAGGATCCAGAAGTCTTAGGTACTGGCATCAATCCATATCTGGGTACAGAGAGCACCTCAGGACAAAAGCAAAGGAGATTGCTCTCACAGGAGTCAAATCTCAAGGTACCATTAGTAAGGCCAATTGACACCCCTACAGAGTTTAAATTCATAACAGATCCCCCCTCAAGATTGAACACAAGGGGACAGTAGGCACAGAGGAACTTGTCATGAACAAAATCAGAGAGACAGTCCAATGAACTCATCTTCACAGTCTACTTTGGATCAGGTTTGAAAATCACCATATTAGGGCCAATACATAGTGAATCCAGCCTGTGGGCTTGGTCACTAACACAATTATGATAGTTAAGAACTTGGTCTCCTGCTTGGAATTTGGGGTCTGGGGATTGTGAAGCATTAGCAGGGTACAACTCTAGGGAATTTGTCTTATGGGCTGCTGTATAGACAGTGGCCTAGAATCTATGACCTTATTGATCAGCCTTTGACCTGTTGTTCATGATCAGCCGTTGTATCCAGCTAAACCAGTGTATGACCCAAGATTGAAGGGGGTAGTGTTGTAACTGTGCTGTTTTAGCATAGTTACATGGGGAAAATATTTAGAAGATAGATAATAATCTTTATTGTGAGATAGTGATTGTATAGCTATTGTGAATCAATGAATAGCAGGAATATGATTGGTGATCACACAGCTGGATGGAAGAGGGGGTGGCTTGATCCTGATAATGAATCAAGCGCCAAATCAAGGTATCCACTGTAAAGGATCATCTTCTGTTCATGTTGTTGGATTTGGTAATTTGAGGTGACTTCCTAGTCTGGCTTTGGGTGAACAGATAATTGGATTGCGGATCACAAACCCGCTTGATTGGAACCTTGCTGGCGGGTCAAGCCTGCGGTTTATACACCCCCTCTGGTTGAAGGTTGGCCTCTTCTGGAGGCAGGTTGTCAGGGAGTTTGTCAGGAGCCTGGGCGCCATATTGAACCAGTTGTTGCTTGGTGGCAGGAAGGGCGGTTTCTTGTTGTTTCTGCTCTTGCTTTGCAGGGTTGTAGGCGGTTGTGGTGTAAGGTCTTGTCTTGCTTGCGTTTCCTGAGCCCTTGAACAAGGTAAGTGTTATTGTTTTTTACCTTTAGAATGATTGCTGGTCCTACTTTTTTGGGTTGTAGTTTGCTTTTGTCAACATTCATGACCCAGACTTCATCCCCAACTTCATGTCTTTGACAGATGGGAATGAAGGTCTTTTATAAGTGTTCCTTTTCTTTGGCTGCTTGTTTGCTGTTGGCCTCTATTACTTGAGGATCTGAGCAAGGGGGGACTTGACTTGGAATTTCCTGTTTGGGTCCTGTCAATGCTTGAATGATATTTGGCTGTGTGTCATATACCAGTTCAAACGTGCTTTTTCCAGTGGATCTGTTCACTTGGGTTTGGCACACAAGTAATGCATTCAGTAGCTGCTTATACTAGTCTTCAGGTCTCCTGGCAGTGAGTTTGGCTAGGGCTTGCACAAGGCTACCATTAAGCTGCTCTACGCGTCCATTGGCCTGTGGATGGTATGGTGTTGTGACGGTGTGTTTGACTTTATTCTTGATGAGGTACACATTGGTGTCTTCAGAGGTCAATTCTTTGCCCCCATCAGTTATCAGGAGTTCTGGCTTTCCAAACCTGCTGATTATTTCCTTGCCAATGAATTGTTGGATGTTGTTACCAGTGTGCATTTTCACCGCTTGGGCTACTGGCCACCTTGCCGCAAAATCAATGGCTGTGATGATGTATTTTTTGTTGTTGTGTTTTCCTGGCATGGGGCCCACAATGTCAAGAGCCCATACCTTGAACCGTAGTTGGGTTTTAATGAGGAGTACAGACTTAGGCGGGGTTTTGCTTTTGGCAAACTTTTTGCAGACCTTGCACTGTTCTAGCACTTCCTGGACATTGCAATATAAGGTTGGCCACCAGGCTTTATGTTTTAGGAGTTCATATAGATTTTGGCTCTTGGTATGTCCAAGATCTCTGTGGTAGCAAAGAATGGTATTGACTTGTTGATGTGTGGGGATGTAGGGGATGATTGTGCCATCCAACATCTTTCTGTGAAGAGTCCCGTATACATCAGCAAAGAGGTGTTCATTCTTGATGACCGTTTCTTTGGTGATATTGGTTGTGCCTGCAGGGAACCCTTTGTCTTTTGTACGGAGCACTAGGAGAGGCCAGTCTGGGTTGAGCCCATTCTCTCCCCTAGAAGCGCAGACATACAGGCGGGACAGGGCGTCTGCCATGGCAAGTTTGGCCCCGGGCTTATATTGAATGAGCATGTTAAACCTTTCTAAGATTTCCATCCACCGCGCTTGGTGATGTGACAGGTTTGCTTGTGTCTTGAAATAGATGAGCAACTTATGATTGGTTAGTGCTGTGAATTCTTCCTGCTGTTCCAGGTAACAGCGCCATTTGACTAGGCAGTGTACAATGGCCAACAGTTCTTTGTCGTGGATTGGGTATCAACACTTGCCATCTGTCAGTTTGTGCAACTTGTAGGCTACGGGCAGGAAATCACCATCACTATTCTTAATTTGTAGTACTCCCCCAATGGATGCATCTGAAGCATTGGTTTCCATCTGGTATTCCCTGTCTCTGTTTGGGGTATTGTAAGATGGGCGCTGTTGTGAGCTTTTCCTTGAGACGTCTAAAACAGAGGTCACGTTGGGGGGTCCATACAAACTTGGACTTGGCGCCTGTTATGGCGGACAAGGGGGCAGTCAAGACGCCGCAGTTGGGTATGAAGCATTATACATAGGCTACCATTCCCAAGAAAGTGCAGAGTTCTGATTTGTCCTTGGGAGGTGGCATTTTGCAGATGGCTTGTATCTTCTGGCTGTTGGGTTTGATGCCGTCTTTTGAGACTATATGTCCCAAGAAGGGTAGTTGCTCTCAGAAGAACTGACATTTGGAGGGCTTGGCCAACAGTTTGTGTTGTGCCAGGGTTGCAAAGACTTCCTCCAGGTCTTTGTGGTGCTGTTCCACCAAGGGGCTGTAGACAATAATATTGTCCAGGTACACTAGTGCGTGTTTGCCTATGTGTGGCGCAAACACTTTGTTCATGAAGGTTACAAAGGTGGACAGGGCATTGGTCATGCCAAAGTTGAGTACCACGCATTTGTAGGAACCGTACTTAGTGCGGAAGGCTGTCTTGGGGATGTCTTCCTCCTTGATGCAAATCTGGTTGTAGCCTGCAGTTAGATCAATCTTGGAGAAGACAGAGGCTCCTCCCAAGGCATCAAAGAGATTGTCAATTAGTGGTAATGGGTAACAATTCTTAATGGTGACTTTGTTTAAGGTGCAATAGTCTGTGACCAGGCATAAGGTACCATCCTTTTTAGCCACAAAGAATATGGCAGCCCCAAAGGGAGACTGTGAGGGGCGGATAAGTCCTTTTTCCAGTGCCTCCTTGAGATAGGCGCACAGGGTGTTGTCCTTGTTTGGGGTCAGCCTGTAAATGGGGTGTGCCTTGGGTACAGCCCCCTTGAGTTGGATAGAGTGTTGGATGTGTTTCTCAGGGGGTAGCCCAGGTAACGCCTCCTTGAAGATTTCTGGGTGCCGGGCCACAATGTCGCAATCTTGCGGTGTGGAGGTGTCCTGGTGGTCCTTGAAGTGTATGATTTCATACTGGCAGGAGTCCCAGTCAATTGCTTTCAGGCTTTCCTTCTTGTCCAAAGTCTCTGTGATGCGTACAAAGACGTGGTCTCATAGGAGTTGGTCTACAGAGTCTGGGTAGATTTGGTGGTTGACACCTTCACGCTTGATGGTCAACACTGAGGTTGCCCAGTCCACGTGAGGGTTGTTTCTCTGCAACCAGTCTAGTCCCAGTACAATGTCAAACTTAGGGAAGTCAATGACAGGACCTTGGATGGTGGAGTGAAGGTTCTCAAGCATGGACGGAGAAGGGAGCAGTTTCTTTTGTCACAGCAATGTGATGTTCATCAGCCAGGACCACGTTTTTAATCTGCAAAGGATTAGTGGCCAGCTTGAATTTATCCACAAAGCTGCTGTTGACTAAGGTTCAATCTGCGCCTGAGTCCAAGAGTGCTGAGCCTGTGTAACTGCAAAAGCAGAAAGGGTAAGACATCAATTTATTGGGATGTCTGGTGATGGTGTACAGTACCAGGTCTTCTGAGGGCACTTGGATCATTGGGCATTGGTCCACGTCCTCGGGTTGGTATTCATTGTTGGGCAAGTCAGGAGTTGCGTGGGAAGAGCTTGGCTTGCTTAGTGCTCTCCCCGGGCTTTTCCCTCATCTTGGTTGCCTTGGGTGGCGGTGACACGGAAATGGGTACAATTTGATTGGCCGTTATTTCCATTCCCATTCCCATTCAAACCCGTGGGCTTGTGGTTGTTGTTGTTACTGTTGCCTCCAGGAGGTGGTTGAGAGGAGCGCCTGCTTGGATGGGAGTCCTTGGGTCTTTCTTGTTTCCCAGTCTGTGCCTTGTGCAGAGCGTTGGATGTTTGTTCCGCTTTTTCCGCTTCACGGTACAGGCTTTGCAGGTTGGTAACCTGGTCCAGGTTCACATGTCTCATCACGTGCAACTTGAGAGCGTTGTAGTACATGAGGTGTGTTGCTGGGGTGTCAAAGGCCATGTTAGATGGGGCACAGAGACAGAGTTCCTTGTAGGCGCGGGTGAGTTCCTTCACGGTGCCTGTCTGGGTTAGGTTCTTTACTTGGCGTATGATCATGAGCGCCGTATCCTTAAGCACAAATCTCGCCAAGAAGTCCTGTTTGAAGGTGTCCCAGTTCTTGTCAGTGTGCTCTTTGTGCCACTTGTTGCACCAGGTGCCAGCGTCATGGGTCAGACAAATGGAAATCTCCGCAATCCAAAATTGCTGTGGGCATTCCATCTGAGCCAGCTTGCTTTGGGCGGACTGGATCCATGCAGCAGCATTGTTGTTGTTGGCCCCTGCAAAGGGCTCCAAGGCAGCGCTGCAAAGTCTTTTTGCAACATAGGCAGGCATGGTGGTTTTTTCAGCTGGTTGTGGCATCAAGGAAGGCGCCTGAAAGAACCCTTGGGCGGACAGGGCATTGAAGGCGGGTAGCAGGATCACTGTGTTTTGGTAGAGAACAAAGCCATCAGGTATCTTGGTACCAGGAGTATACGGCGTCCAGTTGGGCAGGAGGCCAGACATAATTCTGTCAAGGATTTGTTGGCCGCGGCGTGTGCGGGCAACAGGCGGAATTTTTCAAGATAAGGTAGGATGGAGAGCCTACCTGTGCTACCAATGTTGTAACTGTGCTGTTTTAGCAGAGTTACACGGGGATAAATATTTAGAAGATAGATAACAATCTTTATTGTGAGATAGTGATTATATAGCTATTGTGAATCAATGGATAGCAGGAACATGATTGGTGATCACACGGCTGGATGGAAGAGGGGGTGGCTTGATCCCAATAATGAGTCAAGCGCCAAATTGAGATATCCACTGTGAAGGATCATCATCTGTTCAAGTTGATAGATTTGGTAATTTGAGTTGACTTCCTAGTCTGGCTTTTAGTGACTGGGTAATCAGATTGCGGGTCACAAACCCTCTTGGTTGGAACCTTGCTGGCGGGTTGAGCCTGCGGTTTTGACAGAGCTTCACAGCTATAGAGCATAAAAACCAGAGAGAAACTGGTGGACAAACTTAATTAGAAAGTAAGCAAATGGACTGCAGGAGGTACAGATCACAATTATAAACATCAGAGGATTCTGTCAGGAATTCTTCCCTGACTACATTAATTGTATGGGGCCCTTGGGATCAAACACCAAACAAAGGAACCCATCAACCAAGTGTTAGACACGTTACAACTGAACCAATGGAATTCAGTATTTAAAATTGGGGAAGACAACAATCCAATAGAAAGGACAGATTAATAAGAATAAGGTATCATTTATTATAGAATATTGTATTAATATCCATATGGGAAGTCACAAGGCCACAAGGGCGGCATAGTGGAGTTCCATGTACTGTAAATTCAGAACCTGAACGTAAAAATGCGGGATTGTCAAATCCTTGGTCCAAATTTTGAATCACTTTTGCGGGATGGCCTTTTTTAATTAAATTGATTTTTGTGAGTATTTATTTGAATATTTGAAAATGCGGGAACTCATAGACACTTTGCAAAGTTCAAGTCAAGCTGCATATTTCCTATGGACAAAATGAATTAACTGGAATCAGATTTGAAGCATTCAAATCCATCAACCATTTTCATTAAGTTTACTATGTTTTTTGAAATTGCGGGATTGTCAAATCCAAGAACCAAATTTCAAATCACTTTTGAATGCCACTAGTAAACTCAGATATTAATTGCGGGAACTGGAAATTAAATTGAATGTACAGTAAGCACACTAGGAAACACCAACCCAAATCAAGAAGCTCCACCACAACTAAAATCAAATGAAAAATTCAATCTCATTAACCATAATTAGACATAAAAAGTTATTAAACTTTAAAATCATCCAAACCCGGAAAGTATACAATATTATTCACTTCAAATCACAGATATAGAAACTCTGCTACTATTCAAGGCTAAATCAAGAGAAAACAACTACCCACAACTAAACCAATAACTCCAAATAAATACATATTTAATCTAAAATATATTTTTTATTTTATTTTTATGGACCGTCAATCACATTCCCAACCCGCTCCTGCACCAGCCTGCGGGGCAGCCTGTCCACAAGGGCGTCCCAGAGGGTCCAAGAACAGACCCAGAACCCAACTCAAGGGGAGTCATGCCAATACACAGGCCTCCCAAGGTGTCATTGCCAGCCAACCACCTCCCGCGTCCCAGGCCCAATCAACCAGCTTGAATCCCAGGCAGAAGCCACTCTCAAGGCCTGCCACAAAAGTCTCCTACACCAGGGTCACCAGGAACACTGAGGTTACTTACACCTCCACTGTGTACCCAGTTGTCACCTGGCCCCGCACTCTTGACCCAAGAGTTGCCACTTCCTGCCCCGCATCTTTGATACCTCCTATGAGCCATTGGCCACCACTGGAGAGCCATCTGCGCCTGTATTGTATGCCACCATTGACGGCGCCAGCGCAACCAAGCGTGATCCCACCTTCTACACAAAGGTCCCCATCCCCTGTGCTGAGCCTGGTAGCCAGGATGCTGTGGTACCTGCCAAGGGCCGGCGTTGGTTGACAGATAGTGAGCGTGAAGCTCTCCTCAACTGCTTAAACGGGGGAATGGCGGTTTGGGATATTGCGTCCCAATTTGGTGTCACAGCCAGGTACATTGCCAACATCAACACCAAGTATGGCAACACTGGGCAAATTGCCAAATCCACCAAGGCTAAGTGGCAGCCAAAACTCTTGCAGCCCGTACACATCAACACAATTAAGCAATGGGTAGCCAGGGATTGCCACCTGGACACACTTGCTGTCCAATCAATGCTTGCCACAGAGTTTGGGCTTTCTGTTTCTAAAACCCTTGTATACAAAACAATGGTTGATTTGGGCTTCTTGTGGAAGGTGCTCAGAGTTTCTCCATACAATAGGAACAGTGAAAAGACCATTAAGGATTGACACATTTATGCCAAGACATATCTGGCACTAAAGGAGACTGGGAATGTCCAGTTCTTCTACATTGACAAATTGTTGTTTTCCTCCTCACTCAGGTCTAGGCATGGGTGGGTCAAGAAGGGGTCCAAGGACGGCGTAGCCCATTGTGCAGCTGTCTGTTCCCAGACCTATTCAATGGTTGCGCTTCTTGGTCCTCGCGGGTTGGACCAGTATCAGATGATCAAGGGTTCCCATAATAGCAGGACTTTTCTTGATTTTCTCTGATTTGTCAAGGAGTACCTTTGGATAAATTACAGCGGCACAACCAACGTTGTTGTGCTTGATAATGTTGGGCTCCACAAAGTGGATCTGGTTGTGTCCGAGTTCCCCCCATTGACAAGAATAGCCACTCCTCCAGCCACCGCCTTGCAGACTGCCCAATGAGACTTCTCTTCCTCCTCCCATATTCCCCATTTCTTAACCCAATTGAGGAGGTCTTTGGGTGGATCAAGAATAAGGTGAAACAAGGCCTTCCTCAGGACACTGAGGACCTATTCAATATTCTTGAGGTCAGCCAATTTGCAATGCCACCTGATGTGGTTGCGGCTTTTTACAAGCACTCAGAATCCTTCCTCCCCAAAGCCCTGGCCTCCAAGCCAATCAGATAAATGGGCGCCCCGGTTTTATTTGTTTTTATTTTTATTTATTTTGTTTTTATTAGGACTCAAATTATTGTTTATATATAATAATGTGACGTTTGATTGTATTATAGACATTTAAGAATACTAGAAAAGGTAAGTAAAATTAATTATACTAGATAAGAGGGATTTATTTTTATATGATGCACTGAATATTATTGGCTTTTGCGGTAAAAAATAAATAAATAATAAAAAAAGATAGAAAAAAATAGTTTATTTAAATAATTGTGAATCATTTTGGTACTTTGACTTTTCTAAGCCACAAATTGGACCTTGCATGTCATCATCTGCTCCTTGGTATTTCAGTGCCACTGTAGCTACACAACACAGCAACCAATGATTTTTATGTATTCCTTACTAATTTGTACTTAGGACGCAGTTCAAGTATATTGAATATGTTTATCAAATCATATTACAAGGGAAAGGTAATTTGAGTTCTAAACAATCATGTGTTTGGAACATAAGTGGAGCAGGCCGCATGATGCAGATAAATTCAATTCTCCATGTTTATCTTTGTGATAAATGGACCCAACCTCGACAAGATAATAAATAATAAATAAAAACATTTTTAACTTATTTTTAAATATTTGACGTGGTTGCAACTTTAACTATTATCTTGTAATATATTTAGATATATTAATACTATAATTTACCTACTAAAAATTAAAATAAAAAATAAAATTTTAAAATAAAAATATAATTAAAAATCTTAAAAGTTTAATAGTAAAGGTTAAATATTCAAAATACACCAATTTTTTATTTAATTGTGATTTATTCAATATTAAAATATTCCATATTAAAATATTAAATATTTTTAATAGTAAAATATTTAATATTAAAATATATAATATTAATATTAAATGTTTACTATTAAATATTTTAATATTAAATATTTTAACAGAAAATATTTTAATATTAAATATTTTTATATTAAATATTTTACTATTAAAATTTTACAAGTAAAATTTTAAAATAGTGAAGTATTTAGTATTAAAATATTAATATTTAAATTTTAATATTTAAAATAAAATAAATTAAAAATAAAAAATAAAAAAGTTTTTTTTGCAAGGGAAAATTATTTATTGGGGGAATGCAAATTGCAAGGGGAATGTGTTTATTCCGGGGAATTATACCCCAAAATTAAATTTTCAGCTAATGCATCTAATTGGGACCACATACTCTTCTGTATGTGGTGGATGACTCTGGCGCCAATTGCTAGGGGAGTGGCGCTCAGCACCCCAGTGGTGGCCAAACGTCTTATAAAAGGCAGACAGGTGAGGGAATCAATTAGCAGGTTTTTTGGGGGGGGGGGCACATAGTACCCGTATAGTGTTGCCAATGCAAATGAATCATAGAGGACGTGCTCAACTGTCCTGTATCCCTGTGGTGTTTTCTGTCTGTCAAGGGCTACACGGCATATGTCAATCTGTATAGGTACATCTTCTAATTTTTTCACGTTGGCTTTCAGTATGCAATGGAGCAGGATTCCCAGGTACACCGCAATGTGGATCCTTTGCAAGGTATATTTCTCCAAGAACATGCACAGTTTTTTGAACGTTTGTATTAACCTATTGATATAGGACGTTTGGTTGAACTTGAAGAGGGTACTGGGGGGCGCCTGACTTGAATCTGCCCCCCAGGCCTTGGCAAACAATATCATTAAAGGTTTAAAACTATTCACGAGGACTGCATCCCCAACTTTATTTGATAGAGCCTTAAAAATTTCATTAAAAATTGCTGATTTCAGATATTCATTTCCTATTTGAAAATTGGTTTTTATTAAACTTTTTTTGTATTTGTTGATATTTGAGAATGGGAACCTTTGAACGCTTTCATATATGTATTCATCGAAGTTCAGTTTCAAATCCCCGCAAATTTCATTCATTTCTTTTATTTTGATTGTTGATCCTAATTTGTAGGCTTCTCTTATCCATGGCAAGCACCCCGCGGGTGGTTGATATTCCCTGATTTGAGCTTCACTATTAAAAAACATATTCATATTCTGCTGAACTATTTTATTTATTTGATTTTTATTTATTTGTTTTATAGGGGCCACCAGTGGCTGGTAGCCCCCATAAAACCAACTTGGCGTAAAAGCTGCCACTTCCGCGACCTCATCCCCATCCCTGGTGATGACTAAAAATAAATATAAGTTAAACATAAAAAAACTTACTGATTGTTTCCCCCTGTGGCCCCCTCAGCCACAGGCGCCATATTGGCAAACTTCATGAGCGTTGGATGCTCTTCATTAATTTTCTTAGGCTTAATTTTTCTTATTCTTCTTGCAACTTGTGCTTCCTCTTGATTTTCATTTGATAAAGCTTCTGTATTTCTTGATGCGCTTCTGCTTCTTTCTTGTGTTTCATTTTCATCTGTTTCCATTTGGTTGGTTTCCTCTTCATTGGTGTTGATTTCCTTTTGAATTTCTATTCCTTCTATTAGTCTGATCTTCTCATTGTTTTCTTTGGCCCCCTGCCAGAACTCCCACAAATTGTATCCTGTGTTGTTGAACTTTAGACTTGATAAAATAGTTCCCTGTAGATTAAGTAATTTTTCTTTATTTCTTTCATCTATAATATTTCCCAATTTGTTCAGAGCATCTTCTTTTGGTTGGATCAGTGGCTGGCCCTTGTCCCCTAGCTTTCCTGTCACTATTTCTCTGATGTTTTTCTCAATTTCAACAACCTTTTGCAGGTGAGCTTCTAATTTGTTGATTAAGTTATAGATTGATGACATTTTGTTTGAATTCCATCAAAAAACTGGCTTTTATAGTACTATCTTTGACGCATACATATTTTTGTCATCATCATTAATAAATTGAAGACAATAAACGTAAATATTGCATTAGAATATTGCAATTAGACGTCAACTATTGATATTTTGATATTATGTGCATAACTCAATGTATTTAGTTTAATAAAATTCATTGTAAACAAGGCCTTTTCATTTTAATTTATTTAAATTGACTGTGTTTATATTACAGAGCCATTAACGCTTAGTACAAATATTAATAATTAGTGCATTTTACAGCCTGTATATTTACCTATTGGTAATAATTCTGTAAACTTTTCAGTCAGATTTTGCAAGGTAATAATAATGTAATGTGTTAATAGAATACTGTTTATTGTCATTAATTGGCTGATTTTCTTTGATGTGGCAATTGTGCATTTTTTGATGTTTACGCACTAGTATCCAATTGGTTGGCTTCACATCCAATTGCACAGGCAATAGGAAAACAAGCTGCCACCCTGACCACATCCAGTCTTGGGGTGGCAGCTTGTTTTCTTATTGCCTGTGCAATTGGATATGAAGCCAACCAATTGGATACTAGTGTGTAAATATCAGAAAATGCACAATTGCCACATCAAAGAAAATCAGCCAATTAATGACAATAAACAGTATTTTATTAACACATTACATTATTATTACCTCGCAAAATCCAACTGAAAAGTTTACAGAATTATTACCAATAGGTAAATATACAGGCTGTAAAATGCACTAATTATTAATATTTGTACTAAGCGTTAATGGCTCTCTAATATAAACACAATCCATTTTGATAAATTACAATGAAAAAAGGCCACATTTACAATGTATTTTATTAAACTAAATACATTGAGTTATGCACATAATATCAAAATATCAATAGTTGACATCTAATTGCAATATTCTAATGCAAAATTTACATTTATTGTGTTCAATTTATTAATGATGATGATGATGAAAATATCCTCGGAAATAAGTATATGCTACCACATCAAATGTACAACATTCTTTACACACGGAAACTTATAACAATGTAAAAAAAATATTATTAATTATGAACTGAAAGAAAAAATCAATTTTAATAGTAGTCACCTAGAAAAGATTTATTTACTAATCGAAGGACGGGAAGGGGAGGGAATGGGCAGAATGAACATTGCCTTCATCTGCACCTATGAAAGGGACAGCATCAGAGATGGTGGGGAGGGAATGGGTGGTTGCTTGGGAGTCAGGGTTGGAAGGCAGGTGGCTTGATCTTGATGGGGGGGTTGGGGAGGCAGGGTCTGTTGACTGGGGAGGGGCAGCAAGAGCGGTTTGCTTCAAATGCTCAAATTCTTCTTCTGTCACATATACGGGCTTGACAAAACAGATGGAGTGGCGTGGGGGGAGGCGGGGGTCCTTTCTGGACTTATCACTATCACTTGCATAGAAGATGATGAGATCAAATAAGTCCTGGATGGACGCAGAAGAAAAAAGCTCATAGCCCATATCAATTTGGGTGCATAGTTCATTGTAGGTGGCAGGCTTTAAGCACCTGAGAGCGGAACCAAAATTGTAGAGACATACATCTGCAAGGTGCATGTTGGCGTAGTTGATGGGGTAGGACCAGCAGGTATGCCCCGCAGCCCTGATTTCTTGGGTAGCCCATTCCTGCTGCTCCATCTCCACACTCAGTACAACTGTGTGCACGGCGTTTTGGGCAGCCCACTCCTCCAGCATGTCCTTGAGCTCTGTCTGGTAGGAATACCCATCTGCGGTGTTTGATATTGCCAAGTAATAATTGACACCCAATGGGGAAACTGTCAATAAAACACCAACAAACCAATACAAGATTGGGCCGCTCTTGTACACGTCAGATTGGATGCGCTTCTCTCCAAAGTCTTGGATACTGGCCGAGATCTTAGCATACAACAGGAATATTACGTCATTATGGGCCCTCATTGCCCTTCCTTTGATAAAATTATTAATTGTTGAATTGTAGGGGTTGGTATCCACCAAAATGGGGCCACTGAGAACTTGATTGAACAAGATTCTAGCAGCAACCACAACTCTGTGCATCCATGAATTCACTGTTCTTTTGTTGGTGAAGATGCCGTGGAGTCCCAACTGGAGATGTACCTGGACCAGGGGCATCCGTGGGTCACGTTCCATAATGGCCATCATGAGAGGGTGGGCTTTTTCACCATTGGTTGAGGTATAAGCACCAGTTGGGGTCTTCTTGGCGGGGGGCCACAGTTGGTGTGGGCTTGTAGGGTTGCAGCCACAGTGGACTTTGCAAAGCCCCATTGCGGCTGCAATTTCCCCAAGCGACATAAGCTTCCCTCGCTTTTCAACCATTTTGAGAACAATGTCTGGAGTGATCAATTTTCTTCTGCGTCTTGCAGGCTGATTGGCTGGGGGAGGGACGTGTCCATCTCAGGAACTGGTTGATGCCATCTGATTGGCTGTTTTGGTGTTCTGGGCTCTCTGAGTGACCCCATGGCTCAAATGGCTGGTTCTGGATGCCATCACTGATAAGGAATTTTGGTTAGCAGCTGCCTGTGCATGATGGGCAAACAGGGCCATGCTTGAGGACGCAGGAGAAAGAACACACTCCTGGGTAGTGCTTGCAGAGGGGCCTGCGGGTTGGGAGTGGCCATAGACAGAGGCTTCACCGTTAAGAGACCCAGCATAGCCCTGGATGATTTTGTCAAGGCCAGGGAACAGCTTTTTGACTTGGTTGGTGTTGGAAGAGGACATAATAAAAATTTATTAAAATTTTAAACTTGAGAAGAGGAATGTATATTCTAGTCAATTTTATTGTTAAATATGTCAATTTTGTGAATATTACGCTCTAAATTTTGGCTGTCCTAAAATGGAATAGGGTAAATTTTGAGAATGCCTGTGCTTCCTAAAAGAATCAGCACAAATCCACTCTAGATCCTTTAACATCCTTTTTGAGACACCCATACATTATATTTATTTCAAATTTATTGCAATTTTGATTTGAAACTTGGTTCTTGGATTTGACAAACCTGCAATTTCAGATTTGTTAATTTTCACATGATGTCTATGATTTGTTTGAAATACAGGAAATCACAAATTTTACATTAGAATCCTGCATTCCTGATTCATGTATCCCACATTTGTTTGCTGAGCTTTATCTTTTGTTAGTTGAGTTATCTGCTCAAGAGATTCAAAATTTGCCAATTTAAATAAACCAAAAAAAATTGAAATAAATGGTTGATTTTATTAAATATTTTATTTTTCACTCAGCTGAGTTGCCCGCAAAAGTGATTTGAAATTTGGACCAAGGATTTGACAATCCCACATTTTTATGTTCAGGCTCTGAATTTACAGTAAGGTTTGAAGCCAAGGAATAACTTGTGCAGGGATCAGCAAGTCAAATTGGTAGCACTCCTAATTAGGATGAAGTACCCACCATTTGATATTTGCCATCAGATTAATCCAGGTTGTTAGAACTGTTAGCAGGCGAGTCTGGAAAGTTGGTTGCAACACCCCCCTTGCCCCCTGCTTGTTGTCAAACACCAAGACTGGAGTCTGCAGAAGGTCTGGGAAGGTCTACATGAACAGCTTTTGTGTGGGGATGGCACAGCAGGGGCACAAGCAATCATGGTGAAGCTTCTTGGTGTTTCCTTGGGCATCTTCAAGTTGATAGGTATGATTGTCATAGACAGCAGCTATCTTGAAGGGCCCTAGGTGATTGGGCTCCAAATTGGCAGAATTGGGGTTGAGGGTGTAGACAGGGTCACCTACGGCGTATCTAGCTTCAAGGTGCCTTGCCCCTCCCTCAATTTGCTTGTGTTCAATTTCCCAGGCTTTGGCACGCCATTTGTTGCAGGTTAAATGAATTAGACATTAAGTTGTCCATCTAGGAATCAAGCAAAAGAACAATCATGAAATTGTGCTATTGCATCCTGATTCTACTAGTGATAAAGACGTTTAAAACGCCTCTAAAACAGGTGTTTAATTTGCCTTTCAAATGCGCACAAGGCACAAGCTTCACTTCTGGGATTATAAATAGAACAACAAAGTTATTTATATCTACCTCCTTAAGGAAAGCCACATGGAAGTGGTTGTTCTCTTGCGCAGGACTTTTAGCTGTTCTAATCCACTCTCCTCCATTTGGGAAGTCCTTCTGTCTGTGCCTCCCTGCCTCTGGTGGCAATTCCCCCGCCACACTCTATATAAGTGCAATACTATCTAAATAAACACCAGTTTTGTCTTATTATCTTCTTATATTTGTCTGTCCTTACCCAGGCTGTCCTATACCACAACAGGTATAGTATTAAGATAAAGAAGCAGTAGACTAACTATTTGTAGAAATCAGCACCCAGGCTGCATATTTTTTGGCACCATTGATTTAGGGATGGGGTTTTTACTAGGGGAGGCTTGTTGGGAACCCTGAACCGTAGCTTTCCCTGTTCAACTCCTTTCAGACTGTCAGGCATCCCAAAGGCCAGGGTGCTGGGGCTGAACCCTGTGCCCCTGTTGATTCTTGATTTCAGGGTAAGTAGAGAAGTGGGCAGGTGTTCAGTCCATGCGGTGTTGGGGTGCTCTTGTGAGAGCTTGGCAATCAGTTGAACCAGTGAGCCATTTAACTGTTCTACATGTTCATTGGCTTGAGGATGGTAGGGGGTTGTAACTATAAGTTGGAGTGCATTCTTGGCGCAGTATGCCTTCATGATATGTCCAACAAGTTTGGGGCCGCCATCTGTGATGAGACGTTTGGGACACCCAAAGCGGGCCACAATTTCCTTGCCAATATAGTGGGTGATGGTGGTGGCAGTGTGGTTAGTTGTTGCCCAGGCCACTGGCCAGCAAGTGAAGTAGTCAATGGAAGTTATAATGTACTTCTTCCCCAGTCTGTCTTTGGGGAGTGGCCCCACAATATCAAGGGCCCACTGCTCAAAGGATTCCATGGTCTTGATGGGCAGGAAGACTTGGGGGTGCAGGTTTGGACGTGTTCTTCTCTCACAGCACACACATTTTGAGGAGATCAAAGATGTCTTGACGCATGCATGGCCACCACACCTTCTGCTTAATGATCTCAAAGAGGTTGCGCCCTCTGATGTGAACCAGGGTTTGGTGGTAGTGCAATATTGTGTCACCTAGTTGCATGATGGGAATGTAAGGAGTCTTCTCACCCGTCTCTGCCCGGCGGCAGACGTTTCCAGCATTGATGGTGAACTGACTTTTGTTGTCCTTCAACTTGGATATGGTTACCAAGTTAAGGCCCTTGTAGCAAGTTGCCTCAGGGCAGGAGTATAGCATGGGCCAGTTGGGGTCCAAACCATTGTCTCCAGTGATGGACGCTACGTAGAGTCATGAAAGGGCGTCAGCTGTGACAAGTTCCTTCCCAGGCTTGTACTTGATGCGCAACTGGTAAGGGGATAGGCACTCAACTCATCCTTCTTGACGGCGTGTCAAGTGGGACTGCATGTTGAAGTTCTGGAGCAACTTGTGGTCCGTCAGTACGTGGGGTGGGAAGTTAGCACCTTCCAGGTAACAGTGCCACTTCTCAACACAGTGCACAATTGCGGCCAGTTCTTTATCATGGATGGAATAGTGTTGTTCTGAGTTGGTAAGTTTCCTGGACTCATACGCCATGGGGAGGAAGACACCATAGTTGGTTTCTACCCTTAGCACACCCCCTATGGCCCTATCAGAGGCATTGGTCTCAAGTTCATACTGACAGTTTTGGTTGAAAAACTGTAGTACTGGTGCTGTTGTGAGCATTTGCTTCAACATCTCAAAGGCTCAATTTCTAACGGGGGTCCAATAGAAGCGCTGTTTGGTGTTGAGGAGCTCAGTGAGGGGTGCAATTAGTTCCCTGCAAATTAGAATAAACTTGCACACATAGGCAACCATGCCTAAGAATGTCCGCACCTGGCCCACATTGGTGGGGGGCGGCATGCTAGTGATTGCCTTGATTTTGGTAGGGTTGGGCTTTATCCCTTGGGCAGAGATGGTGTGACCAATGAATAACAACTCCAACTTGAGAAACTCACACTTGGAGGGTTTAGATTTTAGCTAGTTTTTCCATAGGGTGTCAAAGACAGCACAAAGGTGTTGGAGGTGCGTGGTTTGATCTTGACTGAAGACAATGATGTTTTCAAGGTACACAACCACACATTTTCCAATCAGTTCCTCAAATGCTTTTTTAATCAACATGGCAAAGGTGGAGGGAGCGTTGGTCATTCTGAAGTTCATGACCCAACACTCAAACAACCTGTAGCGCATGCAGAAGGCAGTTTTTGCCTCATCCCCTGGTGCAATGCGGACCTGGTTGTACCCCATAGTGAGATCAATCTTGCTAAAGACCTTTGCACCTGCAAGTGTATCAAACAGGTTGTCAATCAGCGGCAGGGGGTACTTATTCTTAGCCGTCACCTCATTTAGGGCGCAGTAGTCTGTGACCAGGCAAAGGGACCCACAGCTTCTTGGCTACAAAGAAGACAGCCACCCCGTATGAAGAGAGCAAGGGGCAAATTAAGCCCTTATCAAGCACGTCCACAAGGTGTTGGCGGAGGGTCTCATCTTCCTTTGGTGTAAGACAGTATAATGATTGTGCTTTAGGTAACAATCCCTGAAGTTGTACATTGTGCTGAATCTCCCAGGGAGGAGGTAGTTGTTCAATTGTCTCACTGAATACGTCCTTGTACTCCTCAAGGAGGGCAGCAAGCGCTGGTGGTGGTGAGGAGGTCAAGGGGGGACCGCCAATGGTTCAGTGCAGATAACTTCAACTGAGCATTGATTAAAGTCTAGTTTCCTCCCCTTGAAATTGTACAAGCCTGTCTCTGTTATTCTGAAAAACACAGTATCATGGAGTAACTTGCTTATTTCCACAGGGTAGATCTGGAACCCCACCCCATTTCTATTGAGGATGATGACAGAGGTATCTTAGTCAATGTAGGGACGGTTGTGTCAAAGCCAGTCAAGGCCAGCAATTATGTTGTGGCTGAGCCCGGCCATGATTGGCCCAGAGAGCTTAACCTGGATGTTCCCCATTCTTACAGAGAAGGGTACTGTCTCATGGATGATTGTAACTCTGCAGGAGTCAGCTACTTGTACTGCTTTGAGCCTGCTGGGCACTCAGTCTAATTGCTGAGAGTTGACAAACGCCTGGTCCACCATAGTGTGGTTGGCCCCAGTATCTACCAGTAATTTGTGGGTGTTCCCACGGAAACAGAAGGGATAGGATAAGTGTGTTACTTTATTTGAGGAGTGACTTGCTTGCAGTACGGGGTTGTCACTGTGGACTTGGAAGACGTCCAGGGTTTCAACTTTGTGGATGTTATAGTCACAGGAGTTCTTTGCAAGCAAGGATTGAGAGGATGGGTCAGGTGGGGTTGCAGGTCCTCTTGTTGCTACAACCCCCAGGCTTTTCCCTGATCCTCAATCTGTGCTAGCTGAAGCTCTCCCTCACAAGAGCGTTTAGTCTCATTATCCTGATGACGTGGTTGGCAGTGGTCTACTTGATTGTGGCTACTGCCAGGCGTGGTATGTGGTTGGGATGGAGCGTCACTGGTACGGCAAAAGCCCATTGAGGCCTGGTTGTTAGCCTCCACAATGGCTTTGTAGCAGTCATCAATGGAGGTACAGCAGCCTACGGGGACCCACTTGCAGATATGGGGCTTTAACCCATTGACAATGAGGGTGAGTAGCATTGCATTTCTGTTGGTCACAGCTTCAGGGGCAGCAGCAAGAGCTTGTTGTCAGGTGGCAAGGTACTCAGGAATGAAACCAGTTTGTTTGATTGCTAGAAGAGGAGTCCCCACAACAATGGGGAGAAGATTTTGCTGTAGTGGGACTTGGCAGCGTCGCAGAATATTGCCCAGGTAACGTCAAGTTCTTGACTGGCCCAGTTGATAAACCACACAGCAGCGGGCCCCGTGAGGCAGCCAGACGCAGTAGCACCTAACATGGGCTCAGGAACTTGACAGATACGGAGGCAGGTCTCAGTGGAGTGGAGCCAACTGACAATGTTGGCCCCTTCAACCCCATCCGCAAAGGATTCCAGCTGGAGGTTGAGCATGCGCTGTGAAAGGTCCAACTGGGGCAGGATGACGCTGGTGTCACACTGTCCAAGGCGGAGTCAATTATACACACTGGTGAGGACTAGCTGGTCTTGATAGATGACATACCCGCCGGGGATGTCCCCCTTGGGGATTGGCAGGAAAGTTTCTTGTTGGGGAGTAGCCATACAGTCCGTACTCCATTTTTTCTTAGGGGGATTTTGTTTTAGGTAGGTTGTGAACCTACCGCTGCTACCACTGTTGCAACTGAACCAATGGAGATTCAGTATTTGGAATTGGGGAAGACAACAGTCTAATAGAAATGACAGAATAATAAGAATAAGGTATCATTTATTATAGAATATTGTGAATTATATACCATATGGGGAAAGTCACAAGGCCACAAGGGGGTGGCATAGTGGGGAGTTCCATGTAAGGTTCAAAGCCAAGGAATAACTTGTGAGGGGATCAGCAAGTCAAATTGGTAGCACTTCTAATTAGGATGAAGTACCCGCCATTCAATATTTGCCATCAGATTAACCCATGTTGTTAGATACGTCAAGGGGCGACTCATCAAGCGCCCCCTGTGTATTTTAAGATACATTAGCAGACAAGTCTGGAAACTCAGTTGCAACAACACCAATGTTAGCTCTGGGGTTTACCCAGACAGGAATCAAACCTGGAACCCTAAGCACAAGGTTAATGTTAGTCAAAACTCAGTCAGAAAACATACATTACCTATTTTTTATAAACTGACTCATTCAGTTTTTGCTTTCAAACTTGAAAACAACTTTGAAAAGGTTAGTAGTCAACTATGCAACGTCACTTGCCGCTGCACATCTGATTGGCTGCTCAAACTGGTCTTGACACTCTTGGACCTGCTTTATCTACCTTTGGTCAAGGCTCTGTACTTGTTTGAGTTTCATTTCCACCATAGCCACCGCTTAATTATGGTGATTCTTGTGGCTGTATTATGTTACCTCTTGGTTTTAAATCTTCTAGTCAAAATTATTAAGCTTCAGGCAGAAGATCAAATGGTAAATATGATTTCCCCAGCCATAACTTCAGTGAAACTTCAATTTTAATCCTCTTTTATTCACTGAACCTCTTAAATGTTTATAACTCCCCACTGGGGTATTTAAGTGGGTTCTTTATGCTTTCTCTACTAGTTCCAACAATAAAGAAATTCCTCATATATTAATCTTGTCTATATCTATCTCTTATACCCCTTTTTTGAAACCATGAAAGGCATACAATTCCTGTTCTGGTTTCTAGTTCCTTTTCTTTCTGTGGTACTGGCTCTTGAAGATCCAACTCCCACCGCAGACTGGCACAATTCTTCTCCTGATGACTACCATCAGAAGGAGTTCCTGGCAAACAGTTGGTTCAAATACCCCTCAGGTCACTGGGGAAGAAAGTTCCAGTACAGCCTCTCCACAAATTCACCTCCACCAGCTGAACCTTCATTGGTGAGATCAAATGCCTACTTCTCCCTGTTATCTTATCTGGTGGGTTATTACTTGTTAGATAGATTCATTTCAATGATGGGCCGGTTTACATTTCTAGGGCACTTCAGTCACCTGGCTATGGTTACGGTTCCTATTGGTTTGGTTATTGCAGGGCTCAACTTAGGGGCCTTGGCTCATCAGATTGGGCTCTTGTTCCCTCTCAAGTGGGTCCCTGACAGATTCAGCTTGTGCATGATAGATAAAAACATAGAATTAGCCTGTTCTACTGTACCATTGGTAGACAGACTGTAAGGTGCAACTTAGGACTGATGGGTAACCATAGCTTCCAACAAAGAAGTTACCAGCTGGGTATGAAATTGTTCCCTTATCTAAAATCAATACTTGTGGGCAGCCATGGCATTAAAACACATCCTGGGGCAAAAACATGGCTGTGGTTTAGAGGTAACATCTTTGGTAGCTCTAACCTCTACTCATTCACTGCAATGGAAATAAATCAATATTCAGAGCAAGAATAGGGGAGATGGCCCACAGTGTCTACACTGAAAGTATGAAAATCATGTATGGGTAGCACTAAATTAAGATGTTGTCTGTTTGAACAAGGGCACTGAAGTTGGTAATAATGACAGGCGGCCAGAACATCAGGAACCAGCTTTCTCATGCTCTTCTAATAGTATTGTTTAACTAGCCAATTGTAAGTCTTGTATATCCCCCATAGCCAGTATCCAGGTGGGCTTGTAGCACAACAGATGCATGCAGACAGGGGCATACATAATGAAGGTACAGTGATGCAACCTTTTTGAACAGATGATTATCCCTTATGACAGCATCAGGTAAAAAAACTTCTTCAACACTAGTCAGATCTATTCAACTTCAGCTGCCCATGGAGAAGGGCATCCTATAAGCGCATACAAGCAATCTGCCTTGTAAGGGTGTAGTGCTAAGTTTTATGTTCAGGATAAGCCATCAGCATTCCAATGTTAAATACCTGGCAATGCACTACTGTAAAGCTATAACCTTGTTATTGTAGCACCAAATACACTAATTGTCCTCCAGGCTCTTTTGACTATTGAAGCCATTGAAGGGAGAGTGATCAGTGACCACAATGAAGATGTACCGTAGATGTAATGTGAGAATTTTTTCACTGCATGCAACACATCCAGACATTATTTCTCTGTGAAACTTTAGTTCTTTTTGCTTTATTGAGGATGCAAGATAAGTAGACAGCAGGAAAATCCTCTCTTTAATCACCAAAAGATCCAATATGGCTCCCAAAATAACCCCACTAGCTTCAGTGTACATAATGAAATCTTTATCACAGCTGGGGTATACAATAATGTGTACTTTTTTTGAGCTTCTGTTTCAAAGCTTCAAAGGATTGATGCTGACGCTCAGTTCACCTGTAGGGTACCTCAAAGAGGAGCTGAACACAGGGCTCACTGATCTCTGTGAATCTGTGGATGAATCATTGGTAGTGTCCTATCATTCCTAGAAAGACTTGTACCCTTCAGAGATTGGTGGGGTGGCATGTTATTTATGGTGTCTGCCTTGTTGATCATGGTTCAGCTTCCCACTTGAGCAACCTCATGGCCCAAAAGCTCCAGCCACTCCCTAAAGAAAGAACTCTTGGAGGGCTTAATCTTAAGGCCAGCCTCACAAATCTTAAGGACTACCGCCTTCAGGCAATCTAAATGCTCAGTGAAGGTAGAGTTGAAAACAGCAGTACTGTCTAAATATACCAGTACACCTGGCAAATTCAAGCCACATATTATGGAATTCATGGCCTGCTGGAAGATGGCAGGGACATTAAAAATCCTTGAGGCATACAAGTGGGCTAAGACAATCTTTCATACACAATCAATACAGCTTTCTCTCTATATTCTGGAGAAAAATCAACTTGCCAGTACCCAGGAGCAAGGTTAATAGCAGAAAAAAATCTGAGTCCCCTAGACAAGCTGGGCATTTTTGATTTGCAGCATAGGGTAAGAATTCTTGCTGGTTAGTAAGTTGAGGTATCAATAATTCATAGCAATGCATTGCCCACCATACTTCTTCTTTATAATGAACAATGGTAGACCCATGGAATCTGAGAGGGAGCTAGCAACCCAGCTTCCAAAAAAATTTTAACTCCTTAGACACCTGAGAATCTTCAACCCTGCTACGTTGGTAGGGCTTATCTCTTAATGGTGGAGCATCACCAGTGTCAATCTGATGTATGACCCCTTTGGCAAGACATAATCATTGGAAACTTGAGCAAAGACATCCAAAAAATGATCCAGGAGCTATAAATCTCAACCTATTGAACTGGGGTTAGCTGGGTAAAGTCCTTAGCAGAAAAAAGGATACTTCTTGTGGCTTGGCTTCTGGTAAAGCAAGGTTGCTAATTATGCCAAAGAGACAAAGGGATTATATAGCAGATAAACTGAAAAGTTGATCATGAACCAGAACTTGTGACTTGGCAAGCTGCATAAGAATAGCAATAAGTCTGGATGATAGCATCTGGACATACTTCTTGGGAGTGTCATCTAGGATCCCAGGGCACAATTGTGGTTTAGTTCTCCCCAAAGACTCTGACTCATATAACTCCATAAACATCCTGGTAGATAACTTGTAAAAAAACCTGGGAATCCACTATCACCTGGCAGCCAGGGGTATAGGAAAATTGTGAGAAGCTAGCATAGGAGCTCCTTTCTCAGCTGGGCAAGACAGAGATTCAACTTGAGGCTTGAGGAATGCATCCTAAACTTTGACAAGAATATCCATTAGGATATCCTATCACACAGATATTTGACCTCTTTCCAAGGAGACAATTAGTCTCTTCAAATATAAGAGGTATAGTATAATTCAAGAGGAATAAGAAGCCTTCCTTGAGGTTTATCATGTCATCATATTATCAGAGGAATTGAGTGCCAATCAGTAAATCATAACTCTCATTTTCTAAGAAAAAACTGGAGCTATCAGAAGAAGCTTACCAAATCTCATGAGAAGAGCAGAGTAGGCTCCAATGGATCAAGCTTTAAATAAGCCAGTAGTTCCATAATATTGATAATAATTAAGATCAATAGCCAGCCTGTGCTTCTTGACAAGTTTGGAGGATACAATGTTAATATGGAAGCTTGTATCAGGAACTGCCTTAATCTTAACCTTTTGAATGGATACTTCTACACAAGTGATGGTACACCCAAAAGAAGGAATAAAAGCTAGGACATCCTGAAACTTGATCATCTCTTTCCCCAATTTTTCAAGCATAAATTTAAGGCCAGAAATTTCTTTATAAAAAGTTTTAATGGGAAAAAATATAGAGATGTTCTGAAAGAAAGTTCCAATCACCTCATCAGCCTCTTCAGAAGTTTTACCAATACATTGGACCTTTTGGATTGCGTAAGATAAGACCATATCACAATTTCCTTAGTTTCAGTATAGGGCTTGGGGTAGTGATAGCCTTTTCAGAGTGTATCTTGTAAGAGACTGAAATGGTTTCAGGTACAGCCAGGCTGAGTATTCATATACATCAGGATCTTCAGTATCAGATTTGTCCATATCCAAGTTTTATGAGATATTGTGGAGAAGAAGTAGGATTGAAGGGCTTGAGAGTCAGCTGTAGCATCAGTTTCTGTAAAATGAGTTAAGGGAGGAAATTGTGAGAAAATGTCAACTGGGAGTGTCTCTGCTTCTTAATTGACCAGGAATTTACTGCTTGGCTTTTAGGGGCAGCAACCTCTACCTTTGGGATTGTACACACTTGGGAAGGATGTCATAATATTCCAAAATTATTGCATCCTTGACACATTTGCTGACCATTATTGACAAAGTTCATAATACAGGAAGAACATTTAGCATGACTAGAAGACAAGGAGCGTGCTTCCCAGACCAAAAACTGGTATACATCAAATAAATGTCTTGGAAAATGGTCTTAATCCCTTTCATGGACATTAGAATAGAATTATGGGCCTTAAAGTGCAACCACAACAATTTTTTGACTTTAAGAGCATTATTATGGGCAGAGTAGGCCTTTTAACAGAGAGATGTTGGATAGTAATTATATATTGGCCTTTCATGCAGAATTAATTTGGCAAAATCAGCAAGAGTTTCCTTGGCCTTGAAAAAGATATGCATGAAGGCATTCTTTTTAACTTTCAAGATCAAGTTGCCACCAAACTTCTCAATTATCATCTTCTTCATTTGTGCTCAAGTGGAGATTTTAACTAGTTTATGGACCAAAACCTCTTTTTATTTTTATAAAAGCAAGTCAGAATGTGTTATTTCTTAATATTTGTAGATGCTTGGCACATAGCAGCTCCATAACTAGTCAAGAAGGTAGTAATATTTGAGGTCTTAGGATCAAATACCTGTTCAAAGAACAGCTTGTAACTAGGATCAATGCCAGAGTTAGCAGAATCATTTGAGCTATATTGTGAGCTGTAATTAAGCACATATATTTTAGGGAAACTTGTCTCACTCTCAATCAGGGGTTGGTGCATCTGTAATTGGCACATATTTTCTTTAAGGTAGTGAGAGTGTTTGCCTTTTGAACTCCAGACTCACTAGTACAGTAGTTTTAAAAGCTATTGCAACAACCAAAAATACCTCAGATTTAAACAAAATGATTTCAGATTTAAACAAAATCCAACTCTCAGGTTAAAATATACACTCTGTTAACAGGGTTTATTGGCGTTAATGGGCAAAATGAGTCAACACAGCAACAAAGGGCTCACACGCAAAGCAAAACCATTTAAAATACAATCCAAAATACATTGATTCACAAACAAAATGGTGTGAGTTGACTTTTGGTGTACATATGTTTACTATGTGAATCAGTGACAAAATACACCCAAGCAAGGTGTGTCAAAACTCAAACCAAAAATGAAACACAATAGCAACTCACTATGTAAACAAAATCACTCACGCAATGTGTGCAATGGATTGTAATCATGAATGATACCAAGGTATCTAAAATAAGTCACAAGATCTAAAACATAAATTTTAAAAATATTGTGTTGGGTGTTTGAATTTGGCAGTAAAATCTGGGAAAATGGGAGGAAATTATTTCAGGTATTCAAAAATGGGTGTTGTAAAACCAAAAACAACTAATTAAGAAATAAAAAATCTATAGTTGGGATATTGGGTGGGGAAAATATTAATTAAATATCCATATTCAGATAAAAGCAGAAATTAAAATTAGGGAGTAACTTAATTGAAATTTATTTAAAATTTTATTAAATTTTAAAATGGAAGGAACACAAAACCAGAGTACCAATACATCTGTTGTGCGCCGCGGTCTCAGTTGCCCCCATAGGTCAAAGAATAGACTTAGTACAACACAAGTGCCTACTCAGGAGGGAGGCAGGAGAGGAGAGATCCATAGTGACGCTGTACTGACACAGCCAGTTCAAGGAGCACAAGCTTCTAGGGTGCAGAGCATAAACCCTTGGGTCCCAAAGCTGACCTGGAAGCCAACCAAGGTTACCTTCACCAAGAAAGTTAGAAACAAGGAGGTAGAACTTACTTTGTATGTGTTTGACGTTGTGTACCAGCAAGAGTTGGTCCTGTCAGCCATGCTGAAGAAGGTAAAGCCTGTACTTGATACTAGCTATGAGCCCTACGTCAGTGATGGCAATCAGGAGGATGACAAGGAGCCTGAGTTCTATCAAACCAATGAGGGACAGCTGGTGTTAAAAAAGGTTACAGTCTTCTATACCAAGGTACCTATGCCCTGTGTTGTGCCCAATGCAAACAAGTCAATCCCCACTTCTAAAAAGCTTTCCCTTAAGCCATCCCTGACATCAAATGCATCATCCTGCTTAAGCTAATGCGGGAATTGGGTGATTACAAGGCGGCCACGGCCCTTGTTGGAGTGGATCCCAAGTAAACCAGCAAGACCTTCCAAAAATTTATCAATACTGGTTGTGTCCTTGCCGCAGAGAAATCCTTGTATGTTTCTACCATGCTCACCAAGGAGCACAAATGGGCAATCCACCAGTAGATAACCCAGGATTGTCATCTTGAACTGGCAAATATACAGGCCATGGTCAAATCTACTTTTGGGATTGAGGCCTAGATTTCCTTTTACTACCATCTGGTGAAAGGAATGCAATTTTCTTGGAAAAAGCTCAGGGTATCTCCCTACAACAGAAACAGCCCAGCCAATGTCCAGACCCAGAAAAAATATGCAGATGCGTACACTGCCCTCAAAGCCAAGGGGACAGTAAAACTTTACTATATTGCTAAATCAGCATTTGCCTTGTCAATGCGCAATGAGTATGGGTATGTCCCCAAAGGCTCTAATGACAGGATGGCTTGGCGTGCTGCAGTCTGCGCCATAGCCTACTTGATGGTGGCTCTCCTTGGTCCAAAGGGGGTCAAGCTCTACCAAATGATATTGGGTTTGCATAACAGCAGGACCTTTCTATTATTTCTCTGATTGGTCCTGGAGCACCTGAGGCGCACGAGCCCTGGCTTCACCAATGTCATTGTGTTGGACAACGTTGGTCTTCACAAAGTGGCTGACATTCTTGAAGAATTTCTATCAATTGACACCAGCATTGCTGTGGGCCCCCAGCTTTTGGCCACGGCAAATTTGCGCCTTCTCTTCCTCCCAGCCTATTTGCCCTTCCTAAATCCCTTTGAGGAAGTCTTTGGGTGGCTCAAGCAAGTTGTCAAGTGAGGAACCCCAACTGGGACCAAGGACCTCTTTAATTTGCTGCAGGCCAGGATCCACACCCTCCCAGCTGAGACTGTGGCCAAATTCTATGGCCACGCTGATTTGTTTATCCCTGTGTGCCTAGCCAAACAGCCAATCAATTAAAGGCTTAGTGTGTCCAATTTTTTTATATTTTCTTATTTACTATTCAAGATTTATTAATTGTCATTTTATATTTAGATTTTTCCACACCCACAATCACATTCAGAAGATCCATCAATAGATGTTAGTAATTTATTTATTTTATATTATTTTATTATACCATCTGAGGGTATCCCAAACATTTGATACTGGATTATGCAAATGGATTTATACCACTTTGTCAAATAAATATAAAATATTCTTATAAAAATTAAACTAAAATGTACAGGTTGGAATTTATTTTATTAACATATTATTTTATGCTTTTATGAAACCCGTTTCCGCAATATATTTTGTAAAACTGGTTTGCTGAAATAAGAATTAGAAATTTTTATTATAATAAAAATAATATGAATTGTAATGATTTTTATTAGAAGAGAGAATTTGTTGCAAACGCC
This sequence comes from Entomophthora muscae, assembly GCA_014839935.2. Taxonomy (NCBI): domain Eukaryota; kingdom Fungi; phylum Entomophthoromycota; class Entomophthoromycetes; order Entomophthorales; family Entomophthoraceae; genus Entomophthora; species Entomophthora muscae. The sequence goes on from QTSX02005765.1 coordinate 102,214, forward strand.
TGTAGTGGGTTCTTTGGTATTTACCCACCCCGCAATGGAGGTGGTACACAACCTCCACCGCCACACTGGATGGTGGATACACCCTTATTAAAAAACTCCCTCCTGCTGGTGAAGGGGAGTAGGATAAGGTGCAAACTGAGGAGCAGCTTTTCAGGCAAGGCTGCAAACCCATAAATCCCTGCCAGGACCAGGGTGTCTTAGATTATGTGGTCAACCAAGTCATACCCGGGGGGACCTTCTTCTGGTCAAGTGCAAGCCAGGCCTTGTCAATTCCTAGAAGGACCCCGTCTAGATCCTCCACGCTGGCGCTCATCCCAAAGAAGAAAAGATACCTAGGTAAACAACAAGGTGAAGCCTTTGCCCAGCAAAGGATTCTGTAAACTCACACAGTTTGTTGTATACTGCACTGATCTGCTTTTCATGTTTAGTTTTTCCAAAGGTAAGATCCATAGCTTCTGGGACCCCCGTCTTGTTGGCACTCCAGGCCAGCCCAAAGTCCGCCAGGAGGATCTTGGTCTTCTTCATGGCTGTTGCATCCGCAACAGCCAATTTTTCTACTGCACACCCAAAGTTCTCCAGCAAGTAAGACAGGGTTTGCTCCACCAGGAAGCAGAAGCGGGCAGCCACATGAGCCTGGCCCATCTCCAGTACATTCTTGAATGGGAGTGTCACCAGGACGTCCCAAACAAGCTCAATGGAGTTTACACATTAAACTCACTGAGTGATACCGGGTCCAGGCGGACCAGTTGGGCATCCTTGTAGGCAGTAACTGCCCACTTGGATGCCCCCTTGCCATGCGTCAGCCCAGCCAATGCCTCCTGCAACATAGGAAAGGACCCGTGGATGCAGTCCTCTAGCTCCCGCAAGACAGGGGGGACATATACAGTTGCTTGGACACATGAGTGGCGTAGTTGGTGTAGAATGTGGCAGGGACAAAGGGGACCAGGACTTGGCGGAGTTCACTGTCTATGTTCTCTAAAAAACAGGTAAGTTTTTGCAAATTTTTATTAAGATTTTTTATGCTACCTTCACATGTTTCTTCCTTGCCAGCCACTTCAGCAGGCTTGGTTGTTCCTGTGCAAGCAATTGTGCTGACAATTCAGTATCCCCTGCCCTGGCATGCTTGGCAGGTTTGAGATGTTCATATATCTCCGGGTTGTCAACCCAAACAGACAGCACAGAAAGATTGTACACCTTGAACTGGAGGCCCTTGACCACTGTCTTCTGGATGTTGAGAAGACACTTTATGGTCTTCTCTGGGGTGTCTGGCATTTTTGTCATTAGTGCCTTTGCAGACACCTTATCAATTTTGTTCCCATTGAGGACGGTGGACTTCACCTTTGCTTTGACCTTGCAATCAGTGTCTTTTATTTTGGCAATTGCCAAGTCAAGGTCCTTCAGAAGCTTTTCAAATTCTCTCATTGATTTTTTACTAACCTTTACATATTTTTTATAGCTTTTGCCTCAATAAAGTCTGTATTATTTTGATACTGCTGCCTCTTTGTTTATTCCTTTTTGTTTTCCCATTTACTACATTATCCCATCTTTTTACCCATTGTGTATATGTTTTATGCTCATCTCAATATGTGTTGTTTGCTTTGTGTTGGCATTGTTACCTTGATTACCATATTATTTTTAGCCCTTAAACACACCCCTTGTAAAAATATTAACAACAATTTAATGATCAGCTAAATTTGAATTAGAAAATTATAGTGTTAACTGTTTTTAGATAAAGTTGTTACTGATCCAAATTCAAAACCTTAATAATAAACTTTAAGCCAATCAGGAGCCAAGTGATAAAGTGATTGTTGTGACATAAAGGGTCATTCAACAATTTTTTGATGCATATGCGCTAATTAATATGATTGGCTGGATGTTTTGCCATTATACACCATTGCCAATGTGGCAAGTTGTTGGTGGACTAGTGCTCAATTAGCTGCTGGGTTAGCACTAGTCCATCAACAACTTGCCACAGCGGCAATGGCATACAATGGCAAAACCTCCAGCCAATCATATTTATTAGTGCACATGCATCAAAAAATTATTGAAATGACCCTTTATGTCACAACAATCACTTTATCACTTGGCTCCTGATTGGCTTAAAGTTTATCATTAAGGTTTTGAATTTGGATCAGTAGCAACTTTATATAAATACAATTAATCTATAATTTTCCAATTTAAATTCAGTTGATCACCAAATTTTTGTTAATATTTTTACAAGGGGTGTGTTTAAGGGCTAAAAATAACCGTGTTCTGGATCTATATACACAACATAGTAAATATATGATTCTATAGAAATAAGCTGAACATAAAGAATAAAACCAATTATAAACAAAGAGAACACAAACAATTGAAATTCAAAAAAAAGATAATATAAATAGAAATTGTTTGATGACAGGGGTTTATTGGGGCGGGGGAGAGTGATGCCTAGGAGGCAGAATAACGCAGGAAGGAAGACGTAGAGGCATTGCTGGCTTGGGGGGTCTGGAATTGGATGGGTTGGGTTTGCAGGCGGGGGGTGTTGGTGGCAGGGGTGGAGGCAGGAGGATTGCGCGTGATGGCTGCCATATACCGCTTATTGTACTCCTCATCAGTCATTGGCTGGATGGGCGGGTGGTGGCAGTGGCCTGAGGTGGAAGGCGCTTATCCTTACGTGATTGGTTGCCCATATTCACATGGAAAACCATTTACGCAAACAAGTCAGACACCATTTGTCAGCCAAAGAGAAAATTGTGGTCAAGGACCCCAAGATAGAGGTTGTTGAAAGCCTGAGGGCGGTGCTCCCATAATGTGGATCCAATGTTGAAGAAGACAACATCAGCCAGATGGACGTTGGCATGGACGGCGGGGTAGACTGAGGCCTGGTGCCTGTGTCACTGGATGGCCTTGAGGGTGGTGGAGCTTCCCTTCATCTGGTGGCTCAAGAAAAACTGGTATTTGGAATTTGAGCCATCCCAGGAGTTGAGCAATCCACTGAGGATGTGGCTGTATATGTAGCCATCAATGAAATCTGGGTTTGTCTGATAGTAGAAAAAACCCTTGGCTGAAACAGCCAGAAATGCACCAATGAATGTCCTCTTCTTGACCTTCTTCCTTCTATTCTTGGTGGCAGCTTTTCCTTGCTTGCCAAAATCATCAAAAGCTAAAGATAGCTTGTAATAGAAGATGAACATGACATCATCAGTTAGACTAGTCAGGCATCGGACCAGGGTTGATTCAATGGCAGTGTCATACAGGGAATCCTCAGCGCCATCCCATTAGTTGCCGGCTAAATTGGTAAGAACCCATATGAAAGCCACCTTCTCATACATCCAGAGCTGCACCATGCGCTCAGATACCCATATGTTATGGTGCGCAAGTTGCTTCCAGACATGAGTCAATAGAAGCTTGGGATCCTGCTGGAGGAGGTCAAGCATTATTGGGTATGTCTCAGATATTTGTGACTTGGGGGCCTTCTTGGGCTTCTTGGCTGTCCCAATAAGATTCCCCCTGTTCATCAGGTTGTTGAATTCCTGCATGACAGTAGCTCGGGTAAATTGTAACTGGGCAGAAATCTGTTCCCAGGACAGACCCTGTAGATTCAGTGCCACAATTTCCTGAAGAATTTGGACGGTGATGACTTGTTGCTTGGGGCACTGGGCCGGGGGAGCTGAAGCCTGATTGGCTGTAGGGGGGAAGGTTGGCTGGTGGCAGGAAGTTGTTCCAAATCAAGGTTGCCATCCTGATTGGTTGGTTGGTGGGCAGCTTGTGCGGGGGTGGGTACAGGAGCAGGGGCAGAGCTAGACACTATGTGACTACTGAACAAGTCAAAGCCATAGGGGTCAGTGGTCAGGTACAGGTCAGCTTCCTTGTTACCCGCCTCAAAGGCTTGGGTGTAAACAGGTGCCTCCATGTTCTGAGCCTTGCCTCCATTGAAGCTGGCTTGACTGCTGCTGGCTTGGCTGCTAGCGCCGTCAAAGATATAGCTTGTAAAAACCATTGTAAAAAACCTAGGATAAAATCACTAAAAGTAGAAATTTTAAAATTTAATGATTTATTTTTATTGTAATCTGGAGTCCATATTTGGAAGGTTTTCAAAACCTTTTCATACAAATCTGGAGCCATGAAAATGGATAAAATGCCTCAGTCCCTAAATTGGATAGCTGTTGATTGGCTGTTAAACTGTTGTTTTTCTATTTTAGGCTGCTCTTACTACACATCTTGTGTGAGTTTATTTTGTTTTGTGCTTGTGTAATCTCACTTCTAGATTGCTCAAGTTTTGTTTCATTTTAGTTCTTCTGTTGGTGCCTCATATGAATCCTGCTTGGATTATAATATACTCCAGAACAGCATCCATCCATTTCACTTGTTGTGTCAGCTCATTTTGTTTGTAGTTTGAACTACACCGCTTGATGTTTGATATAATTTTATATAATGGGCTGGTGAAATTTTGTTTTTTGTTTGACAGTTCATTTATTAGCTGAAATTTTATAAATTAATTGAATCCTGAATCTTGTGCAACTTGGATTTTGTTTAAATCTGAAATCATTTTGTTTAAATCTGAGGTATTTTTGGTTGTTGCCATAGCTTTTAAAACTACTGTAGCAGTAGCTAATCAAAGAGATTCTTAAAATTTTATTTGTTGAGCTACTTCAGTGGCCTAAACTCTAGCAATTTGTGCAGACAACTCCTGAATTTTCACTATGTGAGGCAAAAATCAATCATTGACATTTTTGGTAAGCCTCTAATCTCTTATAGGTCTTTGTCAAGGGTATTATGATTGTGGATAATCCCATCAACATCCTAGATTAATTTGGCAAAAAGAGTGTATTGATTAATATGAGGCTCTTCTTCTCTTCTAGGGAAGCAGTCTTCATCCTCAAATGAAGAAGAAGTTGCACCAGAAGAATCCATAGTAGCAAAAAGAGTCATAACCTCAGCTCTGAGCCATAGCATCTACTTTATCAACATATTAACCTGGGGATCAAGTGTAGGCAAAAGGGAAGCTTGGGCTTCTTGCAGAGCCTGCTTCCTTATAGTTATTTGAGTTATCAAATGGCTTTTCAGATCTCCTGAAGTTCTGAGGTAGGCTCACTAGCAGAAGGAGTAAGTGTGTTGGGACTATTTGGCTTTATCTGTGCATCAAATAGTCATTAAGTTTCTAGAACTCAGCCAATCACCCAGTCTTAGCAGTTTGAGCATATGTCTGGGTGGTGGAGTTAGAGGCAAAAAACTCTCTAAGAGTCTTATTTGGCCATTTATATGATCTTGAAATTGGTTGAGCTTATGGATGAAATCATATAGACCAGCTCTTTGTGAGATGGAACTGGCCTTGGTAGACTCTCACCATACAGCATGACCACTTTATATCTCCAAAAGGCAGTATTGTACATAAATAGGGAACAATGTAAAAATTTCATCTACCATAATTTGTGGGTGCTTTTGTATCAGCAGGGAATCACACTGACTGGCAGATAACAATGAGAGCAAGTTGTGAGAACATTATCAGAGACCAAAATTAATCATAGCTATTTCAGGAAGTGAAAAAAGCTCATATATCTGATAAGAATGTGAGCCCAGAAGCAATTAATAATATACCAAAACAGATTAAATGAAACATTGAAGGGGTTTCCCATAGCACTCAAAGAGTTAGTGTGGAACCAAGCCATACTATTTTAACCCATAATCAAATATTAAATGGAACCAGTGAACTCAGGTCTGAGTTTGGAAACAGCATCAGTGGAGGGGTGGCCACCTCAAACCAGTACAAGGGTGGTCTCTCTTACTTGTTCAAGAGTGAGCATGTCAACTAAGAGAGGGGCCATTTGAGTGGGGCAACATAATAATGGCAGTGGGATAGCAGAAGGATCCAAGATTTCTTCTTCCAGGAGAGGATTAGAAATATTTATAAAATTACTGCAAGCAGAAAGAAGGCAGTAAATACCAATGAATGTGGTGCTGTAAGGTGTAAAGACAGGGTTTCACACCCCTGTAGTGAGCACTAATTTTTGAGATATGCTTTATTAATTGACATAATAAAGAACTTGGATAAAAATCTTAAATGCATAAGACTTGAGGTTTTGGCTTTAAGCCTGTTTGATATGAGTAAGAGATATCTTCCTAGTAAATGGAAAATGAGCACCAAAGATTCAATGTCAAAATTAATGAGCAAAATTAAACTGATTTTTATTAGAAAAAGGCTTAAGAGCATATATATCATGATATTCAACACTAGTAGTTTTAGTGGAGATAATCTAAGTGGCAGGAGGCTGTTAAAAATTCTGAGGTCTCATGTATTGATTAAAACTTATATTTGGGTAGGGAGAACACCCTGTGATAAAAGCAAACAGAATGGTATTTTAACTTGTTAAATTGCAAACTACCATTTTTCAGGCTAATAAAAACCTAGTGAATTTTAATTCACAACAGGTATAATACAGGGACATCAATCAGGTGGCTCTGTGTCAAAGCTAATCATAGTAATCAATAGTCAATTAAATAGTGGGAGATTTGATCCTGTCTTCTTTAAAAAAAATTCAATCTTTTTGTAGCTAATTTTGTCTTTGTAGATAAATTGATCAGGATCACAGCAAAGACTAAAACAGTGTGGCCAGAAAAAGGGAATTTAACACTAAGAGTGGTAATTATAGGATGACTTGATGGCCCTAAAGAAAAGACTTGTTTTATAATCATTATTATACCTCTTTTAATCCAAGCAGGCTATATAGTTTTCAAATAAAGGCATATATCTCTTAAATTTCTTATCACACTTGTCTAAATGTACTTCAATAAGGAATAGATAGATTTTTAATATCAGGATCACTTATAAATCTAGAGTTAGATTTGTTGCAACCAGAATATTCATCTCATTTATCACTGTATCTTATGATATACAGGGGATGTTTAATCAGCTACTCTATGACCAATCTAATGTTACTGTAAATTCAAAACCTAAACGTAAAAATGCAGGATTGTCAAATCCTTGGTCCAAATTTTGAATCACTTTTTCAAGCAACTCAGCTGAGTGAAAAATAAAATATTTAATAAAATCAACCATTTAATTTGACTTTTTTGGGTTATTAAAGTTGGCAAATTTCAAATCCCTTGAGTAGATAACTCAACTGACAAAAGATAAAACTCAGCAAAAAAATGTGGGATAAATGAGTCATAAATTCAGGTTACTAATGTACAATTTGAGATTTTCTGTATGTCAAACAAATCATAGACATCATGTAAAAATTAACAAATCTGAAATTGCGGGATTTTCAAATCCAAGAACTAATTTTAAAGTCAAAAATGAGGTGAATTTGAAATAAATATAATTTAAGGGGTGTCTCAAAAAGGATGCTAAAGGATCTAGAGTGGATTTTTGCTAATTCTTTTAGGAAGCACAGGCATTCTTAAAAATCACCCTATTCTAGTTTTGGACAGCTAAAATTTAGATCATAAAATTCACTAGCTTAACATACTTAACAATAAAATCAACTAAAATATACGCTCTTCTTATTGAGTTTAATTTTTAATAAACATTTATTATTTCTTCTAACAACAACCAAATGAACAGGCTGTTCCCTGGCCTTGAAAAAAGCATGCAGGGCTATACTTGGTCTCTTAACAGTGAAGCCTATGTCTATGGCCATCCCCAACCCGCAGGCCCCTCCGCAAGCACCATCCAGGAGTGTGTGTTTTCTCCCACATCCTCAAGCATAGCCCTGTTTGCCCATCATGCACATGCAGCTGCTAACCCAAATCAGTGCAATATGTTAATTCAAAAACGCCAGAGCAAAAGACGCCATCTCAAAACAATTTCAAGATGGCGTCGTGATTTACATCAGCAAAACTAAAAAAAAGCTTAATAAAATTTATTAAATAGTTATTTTTTACATATCAGTTTCTAATACAGCATCACAAAAAACCGCATCACAGAAACACTATCTCAAATCAAAATAAAAAGAGTGTTATCCAAATAAGATTTTTTTATTATAAAAACACTTAATAAATATCCTAAAATACACCATCACAAAAAACTGCAACACAAAAACGCTATATCAAATCAAAATAAAAAGTCTGTTATCAAAATAAGGTTACCAAAACTTCACAAATTCAACTGCAAACCTAGCCAGCTTTAAGCGCGGCCGCGCCAATTTTAACAAATCAAAAGCGCCACTGTGCCAACTTGGGATAGTCTTGGGTGCTGCTGCGCTGCCTTGCAAACATCTTTTATGCTGCGGCAGCGTCTTACTATTAAATTTAGTGCTGCAGCAGCGCAAAATTTCAATCCCTAACATAAAAACTCCACTAATCAACAATATTTCTATAAGCACTAAATTTAGAAGATAATTACAACAATTAAAAACTTAATACAATAAAAAATAAGAACTAAAAAATAATAGAAACAATAAAAAAGAGGATAGGCAAAGCAAGTTTATTGCAATAGAAGGCAGGCTGTGTGGGATTAGTCCCTTGTGTTGGGGGCGCCTCCACGCTGCTGAGCAGAAGACGTGGCATGAGGAGAGGACTGGCAGTTGGCGGGGCGGGGATGCTTGGCGGTGCGCTGGATGGTAATCACTGGGCGCTCATGGGTGGGCATCATGTAGCAGTTGTTGCCCAGGCGCTGGCGCACATGAGCCAGGATCACCAGCATTTGGGCCCAGGCCAACTGGGAGTTGCGCGGCATAGAAGACCAGTTGCACAGGGGAAGGAGGATCTGACTGACTGGCACCAAACGGCCCCAGCCACTACAAGCAGAGAACACAGCACTTATAGTGAAGCAGTCCATAAACGCATCTTCCATGTAGGAATATTATAGTGATAGGGGGCGCAAAGTTGATAAGCCAGGGAGCAGTAATGCTCCAGGCCTCAACCAGCATACCTGGGCTGGCCAGGCTGGCAACTTTTGGGAGGATACCACATAAAGTGGCAAGTTGCGGCAGCCAAAGGAAGGTAGAGGGAAGCATTGCCAGTGGTAATGGCTTGAAGATACACCTTGAATGTGGCGGAGAATTGACGGTTAGTGTTGGCTTGGATGGGCAAGTCCAAGGTCTGATGGAAGCTGGGATCTGCTGTAAGCTCAAGATCCCAAACCCAAGCCACCTTGTTAATATACTCATTGCAGACATCAATGGTATGCACATGTTGCGCAGAAATCTGACTGGGGGCAGGGTAGCTGACTGCAGCCCTAGACGCACCTCAGCAGCTAAACAGGAGGCATCATACCGGCTGTGGTATAACTCCCCTGCCTGAATTGGGGTCATTGCATCCTTGTCAGAATGTAGTGCCTGTAAAAAGCTTTACATTGTCTCCTTGTGGTGGCAGATCCCAAACTTGCTAAGGAGGTTGCGGTAGACTACCACCACAAGGTTGGAGTTGCGGTGGGCGCGGAGCATTGAAGATGGGGTAGGGGGAGGCGCGCTAGTGAAAGGAAGGCGTTGAGGAAATGGGTGCTGAGCACCAGAAGGATTGCCGCTGGGGGGCACATTGCTGACAGGAAGAGGCTCCTCAAACATGGAGTCCTTGTCAGGGAAATCCCCGGCACTAGAGTTTGGCGCAGTACTACGCTCAGAGGCCGCCACAGTGGTTGTGCAGTCCTGTTTGCAAAACTGTGAGTCACTGGCCCAAAGTCAATTCAAGAAAGCAATACAAACTGAGCGCGGCATTTTTCAAAAAGTGCGCCGCTTCACTTTGTCCATTGAAGCCATCATTTTGTTGTAAGCTTGGCGCATGTTGGTGTTGGGATTCATCTTGGAAAGAAAAAAAAGTAGTGTTTGGTCAAATGGGGAGGATATGTTGGAAATTTTGACCAAGCAATGATGCCAATTATGACAGAGCTCACAGATTAGGATTACAGCAGCCAAATCCATAAATTAGCAGTATAAAATCAATGATGCCAATTATGACAGAGCTCACGGAATAGAGTTACTGCAACCTCATTGTCATAAATTTATAATATAAAATTTATATATATTCAATTGGCAGTAGATTTTGGATCATTACTGCAGAATATCAAAGACATGTGCCGCCGCGCCGTCTCTATCATACATAAAGCGCCACCACACCACCCAAAAAAAGCTCCAGGCGCCGCAGCGCTGCCTTGCAAATATTTTGGATGCCATGGCGCCGCTCTACTTTTACATCAAGCGCCAACGCGGTGCTATTTTTGAATCCCCAAAATGGTTATCTAATCATTAATCATATTCCTAAGTACTAGTCTCAATAGTATAATCAAAAAAGATATTTTGGATTGGTAGTAGATTTAAAATTGTAAAGACAAAATCTAACCTACTGAAAAGCAGCACCTAAAGTTTTAATTAGTTGGCGCCGCGGCGCTTGAGATAATTTTCAGTTGGTGCTGCGGCGCCTAAGCTTTAATTAAAATGGCGTGGCGGCGTGTTCTTTGATTTTTTGTCATTATATCTTACTTTTATGTAATTAATCCAAGCCTTTCCCTTATTAATTGGGAATAAAATATGGTATTAATTTAAGACCTACATAATAAATTAACCCAAATTAGTGCCACTTTGATAGTACTACCCCTCTGCAACACAGTCATTCAAAAATCTATGTTTAATATGCTAGCCTTATTCCTTATCATAGTGTGAACTTTGCTATTTGGGTTTCAATAATACAATCTTTTACTAGTGATTTTATTTAGTAATGAGGGTATTTCCGTTGTGCAAAATGTACCCATTACAAAATCTACTAAGCAACTAAGTGTCCAATAGGAGTGGCGCCCACCAATGTGGCACTAAGAATTAACCTGTTTTAGCATGTGGTGTCATAGGATGCTATAAAGAGCACGCCATCACAAATTGACTGTTTCCACTTTTACAAAGTACAGTTCAGCGCCAAATCTCAATTAAATAAAAAAGTAATAAACTGTCTGAAACTTTGCATTTATGTATTTTTTATTTCCTCTAAACAACTGGGTACTTTTTAACCCCAGTTGTATAAGCTAGTTTTAAAAAAATTCAAGTTTTACTCTTTGGCCCAGTTGAGGTAGCTCCACCAGAAGTTTGTTAATTTAATATAAAAAATGGTCAAAAACACTATATTTTTGAGCTACAGCATCTCAATTATGTCAATTTGAAAACGCCATTTCACTTGCAAGTTTTCAGTCAAAACTCACAGTTTTGCATACTTGTGCTACTAATAAATTTTTAATTTTTACATAATAAAAAACATAATAATTTTGATGGTATATAATTCGAGAGTTTTTATACAATTCCATGTAAAAATATTGACTACTTTTATATTTAACACATTCTCATTTTTCTCTTTAAAAATTCTCCCCAAAATTGAACTTTTCTGACGCAAATTTGCTCTTAGATGCCTCCCAAGCCTACCACCAATGTTACCCCCAAGGCTCCCAAGAGCACAGCTGCTCCTGCTCAGGCAAGAAAGACCAAGGCTACCCTCTCCAAGCAGACTTCTAAAGAAAAAACGCCTGCCAAGACCCCCACACCTTCCCCCAAGCCTGAGGCTGATAGCCCCAACCCTCCCCACTCTCCCTTTGTCTACTCTCCCTCTGATCTCCAGGAGGAGCACGTTCACTCCAATGATGAAGATGAGAATGAAAGAGTCTCAAAAAGCAACTCTGATGACCATGGTTTTGCAGTCTCAGAGGAGGAGCCTATCCTAGAGTGGGACCTACATGCAGTTGCCAATATCTGCAACGTTAACAGGCAATTTATAGTTCCAGCTATTTTTCCTGACTTGTTTCCCATTATGACCAAGAAGGGGGGTGCTGGATTTGTCAAGGACGGCTTCCTTTTCATATGAAATGACCAGAAAAAAATGGCAAACCATCACTACAAATGTGATAGTCCAGGTTGCCCCACGCAATTAACTACAATTGGGTTTACCCAAGTCAAGGAGCTCACCATTGAGCATGATGTTTGGGCTCTGATATGATTTGTTACTATCTTATGTGCTGGTACCTTTGCCAAGCCATTCCTTTCAACAAGGACTTGACTTCAACTGAGCTGGTAACTCATGCTCTCCTTTACCTGAATAAGGATCAGAGAGAGGAGGTTGGAGAAAAGACCAGACTCCAACAGTATGTGACTGATCAACAGTCAATTGATGCCAATATTGGCGTCAGCGCTAGAAGTATTGAAGAGCTTGTACTTTTGGAAGTCCAGAAGACTACCATGCTTGGAAAGCCCTTTTTGCTACATGACAACAAGCAAGGTTCACCAAACCGTATTTTGTGCTTTTCAACACAAGAGGATCTTGTACGCCTTTTAAAGTGTGATACCTGGTTTGCCGATGGGACTTTTGCCTCTTGTCCTAAGCTATTTTATCAGCTTTGGGCCATCCATGGTTAGGTCAATGAACATACAATTCCCTTTGTCTTCTTCTTTCTCCCTAATAAAAGGGAAGAGACTTACATCCACGCCTTGAATATACTCAAGCAAAAACTGGATGTCATCTTGCCTACGCTTGAAGAAGAGCCAACCAAGAAAAGGGTCCGCAAGAAGAAGAAGGTCAGCCCAGAGGCTACCCAAGAGCAACAGGCCATAACCAAAAAAATCACCTGAGTCCCTTCCTTATCATACCATGTTGATGGTTGACTTTGAGGCTGCACAGGCCAACACTTTTATCAAGGTATTTAGGAGCAGGCCCCAAGGCTGCTTCTTTCACTACCACCAGGCTCTGCGCAAGAACCTGATGAAAACCCCATCCCTCAATAAGCTGGTATACAAAGATGGTACAAAGGAGGCCAGAAAGATATTCAATTGCTTTGCTGCTCTGGCCATGGTCAGAAAAGAAGAGGCTAACCTTTTTTACAACAAGCTTCTCAATGACAATTACATTCTTGGGAACCAAGAAGCCTTTGCTCCTTTCATACAGTATTTTGAGCACCAGTGGGTAGGTGTATTCCAGGGACATTGCCGCATCTGCAAGGGCAGCAACTTGATTAACTGGAACTGCTATAAGCAGGTCAAAGACGGCGTAACTAAGACCACCTCCTCACTTGAAGGTTGGCATAACCAATTTTCCCGCCTGGTTAAAGCAAAAAAGCCTATGTTCAATATGATCATCAAGAAGCTTAAGGTTCAGCATGCGCACAGGGATCAGCTATATTCCCAGGCCATCAAAGGCAAAGCTTTTATAGCCAAGCATGCTGGCCAGCAGGTCAAGTTTGCAAGTGTTACAAAAGTGGCTTTGGCCTATTACATCAGAGAGGGCCGCCTTACCTATCTCAAAGGCATTCCACGGCCCTTGGATCTAATGTATAATCCACTTTCTTTAACAATAAACTTCTTTTTTTCAAATATTTGATTTTAACTTTTTATATGTATATACATGTTTAATATAGTGTTAAAATTTAATACAAAAATAGCACCATTTTAGGATGTGTTGACTTTGGAGCTTTGCGCACTATAGTTAGTATTAGCTGACCCCATATTTTTATTGCAGATTTGAAATCCATGGATGATTTTGAGTCTAGTCAAATGTTTTTTATAGTTTTAGAAATGTTTTTGGGCTTTTATCAATATTTTAAGTTATCTGGCGCAGTTTAGCCATAAATCCAAGATGGCGTTTTTGAGATGGCGTCTTTCTAGATGGAGTTTTCAAGATGGCGTTTTGGAGATAGCGTCATTTGAATTGACGTATTGCACCCCCAAATCCTGTATCAACAATGGCATTTGGAACCAGCCATTTGAGCCATGGGGTCACCCGGAGAACCCAGAATCCAGAAACAGCCAATCAGATGGCACTGTCTGGTTCCCAAAACAGACACATCTCACTTCCAGCCAATCAGCTTGCAAGACGCAGAAGAAAGCTAATCACTCCAGAGATTGAGCCCAAAATGGTTGAAAAATGAGGGATGCTTATGTCCCTTGGGAAAATTGCGGCCACAATGAGTTTTGCAAAGTCCACTGTGGCTGCAACCCTGCAAGCCCATGCCAACTGTGGCCCTCCTCCCAAGAAGACCCCAACTGGTGCCTGTACTTTGACTGAAGGTGAAAAAGCCCACCCTCTCATGATGGCTATCATGGAACCTGATTGTGTATGCCCCTGGTCCAGGTACGTCTCCAGCTGGGACTCCACAGAATTTTCACCAATAAGAGAACAGTGAATTTGTGGATGCACAGAGTTGTAGTTGCTGCTAGAATCTTATTCAATAAAGTTCTTGGTGGCCCCAGTTTGGTGGATACTGACCCCTACAAAGAAAAATCATCAATTTTATTAAAGGGAGGGCAATGAGGACCTGTAATGATAGCATCTTCTTGTTGTATGCCAAGATTTTGGCAAGTATCCAAGATTATGGAGAAAAGCGTATCCAATCTGAAGTTTACAAGCACAGACAAATCTTGTATCAATTTGTTGGAGTTTTATTGGCAGTTTCCCCATTGGGTGTCAATTATTACTTGGCAATATCAAACACCGCAGATGGGTATGCCTACCAGACAGAGCTCAAAGCCATGCTGGAGGAGTGGGCCACACAAAACACCGTGCACACAGTTGTATTGAGTGCAGAGATGGAGCAGCGGGAATGGGCTACCCAAGAAATTAGGGCTGCAGGGCATACCTGCTGGTCCTACCCCATCAACTATGCCAACATGCATCTTTCAGATGTATGTCTTTACAATTTTGGTTCCGCCCTCAGGCGCTTGAAGCCTGCCACCTACAACAAACTATGCACCCATATTGATAAGGGGTATGAGCTTTTCCCTTCCACGTCCATCCAGGACTTATTTGATCTCATCATCTTCTATGCAAGTGGTAGTGATAAGTCCAGAAAGGACTCTCACCTTCCCCCTTGCCCATTCATCCGTTTTGTCAAGCCTGCATACGTGACAGGAGAAGAATTTGAGCAATTAAAGCAAGCTGCTCTTGCTGCCCCTTCACAGTTAACAAACCCTGTCTCCCCAACTCCCCATCAAGCCACCTGCCTTCCAACCCTGACTCCCAAACCACTACCAATCCCCCCTACTATCTCTGATGCCGCCCTTTTCACAGGCGCAGATAAAGGTGATGTTCATTCCGCCCAGTTCCCTCCCCTTCTTGCCCTTTGATCAGTAAAATAAATCTTTTCTTTGTGACAACTCATTAAAAGTGATATTTCTCTTTCAATTCACAATTAATAATATTTCTTTTACATTGTTACCATTTCCCACATTTAAAAAATGTGTTGTACATTTGATGTGGTAACATATAATTATTTGCATTAATATTTTTCATCATCAATAATAAATTAAGGACCATAAATGCAAATTTTGCATTAGAATATTGCAATTAGATGTCAACTCTTGATACTGTGGTATTATGTGCATAACTCAATGCATTTTGTTTAATAAAATTCATTGTAAATGAGGCCTTTTTCATTGTAATTTATTTAAATGGACTGTGCTTATATTAGAGAGCCATTAACACTTAGTACAAATATTAATAATTAGTGCATTTTACAGCCTGTATATTTACCTATTGGTAATAATTCTGTAAACTTTTCAGTTGGATTTTGCAAGGTAATAATAATGTAATGTGTTAATAGAATACTGTTTATTGACATTAATTGGCTGATTTTCTTTGCTGTGGTGATTGTGCATTTTCTGATATTTACACACTAGTATCCAATTGGTTGGTTTCACATCCAATTGCGCAGGCAATAGGAAACATGGTTGCCACCCGGTCACATCTGGTCTTGAGGTGGCAACCATGTTTCCTATTGCCTGTGCAATTGTATGTGAAACCAACCAATTAGATACTAGTGTGTAAATATTAGAAAATGCACAATCACCACTGTTGGGAATTTTGATCAAGCAATGATGCCAATTATGACAGAGCTCATGGATTGGGATTGCTGCAACCAAATCCATAAATTAGTAGTACAAAATACAATGATGCTAATTATGACGGAGCTCACAGATATGAATTTCAGCTACCAAATAACATAAATTGGTAGTATAAATAATATGCATATTGGATCAGCAGTAGCCTGCTGACCTGGACCTTAAATTAGCCAATGATAAGCGCCACTGCAGCATTTAAGTGATACATGATTTGCCCCTGCACCACTTTAAAAATACACAAGCACTTCCTAGCTTTGGGTTAGGCACCAAAGCGTCAAATTACTTTTACAACAAGCGCTCCTGCACTAACTGAAAATTATTGCAAGCGCCACGGCAACGCCTAGCAAATATTGAAGGTGCCAAGGCGCTGGATTCGATTCCCCATTATCTCAAATTTACATATGTATAATATTAATAAGCACTATTCCTGGAGTATTCCAGAGAAGTAGTAAGTGATCCTGAAGTACTAAATTATTCCATGCCAGCAAGGATCACCTGTGCTGGGTGAAGATGAAGATATTATATTGGTTGACGTGCAATAAGCGCCAATCCTAGATTAATAATTACCCAAACTAGGGGAATGTTAGAATTTCCTAGAAGACATTGCTAGCAGCCCAGGGATTAACCTTTGCAGAAGGTATAAGAAGAATGAATCACTCACAATAAAAACAAGCTTTTAATCTTGACTTGTCTGTAATATATCTTTAATCTGGGTCATTATTTTTCTTGTTATGCCTAGGCGCCAGATTTATTCTTTAATAACTTAATTGCATTATTCATATTCAAATTATTCAGAAAGCTTAAAATACAATCAACAAATTCCAAAACTTTAATTGACCTTGGGCCTAGATGATTTTTTTAAAAATAAATCATCAATTTTAGAATTGAAAATTGTAACTTATAGTATTACTGAAAATATCTTAAGTGCTACTACAAACTACAAACCAAAAATATTTATGATGAGTTGCATGGGAGAGTAATAGCAGCCCCAAAGTAATAAATGCTATTACCATATCTTTGGCTCATCATAAATATTCTTAGTTTGTTATAGAAAAAAATGTTGTTGTTTTTGAAAGACTGATAACTCTATTTAAAATACACCCTCTAGTAAGCTGCCCTACTTCATGAACTTGCCCTAGTGCACCATTAGCATCTTCTGATATTTTTGTTTCTCTGGTATCATCACATGATTTCAAATGATAAGTTATCTCAGAATATTCTGAGAAACTTTCAAATGTTAAAGGTGAAGTATACAACTTCCCATTTTTCATCAAATATGAAAGATTAATGCACAGATTTTCAACTTTGAGCTCTTTCCTTATAGGCCTAACTTTTCTCTCATAAATATAAAAGAATAACTTTTGAAAAATATTTGAGCCTGATAGCGCTGATTTATATAATTCTTTTCTTTTTTCTTCTTGCTCAAAAATATTTTTAATATCATTTATATTCTTAATATAAATCTGATTTTCTTTCTCTTTTAATGTTTTTGATATTACACCAAAGTGACCATCAACAATGCTTTTTCCATGACATTCCACAAAACAATTATATTATATAGAACCCTTAATATATTTAGGTGCCTCTTTAAATAAGTAATATAAAAATTCATATGATCTAAAATGATTTTCATTATCAGTCCATACTTTTATATTTTTTATTTTTTATTTTTTTAAATCTATCTAATTTAAGAATTTTTATAAAACACTCACCTGAAAATAAAAAATCATGTGATAATATTTGAGACAAAAAATCATGATATTCATATTTAATTTTATTGTTTTTCTTAAAAACTAATGCAAACCCTAATAATGAGATTGGTTTTTTTGAATAAAAACAATTATTGGTCTCAATTGGACCACCTCCAACCTTTAAGTTTTCTTTATAATCTATAACTACAACACAAGACTCATCATCTAATTCATTAATATCTTTTTTATATTCACAATTTTGATGAACATAAAAGTCTTGGTGCTGATTAATAGTCTTTAAGTCATTGTCTATAGATTCTGGTAATGGCAAGTTTTTACTTTCACATTCTTCCTTCTTTTTTTCTAGCAAATTTTTTAAATTACAAATATTGCACATATCAGTTTGTTTTTTACTTTTTATTATATTTTTAGGGATTAATTTATAGTAAGTAGAAATTGAAACCAAAATTTCATTTTTTATTTTCATATTTCATATATTTCTTTTTTTGTTTTAAGTAGAGAGTATTTAATTTCAGTTGAGTAATTACTCATCTCTTTTTCTATATCTTTATAAATTTTTTCAGGCACTTTTTTTGTAAACTGGCTTGTTTCAAAAGAATTTTTCAGCAATTTTTTAATTATTTTTTTAGTTATTTCTTTTTTTAATGAATAGTTATTATTTTTTTAACTTTTTTTGTTTAAACTTACATTTTTATTTTTATTTATTTTTCTTGAGTATTCAAACTCACTTTTGGTTATATTAAAACCCATATCATTAAGCTCTTTTAAAGAGTAACTGGAAGTAACCAGGAATTGCAAGGCTGGGAGATGTTTTTGGGGAGAAGATTTCATGAGATCCTTTAAGTTATCAATGAACTCATTGTCTTTTTGAATTCAAATAGTTGGCAGGAACTGAGCTTTCCCAAATTCAGTTTGAGTAAGGAAGTGCTTGATGAAATTATCAAGATCATCACCAGCAATAAAGAGGAATGCCTTTTTTAACATTGCAATTCTCTCTCTTTTTGTTGAAGCTCCCAAGGAAAAAAAGGGTAGCATGGCAGAAGTAAATTTAACTGAGGACATGGTAGTATTTTGAATCTGTAATTAGGTCAGATCTCTGAAATGCGCCTTAATGTTGGAGTAGTTATGATCAGAATGTGGCCTTTGAATGAGGTCTTTTGGATTAGAAGCTTTGTGGTGCTTTAGCTCTTATATACCAAGCTAAATGACACCATTCTGAAAGAAATGGTGTGATAGCTTTTATTATAGTTTGAACTTGAATTTATGTTTGCAGAATTGATTAAATACCCAGTTTTCATGCACAAGTGATGCATGTGAAGCAGCTAAACATTATTATTACATCATATCCTCTTTGTAATCAATGCAAATCAATTAAAATGATGTATTCAGTTAATAGTAACTCTTCCGCATATTTTTAAAATGATAAAATATTAAAGGATTCTATTTAAAGAATGCTTAATTTGAGGTTCAAAGCTCACTTGAACCTTAAAATCAATCTAAACAGTGATAAAAACACCCTAACTTCAAACTATCATAAAATCCTAAATAATTGAGCTTTTTAAATAAAATAAAATGCAAAAATAAATCTCTCAATCTTATCTTTAATTTTGTCAAATAAAAAAAAGCTGTTGTATATTAAAAAAGAGTATTTATTAGCTTTGAAGTGATCTACTTTATATCATTAGATATAATTATATAATAAAATCTGGATTATACTCTTTTAAATTACTTTTGCTTTAATATTGAGCATATTATACACATTAGAATCTTTCCACCAATAGAAAGATGGGATCCTTAGCATCATTTTGATAGTTTACAGTGTGAAAAAATATTAATTTTTCATTGAGTTATTAATGTTTTAAATATAAAATATGTAATTAGTTACTTTTTCAAAATCAAACTGTGTTATGCTGCGACTTGAGCAGCATGTGCATTAGAAAATGACCTAATCCCTAAAATAATGACCCATCTGGTTGACCTTTATCCTAATCCTTAAGTGCTTCTGCGCAATCAGAAGCCATTGTCAGACAGTAATCATGGTTTCATTCAATCCCAGCTCTTCTGATACAATACTACTCATATCCTCACAAATGACTGTATTCAAGAAAATGTCCTGTGTCATATAATCTCAAATAATTGTAGTTCTGTAATGCAAAAAGCGCAACAACCACAGCAAAGAAAATCAGCCAATTAATGGTAATACATATTAATTTATTAACCCATTACATTATTATTACGTGCAAAATGCAACTAGAAAGTTTACAGAATTATTGCCAATAGGTAAAAAAACAGGCTGTAAAATGCACAATGTATCAATATTTGTACTAAGTGTTAATGGCTCCCTAATATAAACACAGTTCATTTAAATAAATTACAATGAAAAAGGCCTCAAGCACTATGAAATTTATTAAACAAAATGCATTGAGTTATGCACATTATATCATAATATCAAGATTTGCTGTATAATTGCAATATTCTAATGCAAAATTTACATTTATGGTTCTTAATTTATTATTAAGGATGAAAAATATTCATGTGCTGAAGGTAGTACTATAAAAACCAGAATTTATATGTAATTAAAACAAAATGTCAAATATATACAGCTTGCTAAATGGATTAGAAGAACACCTGCAAAAGGTTGTTGAAATAGAAAAAAATCAGGGAAATAGTAACAGGAAAGCTGGGAAACAGGGGCTAGCCATTAATCCAGCCAAATGAAGATGCTCTGGATAAACTGGGAAATATTATAGATGAAAAGAACAAACAAGTGTTACTTAATCTACAGGGAACAACTTTATCAAGCCTGAAGTTCAATGATGCAGCCTACAATTTGTGGGAGTTCTGGCAAGGGGCCAAAGAAAACAATAAGAAAATCAAGTTGATTAAAGGAACTGGAATTTCAAAGGAAATCAATACAAATAAAGATGAGACCAATCAAATGGAAACAGATGAAAATGAAACACAAACAAGAAGCAGAAGCGCTTCAAGAAATACTGAAAATTTATCAAATGAAAATCAAGAGGAAGAACAAATAGCACAGAAAATAAGGAAGATAAGACCCAGGAAATCAAATGAAGAGCAGCCAACAAACATGAAGTTCACTGAAGGGGTGCCTGTGGCTGAGGGGGTTGCAGGGAAAATAGTCAGTAAGTTTTTTATGTTTTACTTATATTTACTTTAGTTATAACTAGGAATGGGGATGAGGTTGCTGAAGTTGCGGCCTTTACCCCCAGTTGATTTTATGAGGGCTACCAATCACTGGTAGCCCCTGTATTTCAAATAAATAAAAATGAAATCAATAAAATAGTTCAAAATAGCATCAATCAATATGCAACAAAAGAAGCAATGAATAGGGAATTCAAAATTTCCAGAAGGAAGTTCAACTTGGGTCAGAGAAGCCTATGAGGTAGGCGCAAGTAACAATTTCAATGAAATGATGGAAATTAAACTGAATGTCAACATGAATTTTGATGAATATATCTTTGAATGTCTTGAACAATTTCAATTTTCAACTATGAACTCATATTAAATAAAAATGAAAAAAAGTCAATTTCAAGTTCCATAGAAAAAAATCAAGGCAGCAATCTCCAATAATTTAATAAAAGCAATATCAAATCAAATAGGCAAAGTATTCTTAGTCAATAAAATGAAACCTTTATTCATCTCTTTTGCAGAGGCATGGGTGGCCAATCCCTCTAAAATGCCCAACTTGCCTTTACTCAGATTTTCAAATACATCTTATATGAATAGATTAGTCATTATATACAAGAAACTCTGCTTATTTGTGGAAAGCTATACTTCACAGCAACTGCACCTCACTGTTTACCTTGGGGCAATCATACACTGCATCATGAAAGCCAACATGAAAAAGATGGAGGACGTCCCCCTTCAAATGGACGTCTGCCGGCTGGCACTGGACAAAATGAAGACGCTGAAGGGCTACCAAACTGTAGAGCATGTCCTATACCACTGTTTTATGTTAGCTTTGTTGTACAGATACACAACACCTCCCAAGAACCAACTCCTAATCAACTTTCTTTTGCAACTACTTTTTATAAGACATTCAGCAACCACCAGGTTGCTGAGCGTCACCCCTCTAGCAATCACATCCAGAGTTGTCCACCACATACAGAAGAGTATGTGGATCCAATTAGACACATTAGTAGAAATTTTAATTTTGGGGTATAATACCCCATAATAATTGCATTCCCTTTGCATCTCCCTAATAAATTATCTTCCCTTGCAATATAACTTTTATATTTATTTTATTTTTTAATTGTTTTATTTTAAAATTTAATTTAAATATTTGAACTTAAATATTAAAACTTAATATTTAAATTTTTATATTCAAATTAATATGTAAATTTTAATATTTAAATTTTATTATTTAAATCTTAATAGTTAAATTATAATAGTAATATATCTAAATATATTATAATTCAGTTGTTATAGTAAGCAAAATATGAAATAATAAAACATGATTTAAAAATGTGTTTATTTAGTTGCTTGTTGAGTACAGGTTCATATATTATATAGTTAAACAACAAGAACTGAATTTATCCGCATCAAGCAGCCCACTCCACTTATGTTCTAAACAAGTAATTGTTTAGAACTTGAATTATCTTTCCCTTGTAATATGATTTGATAAATATATTCAATATACTTGAACTGTGTCCTAAGTACAAATTAATAAGAAATACATGAAAATCATTGGTTTTTGTGTTGTGTGGATATAGTGACACTAAATCAATAGGATCAGATGATGACTTGCAAGGTCCAATTTGTGGCTTAAAAAAGCCAAAGTATCAAAAAGAGTTTACAATTATTTAAATAAAAGTATTATATTTCTATTTTTTTAAATATATTTATTTGTTTACTCTACATTCAATACAATATTTGGTGCATCTTAATAAAAATATTTGTCTCTATATATTGTAGAATTAATTTTACTTAACTTTTGTATGTATTATTATGTCTATAATACAATTCTTTGTCACAGCATACTATATAATTAATAATTTTTGAGTCCTAATAAAAACAAAAATAAATATAAAAAACAAATAAATCCAGAGCGCACATTTATCTGATTGGCTTGGATGCAAGGGCTTTAGGGAGGGAGGATTCCAAGTGCTTGTAAAAAGCTACCACCACATTGGGTGGCATTGCAAATTGGCTGATCTTGAGAATGTCAAATAGATCCTTGGTGTCTTGGGGGGCCTTTCTTCACCTTATTCTTGATCTAACCAAACACCTCCTCAATTGGATTCATAAATGGAGAATATGGCAGAAGGAAGAGAAGTCTCATTGGGAAGTCAGCCAGGCAGTGGCTGGCCAAATGGCTATTTTTGTTGATGGATGGGAACTCTGACACAACAAATTCCACCTTGTGGAGCCCAACATTATCCAACACAACAATGTTGGTTGTGTTGCTGTAATTGATCTGGAGGTAATTCTTTACAGCTCAGAGAAAATTGAGTAAAGACCTGCTATTGTGGGAACCCTTGATCATTTGATATTGGTCTAACCCACAAGGACCCAGAAGCGCAACCATGGAATATGTCTGGAAACAAACAGCTGCACAATGTGCTACACCATCCTTGGACCCCTTCTTGACCCACTCATGCCTAGACCTGAGTGAGGAGAAAAACAACAATTTTTCAATGTAAAAGAATTGAACATTTCCAGTCTTCTTGAGAGCCACATAGGTCTTGTCATAAATGTGTTGATCCTCAATTGTTTTGTTGTTGTTCCTATTGTGTGGAGAAACTCTGAGTACCTTCCACAAGAAGCCCAAATCAACCGTTTCTTGGTAAATAAGGGTTTTAGAGACAGAAAGCCTGAAATCTGTGGTGATCATTGATTGGACAGCAAGTGTGTCCAGATGGCAATCCTTGGTCACTCACTGCCTGATTGCCTCAAGATGGGTGAGCTAAAGTAGGCTGGGCTGCCGCTTAGCCTTGATAGATTTTGTGATTTAACCAGTGTTGCCATATTTGGCGTTGAAGTCGCCAACATACCTGGCTGTGACTCTAAATTGGGATGCAATATCCCAAACTGCCATTCCCCTTTTCAAGTAGTTGAGGATAGCTTCACACTCACTATCTGTCAACTGTCGCTGGCCCTTGACAGGTACTGCGGCATCCTGGCTGACAGGATCAACACAGGGAATAGTGACCTTTGCGTAGAAGGTGGGATCACGCTTGGTTGCGCTGGCGCCATCAATGGTGGCATACATTACAGGCGCAGATGGCTCTTCAGTGGTGGCCAATGGCTCATAGGAGGTATCAAAGACGCGGGGCAGGAAGTGGCAACTCTTGGGTCAAGAGTGCGGGGCTGGGTGACAACTGGGTACACAGTGGAGGTGTAATTAACCTCAGTGTTCCTGGTGACCCTGATGTAGGAGACTTTTGTGGCAGGCCTTGAGAGTGGCTTCTGTCTAGAATTTAGGCTGTGTGATCTGGCTTGGGATTCAGGAAGTGGTTGACTGGCGCTGACGTCTTGGGAGGCCTATGTGTTGGCATTACTCCCCTTGAGTTGGGTTCTGTGTCTATTATTGGACCCTCTGGGATGCCCTCGTGGACAGGCTGCCCCGCAGGCTGGTGCAGGAGTTGGTTGAGAATGCAATTGTTGGTCCATAAAAATAAAATAAAAATATATTTTAGATTAAATATGTATTTATTTGGAGTTTTGGTTTAGTTGTGGGTGGTTATTTTCTCTTGATTTAGCTTTGAATAGTAACAGATTTTCTATATCCATGATTTGAAATGTATAATATTGTATCCTTTCCAGTTTTGGATGATTTTAAAGTTTAATCACCTTTTATGTCTAAACATGGTTATTGAGATTGAATTTTTCATTTGATTTTATCCAGGGTGGAGCTTCTTGATTTAAGTTGGTGTTTCCTAGTGTGCTTACTATATATTAAATTTGGAATTAGTTTCTGCAATTAATATTTGGGTCTATTAATGGCATTCATTTATGATTTGAAATTTGGTTCTTGAATTTGACTATTCCACAATTCTAAAAAAACATAGTAAACTTAATGAAAATGGTTGATGGATTTGAACACTTCAAATCTGATTCCAGTTAATTCATTTTGTCTATTGGAAATATGCAGTTCAACTTGAACTTTGCAAAGTTTCTATGAGTTCCTGCATTTTTAAAAATTCAAAAAATCTACAAAAAATCAATTTAATTAAAAAAGGCCATCCTGCAAAAGTAATTCAAAATTTGTACCAAGGATTTGACAATCCTGCATTTTTATGTTTAGGTTCTGAATTTACAGTATATACCTTATCAATTCTCTTTATAGAGCAGAATATCATAATTTTCTATAAAGAGCAAGCTAAAATATAACAACAATCTCTTGAATGATCTTGTATATCAAAGATTCACACCTTATCTAGATCCCACACTGTTTCCCTCTCTCTCAGTGGCCAAATGACTCAATACCTTTATTCAACAATTCCAATTTTTTCAATGAAGATCATCTCATTCAAATCTCCTTTTCTAATCTTTTTCTGGACTATTGTCTTTCCTAACCAAAATATTGAATTATATTAGTTTCATTTTCAACAGCTTTTTTAGAGCTGGCTAATATCCAGAAAGCTTTAAAGATAGCATAACCACTACTTGTTGAAGCCCTCAATTTTTTGGGTTGATTTATTCCAAGGAAAATTTTGCTACTATGAGAGTTATGGAGCTGAGCTCCCAGCAAACCTTCCCAACAGAGATTCTTTATCACTTGACTTCATATCCTAGTACAAGTAGCTAAAAGCAAAAGTTGACTTGAGTTGCCAAACAAGGAAACATACACAGTCATTAACCCAAATCCAGAGCACGCTGGATTTAGCGCTTGACTCACTACCAGGACAAGCCACCCCTACACATCCAAGACAATTGATCAGTGGATGCCTTATTTCTTCTAGAGGACTCACCCCTACTATATAATATCTCATATTTCAAATAAAGATATTATATAGTTTTATTATTTTACCTTTTAACTCTGATAATACAGCACAGTTACTATACTACTGTGGAAGGCCAGGCAATGTGCTGCTTAAGCTTCTTCTTAGTTTGCTGGAGCTTAATGTAAATGTCTTATACAACAGTCACTTTGGGTTATTATCTAAATAAAGTTTTCAGGGCCCAGAATGAGCCAGACAAACCCCTATGTTTCATAGGTTTAACACCTGCAATTGGGCGACTGTGTGACCAAACAATTGTGTTGTCAATCACACAGATTAAACAAAAGGAAACTTTAATTCCAAGTGAAGAATCAAACCCTGGTCAAGGCCAAACCTGGGGGCAATTGGAAACTGTCCCAAAGCCAAGCAAAAAAATTTAATTAGCCCACACCCCCTGAAACCCAAGAATGGGAGTTAGGTTGCCAAATGGCCCTAAATTCCCCTGACAGCTTCCCCAGGTCAAAAATAATTAAAGAATCCATCTAAATGGAAAATCAGGAGTCACCAATGGAACCCAACTTGAGAATAATTTATTGAAAGCCAATAAGGAGTTGCTAGTAAATCTGATTGCAGTTTCCCAGCAAGATATAGCTGGGAACACTGGCAATCCCTTTCTTTGTTGACATCTTCATTTAATAAACTTTTGTTGATTAATGCACACTGAACATTTATACTTTTCAGGGGTTTATTACATTATCACAAATTTCATACTGCTGGTGCTTTCAAACAGAGAGTACCTCCAGTACTAATGTCAGCGCTGGGAAACAGAGCAACTTCTTGCTGCCTCCAACCAACCACCCCTGGCCTTTACCCTATCTCCTTGAGTTCTGGACCAAAAAATAAATCATGTTCCTGTTCCTGCACTGCGCCTCTCTTTTTCTGGTGTCCCTCTGCTCCAACAACTTGTCCATCCAAGCCTGACCCTGAGCGCAACCACAGGAAAACTTTTTTCTTGTTCCTTCTTCTTCATCATATGATTACAGTAAGCTTGGGTTTGCCTATTTGACCATGCTAGGGCTCACTGAGCAAGTGATACCCCACATGGAAGTGTGGCGTCCTTGGGCTACTGCTGCCAATTATGTGATCTGGATGGCCCCTGTCATCTACTGGGCCTTCCAGGCTTGACCCTCCCCCTTGACCAAAGGTTCCCCTGGGAGTCACCCAGGCCATGACAAAAGTTGCTTATATATGTTAAAATTGATGAGATAAGCTCTTGTATTTATAAATATAGTTTAATGAATCATATGATTAGAAATTCTAGGAAAGACCTGGTATCTGCATGGATAAGGGTATTGTCAGGACTTCAGAATATTATGGTCTGCTTGACCATTATTCTCCTGACTGATTGGCTCCCAACAGCCAATTGCCACAGAGCTGTCAAGCTTAAAAAAGTACTAAATGATCCCATCAATAGCTTTGGGTAATCAGAATAGTTATAGTTACCCTGGAGCTTGATTGTTATTCATTGCTGGACTTCTTGTTGATTTTCACTTACACCAATAATCTTGATGGTTTACAAATATGGTTGCAGGACGTGTCTCTGCCAAACATTTGCGTCTGAACTCAAATCAGAACATACAACCAATATGGAAGGTTGTTTAGAAGGTTAATGCAAAATTCAAAAAACCCTTGACAGGATAATTAAATCTTGAATATGCATAATTTTAGACATGATGCCGCCAAACCCCAGTTACAATGAGCTGGGATATGGTAATCAATTGAAGTCCTTTGCCAGACCAGCATGGCTGTCTAACTCTGGGGGCTGAAACTAGTAGTCTGGGGAACAGATAGACTGACTAGTAAGAGTTAGAAGTGTCAGATAATAATCTGGCAAGAGGGATTATCCACCATATAAAAGAAGCTCTCCTAGTGAGATATTGGGCATAATATTCACCCTTATAGATAGAGAAACCACATCTCTATCAGTGTATCACTACTAACCACCACCTAGTAGTCAGAAGTATCTGAGTAGAGTGTGTTGTTTCTACTTGCAGACCCAGTGTATTTTCTACTAAAAACCAGTAGGACACTGCCAGGCTTTATCAAAAGACCCAACTGGTAGCTACATATTTTTTCCATACAATCTTCTATCAGCAACCCTATACAATAACAATTAATAAATACCTTTTCCTTAAGACTCAAAATCTTGACTGTTATAAGCCACCAAAATTAGTCAGGCCTAACTAATCAGGATTAAGGCAAGAATGACCAAATCAAACTCAGATATTAGATGTCATTAAAATCAATTAATTATCCAGGAACCTTAATTAATGTGTGCCCAGAAATATGATCAATGAGGATTCAATCATAGGGTGGTAATAGACTTTACTGTGTCAAGAAAAAAGGTTTGGGCTAATGTGACTGTACAACAGTCAAGTTTAGTATTTAGCCAAATAAATACTCTGAGATATATAAGGCTGTTCTGTTTTTGTTGTTTATTTAATATGGATAGGTTTTAATGGAATTCTTTAGGAAAATATTTCAAATGGAAACTAGTATTAATATTTAATAAAAGAATATAATATGGTTTGTTAGTTAGGCCGTACTAACTGGCAAATTAAGGAAAGATTGTCAGAATCAATATTGGGGACTAGTTGTCTTGAAAACAGTTTAATTAACCCCAAAGGTAGATTAAAATGTACCTGCAGATATGATTAATGAGTATTTAATTATTGGGCTAAAATGGACTTGACTATGTCAAGTAAAGACTTGGTGTCTTTGAATCAAAATTAATTGACAGGGGATCAATTAACTAATGATAACCAAATGTAGAAAATGGTGTCTGAACATTTAGGTTTAAACAGCTGGTTCCCAGTTAGAACAACAATAGCTGGGACTTGAATATGCAGAATCCACTAGGTTTTGGCGCTGGGAGCTAGGAAGCTCCATGACAAATCAATACATTGAAACAAAATGTATCATGTGATTACTTTATGTTGTAGGTATATTCTCATAGGTTGAGAGATATGTGGATCTTTTAGATAAAGATCCAGATTGGATGACATTGTTATGTCATAAATCATGTGATAGGAATAAAGGGTTGATTCTTAAACTAGAGGGGTTTTCAGTCAAATATGCCTCAAATGGTATATAAGCAAAAACAGCATCATTCTAATAAAATATTTTCTGTCAAATTCAACGCTTACCCCTCAATCTTTTCCAATTATCATGCTTTCTCAATCATTATTCAAAAGAGAAAAGTTATATGCCTCAAAAGTAGAAAGTGCTGCACTTGGAAAGAAGATCCCCCAGAGGCCAGTGGAAAACTACTGGGTAGATATAGAGGTAGTTAAATTTTCCCCTGTGATTCATCAGTTGAGGTGAAGACTATCTTGAGAAACTTTACATCAACTATTTTTCCAAGGAGAGTACTCATGCCCTGGGAAAAAGGAGGGTTTCCTGTGATCCATTAAACTTACTGCTGGGGTTTGAGTAGATATTTCATCAGATGAAGAATGCTGCAAATAAATAAATTGAAGTCCTTAAGTTGAGAGTAGTTAAATTTGTCAAAATGTTGTCAAAATAGAGAGATGAGAATAGGGAACTAAGTCATAAAGTTGCTGATTTGGAGTAAAAACTCTCTGAAGTTTTGTATCAGGGATCATCTAATAAAACAAGTCTACATGAAAACAGTGGTGGTAATTGAAGGTATAAAATTCTGGATCTAACACATTAAGGACTTTACCAACAAGGAATTCAATAAATACCGACAATAGAAAATGTGATTTATAGTGTCAGGGCCCAAGGGCTTCTGACTCTGAACCATCAAATTTAAGCTTGGGTAAAGTGATTTATTTTAAATGGAGGACAATAAATAACCACAAATGTGAGAGAAAGGAACCAGTTTCCTTTTTTTAACATCTCACTGGATTCTTCTTGATCATTCTCAGAGGTTCTTGGGTCTTCATCTTAGGGCTCATGCTGGGAGTTTAAGACATCAGCTGACTAAATTGCATCATATTTTTTAGATACATTCAAACTTCGGACTTTTCTTCTATGTGTTATCTAAAAATAGTTTGAATTGATTTTCCTTCACTGTGGCTTTCATTTGAGTGTAAGAACGTCCAAATCCGATCACTAGAAGCTGAGATATATTAGGATTTGTCCGCGCATCATTAGTCATCGTCTTTGTAGATTTGAAATTCAATCTCGAATCCATTTTGGGACGTATTGATGAGCTTTTGAGCTTGAAGCTTCAAATCAACATAACTTTTGATCTAGGTCACTTAGAGAAGTCATCAAGGTGGCATTCTGACGGCAAGTATATGCTCTATCAAACAGCATAGCTAAAAGACAATTTATTAGGTTTTCACATCATAGCAGGCCTTGGCAACTAAGATAACAAGTTTGTCGGGCCAGTTCCTGAAAAAACTTATAATTAATCACACCCAATCGAGGTTTGAATTTTACATCACATTTAACAGCTTATAACCAAACCATAAAAAACTTAATAGATATATCATTTATCAACATATTTTGGCAGTTGAAACAACCAGGTAATTTCTGAAGAATTAAACAAACCACCCATAAATTAATTAAGATCCTTATCTCTTTATGTATATTTAGAATATGTACAAAGATCTAGGAATATATTTAAAAAAACCTTTATTTTTTAACAGATATTTTAAAAACTCTTCATTTGTAAATCATTGTTTCCAAAATTAGAGAACAGTGGTTAAATATCTATAAAAGATCATGAACATTTTCTAAAAATATTTAACAATTTTTGAAATTATCTTGAATAAAAATGATATAGTTTTTAAATCAAAATAATTTATAAATATTTTACAATTTTATTTATATAATAACTTGCATTTTCAAAACTTTTTAAAAAATTTAAACTGGTGTTAAAACATCTTCAATTACTCCCTCTCTGGAATTAATTCCCTGAGTGACTCGCCAAATGATTCCCTGACTGATCACTAAGTTGGTGGCACTACTATCATTTGACTATCTATTACAGAGATCAAACATTTCAAATACTAAGCGGAACACAACTTGGACAAGCCTCATGACTTAAAAGTAACAATCACTTGGACAAGCCCCATGACTGCAATAACGTACATGGACAGTATGTGGCTTCTTATGATACTATATATTATCCTATATTAATATCCAATAAAGTATCATTATATTCTTAATGTCATAGCTGTGCTGTTTTAGCAGAGTTATAAGGGGGAAATATTTAGAAATTAGATATTGTTCTTTATTGAGAGATAATGATTATGCAGTTAATATGAATCATGGATAACAGGAACATGATTGTGTTGATCACACAGTGGGATGGTGAAGGGGGTGGATTGATCCTGGTAATGAGTCAGGTGCCAAAACAAGGTATCCACCATAAGGGATCATAATCTGTTCAGGTTGTTGTATTTGGAAATTCCAGTTGAATTCCCATTTTGGCTTCAAGTAACTGGATAGTTGGCAACTGTGGTAAGTTTGACTCCCTGGTACTTGACACTTTGTTGAGTACCAGGGAGTCAAGTGCCGCATTTGAATCTATTAGTATTTTTGGCTTAATTGATTTTAAGCTAATTTTTACTGGTAATTAAGGGGTTCAAAACCAAAAACCAAGGTAAAATTTACTTGAACTTGACTCCATTTAATAAATTGGTTAGCTAAAATACTAATTTAAGGGGCAATTCATAAGTAAATTTACTAATAGAAATGAAAAAACTTGTGTTCAACACTCTAAACCAAAAAGTGACCAGTTTGACCCTTTTTAAGCCAAATTTTAATTTTATTAATAAAATACATATTTGCTTATATAAAATTTGTTGTTTACTATTATATTTTTATTATAGTGTCCATAGTTGTCAATTAGGCTCCCAAGCACCACTATACTGGATTTAGTGGTATAGACATTAATCAAATATACCACTTATTTTACATTTTGTCATTCCCTGGTTTGTGGATTAAGTGGTGCCATATAAATTAAGCCCAATTTATTAAGAGATTTCATATGTAATTTATAAAAAACTGAAACTCAACATCTTCTTTGTTTGACTCTATCTACTTGACACCTGATTGGTTTTGGATTTAACTAATCAAAGGCTTGGAATTAAGGCTAAATTAATATGTGACGCACTATGAGTGCCACTCGCACTTTAACTTGGGGATTAGTACAGAGATCTTCTTACCTTTTTAAACAACACTATTGTATATAAGTCACTCCCAGCTCCTCACAGCATAATATTATCACTAATAAACACCTTCCTAGTCATTTACTTTTTTAACTTATGTTGTATTTTTCATTTTTGAGCATGTGAAACTGCCTTGCTTTTGGGTTAACTTCCAAACCTGTTTTAAATTTAAGCAAGTTTTATATGTAAAAAACATAGTAAATTTGATGTTTCTGCTCAACTCCAGCATACTTGACAGTGAGAATTCAGCTTTTCCCAGCTGATTGACAGTGCCTAACTTGACACTTTACTATGTTTTGATTTTTCAACTCCCAATAAAAAATTCCACATTATTTTTTTCTTTTTTGCAATTATAATTTACTACTTAATCTGCTACTCTCCATATAATTCCCATATTTTTATTTTTAATTATACTTTTACATTGATTTAGAACTAAGATGTTATGCTGAACCTAACATCTTTGATGCTTCATCATAAATTCACTTATTTTCTATGTTTTAACTTTTATATCTATACTTTGAGTTTATATTTTTCTTCTATTTACTTTGTTCTGAATTTTTATTGATAAACAAAATTTTATTTGCATACTTTTTAGTTAACTTCTACTTTGCTTTACCTCTGTATTTCATATCTTTCACACTGTTTTATTTACAAAACTAAACTTTTCTTTGTACAAGATCAAACAAGAACAGCCAACAGCCCAAGCGCCAAGCCTCCAAGGGCTCAAAAGAAACTACCTCCACTCCCAAGTGTGCCAAGAAGCTTGCAAAGGCAAAGTCTCCAACCCCATCTCCTCCCACTCCTACTCCTCCACCCTCATCTTCCAAATCCTCTTCACCTTCCCCAAAAAATTCCTCCCCCAATGAATCTGATGGTGATCTTACTGACCACTCCTTTTACCACTTAGAGGTTGACTCCAAGCCCACCAAGAAGTGACATACCAAGAAGTTAAAGGCTTCCAAGGAGCCCACCCATTCTTCTGGTAAGAAAAAGGAGGCATCCAAGCAGCCTCAAAGAACCCTTCCCTCTCCCTCCTGATGGCTCTTCCCCCTCCCTCATCTGATCCCCAAGATAAGCCTGAGGAGTACTCCAAGAAGTTCAAAGCTTCTGGTCATGTGGCTTGGGATCCACTGGCCATCCACAATATCTGTAATGTGGACAGAGAGTTTAAAGTCCCCAAGTGCTTCCCCCGTTTTTTCCCAATTATGTCTGTAAAGGGCAGCCCTGGATACGTTGCTGATAACTACATTTTTAATTGTAACAATCAAAAGCGCCAAACCAAGAGCAAGCACTTTGTCTGTAAGGATAAGAATTGCAGGGGCCAGCTAAACACTGAGGGCTGGAAGCGAGTAACTACAGAGAAGGGGGAGCACTCTTGTGAGCCCCCCAAACATCTTATAACCCAGATATTAAAATGGTATCTGGTCCAGGTGATCCCAACATCCTCTCACCTTCATGCATCAGATCTGGCCATCAAGGCCCTCCAACATCTCAAACCCAACAATCTCAAGTTGGTGCCAACTCAAGAGCAGTTGGTTAAGTTCATATGCAATAAGCGTATCACCGCCAATCCCCCTCCCCCCAAGGCTTCAGACGTCCTCTCTAGCTTACGCTCACCCACAAGCTCAAGCATCTTCCAAGTGGGGAGCACTTCCTCCTCCATGACATTGGGCCCGCCACCAAGGACCACATAATCTGCTACTCAACTCAGCAGAACCTGATGGAGTTGAAAAGGGTTTAAACCTGGCTAGTTGATAGTACCTTTGCCACTTGCCCCTGGATGTTCAAGAAGCTCTGGATGATCCATGCCCAGATTGACATCTGGGTGATTCCACTCACATTCTTTCTTCTTCCTGGGGTCACCAAGGCCATTTACACCCGTGATTTTACCATCCTCCACCAAGCACTTTCCCTCCTTCCTGACAACAACAATGCCAAGAAGACCCCCCTACACCCGCACAACCCTCCTGCTGTTGACAAAGACCAGGCCACCCTGGACTTGGAGGAAAAGGTAAGACTGAGAGCTCCTGGGCCTGCCATGTTCATTATGGACTTTGAGGCTGCTCAGTTCAATGCGTTTGAGCAGCTGTTCAGAAGGGAGATGCAGGGCTGCCACTTCCACTACTGCCAAGCAGTTGCTCAGAATGTGCAGGTCCATGCTGAGCTAAGTAGGTTGAGCTGGAGGAATACTTTGGACACCTGCAAATTTGTGCTGGCACAATTCAGTGCCTTGGCTTTTTTAAAGCCAGAGCACACTGTGCAGGGGTTTGAGGCTCTCTCAAAGGATCCTTACGTAGTTAAGCACTTGGAGTTCAAGCCTTTCCTCAAGTACTTTGAGCCCCAGTGGATTGGGAAGGTTGTCATGCAGAGGCAAGGCAAGGCTCGTGCCAAGGTCAGCTGGAATGTGTACTGGGCGGCAGTGAATAGTGAGCTCAAGACCACCTCAGTGCTAGAGGCTTATCACAAACGCCTCAAGGCCAACTTTGGGCTCCACCCAAAATTCAATAAGTTTTTCTCCCTCCTGCAGCACAAGCAGGAGAAAACCATCTCCAAACTGCGTGACTTGGCAAACCATGTCCCCCCACTAAGCCCACAACCCGTTCCACCCTATTCACCAAGGCCATTCAAAATGCAGCCAAGCATAAATACAAGGCCTCAAAGATTAAGAAGCAGCTTGAGCTTAATGCAACTGCCCTCCTAGAAGGGGCCAAAATGAAGAAGGGGAAGAATGGGGAGGAATAAACTTGCTATCTTGCTTCTATGGTTTTAATTTTTACTTTTTAGTTTTGATCAATTAGTTTTAATTTTTAATTTTTCTATTTTTTGATTTAATTAGATAGCACTGATTATTTTATGTATACATGGTAAGTTTGAGATGAATAGTTAGAGTTGAAAGTGAATGAATTATCTTAACTCTTGTTAATTTCCTAATAAAACAAAAGAAATTCACATTTATACTTATATGAACTATATCAAATAAATATTAATATTTCTTCATATTTTTCATAACTTTTATTTTTGTGTTTGTGTTTATTTTTTTCTTGTTGGAATTTTAATTTTTATGGTAAATAAAAATATTTTTATAATGAAGAGTGTAAATTACATAGTAAAATGATAAATAGTTGCCTCTTTCTCCTTTTTTTATTGGTTAAGGTACATTTTTTATGCATTTTTGAGCTCTCTGGGGTCACTTTAGTATACCATAGATGTATAGCTTAATTATTTATATTAAAAGA
This sequence comes from Entomophthora muscae, assembly GCA_014839935.2. NCBI lineage: Eukaryota > Fungi > Entomophthoromycota > Entomophthoromycetes > Entomophthorales > Entomophthoraceae > Entomophthora > Entomophthora muscae. Next base: position 137,054 of record QTSX02005765.1, read on the forward strand.
TTTCAGTACATCAAGATCTGTTAATTAAAAAAGTGTCAATTTCAAGTTTTCAATCAGGGAAAAAGCTGAATTCTCACTTTACTATAGTGTCAACTACCAGGGAGTTGAGCACCAGGGAGTAAAACTTACCACAGTTGCCAATAGTTGGGTTACAGGTCACAGACCTGCTTACTTGGATTCTTGCTGGCAGACCGAGCCTGTGGTTTTGACATTAATTTTCCCCTTTATCTTGTTTATTGTACTTCCCAGATCTATAAACTTGACACTGGTATTTTTATAGCTTATTAAATACAGTGGTTTTTGTTGGTAATTTTGACCAAGCAATGATGCCAATTATGACAGAGCTCACAGATTGGGATTGCTACAACCAAATCCATAAATTAGTAGCACAAAATACAATGACACTAATTATGACGGAGCCTGCAGATATGAATTGCAGCTACCAAATAACATAAATTTGTAGTATAAGCTACATTCAAATTGGACTAGCAGTAGTCTGCTGAACTAAGCCTAATTCTAGCCAATGACAAGCGCCACCGCGGCACTTAATAAATACACAAAGCGCCGCGGCGCTGCCTAGCAATTGGATTAAGCGCCAAGGCACCAAACTACTTTTACGTCAAGCGCCGCCGCGCCAACTGAAAATTATTGCAAGCGCTGTGGCGCCGCCTGGCAAATATTACAGGCACCACTGTGCCGCCTTACCTTTACATTGAGCGTCAAGGCGCAGGGTTCAATTCCCCATAATCTCAAATTCCCTTAATTGTCACATTAATAAGCATTAAGCTGCAGTACACTAGGAAAGCAGGAAGTGATCCTGAAGTAACTAAATTATATCACGCCAGCAAGGATCACCTGTGCTGGGTAAAGATGAAGATATTCTATTGGTTGACGCGCAAGAAGTGCCAAATCTAGATTAATAATTACCCAAATTAGGGGCGTGTTAGAATGACCTAGAAGACATTGCTACCAGCCCAGAGATTACCCTGGTAGTAGGTATAAGAAGAATTAATCATTTACAATAAAATCAATCTTGGAACTGTCTTTATTTTATCCTTAATCTGGTTGACCTTTATCCTAATCCTTAAGTGCTTCTGCGCAATCAGGAGCCACTGCTGTGCAATAATCATGGTTCTGTTCTATCCTGGCTCTTCAGATACAGTACTACTCATATCCTCACATATGACTGTATTCTAGAAAATGTCCTGTGCCCTATAATCTCTAATAATTGTTGCGCTGTCATGCAAAAAGCGCAACAATGGTGCTCACTACAGGGGGCACACATTTGTCTGTAGAAGAAGGACTCAATTAGAAAATTGCTGGTAACTGCAGGCGGCACATCCAAGAGAAATGGAGACTAGCATCATAGGAATCAAAGCATAACACCAATGGGAAGGCGTCAGTTCAGGTCCACAGTTCACACTGTGGTACAAGTCAAAAAGGCTACACAACTAGAGTATGAGGATATGTTTGAAGCCCTTGCAAAAATGCTTAATAGCACTATCAAGCAGCAGGTTGTTATACCAACCCTGTTCTATGGGCGCGCTTAAGGCACACATCATTCATTGAAGCGCTACTAAACAGCAGGTTGTTACACCAACCCTGCTGCACAGGCGCGCTAAAGATCTACAATTGTTTCAGTTAAGCTTTACCAAGCAACAGGATGTTACTCCAACCCTGCTGTATGGGCGCGCTTAGGGCATGTATTGTTGATTGAAGCACTACCAAGCAACAGGTTGCTACACCAACCCTGTTGTATGGGCGCGCTTAGGGCATGTATTGTTGATTGAAGTGCTACCAAGCGACAGGTTGTTACATCAACCCTGCTGCACAGGCGTGCTAAAGGTCTACACCGGTTCAAGGAAGCACTTTGAGCAGCAAGTTGTTACACCTACCTTGCTGCTTGGTTGCGCTCAAAGCACACTTGGTATTATGGAAGAAAAAAAGAGTGTTCACAGGTTCAAACTGTACCAGCCACCTTTGCTGGATTAAGGGGCCTAAGAAGTCAAAGGATTCAAAGGACACCCCACACTTGCAAGGACTTGAGCAGCGCTGGTCACCTCTACATTGACGACAAACTACCAGACACTTACTCTGGCGCCAACCAAAATCCCACTAAGACAACAAGTCATACAGGAGTTTTCCTGGCGCAACTGATAGTACTGCTACTTTATGTAAGCCTCCTCTTGGAAGGGGAGCAATATATTACTTCAGAAGAATAACTCTAAGTCAAATTTGTGGGAGCCAGATCTGCAAAGCTGCCAGCAAGACCCAAGCAGGCACACAATTATAAACAAAAGGACTGGGCACTCAGTCAACAGATTGAGCGCCATATATCCAAGAAAGATTCAAAAGAAAGAAAATATAGAAATAAGAAATTAAAAATATTCAAGAAGATAATAAAAACAAAGAATGAACAAAAAGAAAAAAGTTAATAAAAAAGAATGCGGAGCAAAGCAAGTTTATTGCAAAGGAAGTTTACTGGGGATGGCCTCTGGGAGCGGGGGCACCTCTGCGCGGCTGGGAGGAGGATGCCGCGGGGGGAGTGGCTTGGCAGTTGGCGCGTCAGGGGTGCTTTGTGGGGCGTTGGATGGTAACCACAGGGCGCTTGTGGGCAGGGAGGAGGTACCAATCATTGTCAAGGTGCTGGCGCACATGCACCAAGATCACAAGCATCTGAGCCCAGGCCAACTGGGAGTTCTGTGACATTGAGGTCCAGTGGCAGAGCAGGAGGTGGAGCTGGATCACAGGCACAAGGCAACCCCAACCACCACAAGCAGAAAACGCAGCCCCAATTGTCAAGCAGTCCATCAGGGCGTTCTCCATATAAGAGTAGGCCAATGGTAATGGAACCCAAAGCTGGTAAGCCAGAGCACAATAGTGCTCTAGGCAACTACCAGCGTACCCAGGCTGGCAGCTATTGGGGGTGTACCACATGAAGTGGCACACAGCAGCAGCCAAGGGAAGATAAAGGCTAGTGTTGCCAGTGTTCACTGCCAAGAGGAATGCCTTAAAGGTAGCCGAGAAGCGCCAACTGGTGTTGGCCTGGACAGGAAGGTCCAGGGTCTGGTGAAAGGCCGGGTCAGCAGCAAGCTCAAGGGACCAAATGCAAGTCACCTCATCTATGTACTTGTTACAAATAGCGATAGTGTGGGCGTGCTGGGCGGAGATCTGGCCAGGCGCCAAGGAAGCGGACTATAGGCCAAGGCGCACCTCAGCAGCCAAGCAGGAAGCATTGTACCGGCCATGGTAAAGCTCACCGGCGCAGATAGGAGTCATTGCATCCTCATTGGTGTGCATGGCTTGCAAAAAACTGAACAGGGTCTCCTCGTGGTGACAAATACCAAAATTGCTTAACAGGTTGGGGTAGTCCATGGGGACCTCATCTGAATTGCGCCAAGCGCAAAGCATCAACGAGGGGGTGGCAGGAAGCTCACCGGAGGAAGGCAAACACTGCATAAATGGGCGCAAGGCGCCAGAAGGTCTGACAACAAGAGGCGTGCTGGGGGCAGGAGAAGTCTCGCAAATAAGGAATCCTCCTCAAAGAGGTCACCAGCATTAGAACTGGGAGCAGAACTAAGGGTGGAGCCAGCCACGGTGGTGGCGCAGTCCTGCTTGCGGAATTGCTCCTTGCTAGAGCAAAGACAGTTGAGGAAGGCAATCCTCACAGAGCAGGGCATCTTACAGAAGGCATTGCGCTCCGCCTCACCCATGGTTGCCATCATGGCGTCATATGCTTGGTGCATGTTTTGGCGTTTGTTGCTGTTGCTGTTAAAAGTGGGATTCATCTTGAAGAGAAAGGAAGTAGTGCTTGGTCAAGTGGGGGGGATATGTTGGGAATTTTGATCAAGCAATGATGCCAATTATGACAGAGCTCATGGATTGGGATTGCTACAACCAAATCCATAAATTAGTAGTACAAAATACAATGACACTAATTATGACGGAGCTTGCAGATATGAATTGCAGCTACCAAATAACATAAATTGGTAGTATAAGCTACATGCAAATTGGATTAGCAGTAGACTGCTGACCTAAGCCTAATTCTAGCCAATGACAAGCGCCGCCGCAGCACTTAATAAATACACAAAGCGCCGCGGCGCCGCCTAGCAATTGGATTAAGCGCCAAGGCACCAAACTACTTTTACGTCAAGCGCCGCCGCGCCAACTGAAAATTATTGCAAGCGCCGCTGCACCGCCTGGAAAATATTACAGGCGCCACCGCGCCGCCTTACCTTTACATCAAGTGTCAAGGCGCAGGGTTTGATTCCCCATAATCTCAAATTCCCTTAATTGTCACATTAATAAGCATTAAGCTGCAGTACACTAGGAAAGCAGGAAGTGATCCTGAAGTAACTAAATTATTCCACGCCAGCAAGGATCACCTGTGCTGGGTGAAGATGAAGATATTCTATTGGTTGGCGTGCAAGAAGCGCCAAACCTAGATTAATAATTACCCAAATTAGGGGTGTGTTAGAATTTCCTAGAAGACATTGCTACCAGCCCAGAGATTACCCTGGTAGTAGGTATAAGAAGAATTAATCATTTACAATAAAATTAATCTTGGAACTGTCTTTATTTTATCCTTAATCTGGTTGACCTTTATCCTAATCCTTAAGTGCTTCTGCGCAATCAGGAGCCACTGCTGGGCAATAATCATGGTTCTGTTCTATCCTGGCTCTTTGGATACAGTACTACTCATATCCTCACATATGAATGTATTCTGGAAAATGTCCTGTGCCCTATAATCTCTAATAATTGTTGCGCTGTCATGCAAAAAGCATAACAGTTTTCAAACCTGTTGATATAACCATATATTAGTCAGTTTAGTACACATGAAATCAGTCTAAAAAAATCAAAGTGGATCCAAATCTATTGTAATTTAAGATAAATTCCTTAATTTTTGATTTTTCTATAGACTGAGTTCATGCGTTATAAACTGACTAATATATGTTTATCTCAACAGGTTTGAAAACTTCTATACTTATAGTCTGTATAAAATACCTTAAAAGTTTAATGTTTACTATTAGTTTTATTAATTTAAGCAATAAAACCCCTCTTTAACTCTATGAAATGATTACTAAGTTCTTTAACAAATATAAAAAATCCTGAAAGTAAAAACCCAATTTTTTAAATTATAAACTTTTATTTTTTATTTATGATTTTTTTCTTTGCTTAATAGATAATGTAAATTCAGAATCTGAACGTGAAAATGCAGGATTGTCAAATCCTTGGTCCAAATTTCAAATCAAAAATGAGGTGAATTTAAAATAAATATAATTTATGGGTGTCTCAAAAAGGATGCTAAAGGATCTAGAGTGGATTTGTGCTAATTCTTTTATGAATCATAGACATTCTCAAAAATCACCCTATTTCATTTTAGGGCGGCTAAAATTTAGATGCTTGATTACAGTAGATTTTAAAAAAATGCTAATAATAAAATAGAATTATATATTGCAATCTATTTTTATCATGTTGCCTTTTCTTTAGAGTGTTGATAGTTCATTTGCTGTTGATAATGTGCTTGTATTTAATTGGATAGTTTCACCTCCAGTTGCCTTGGTAATAGGAAATCAAGTTGCCTTCCCAAGACCAGCTGTGGTTGCAGAGGCAACTTGATTTCCTATTGCCAAGGCAACTGGAGGTGAAACTATCCAATTAACTGCAAGCACATTATCAACATCAAATGAACTATCAACACACCAAGGAAAAGGCAACATGATAAAAATAGATTGCAATATATAATTCTATTTTATTATTAGCATTTTTTTAAAATCTACTGTAATCAAACATCCTTAATAGCAATTCATTAACACATAGTGTAGTAATCTGGTGATGTTTACTTTGAAGTTTTTTCTTTCCCACCTCTCCTTCTTCCTTTAAAAGAAGTTTGTTTGGCCCCTGGCTGTGCTGGAGGCCAAAAAACTTTTAAAACCTTTCTGCATAATCAGGAGGGTAGCTCATATATCATTATATGGTTGTGTGGTTGCTATATTATAGATTTGGAGTGCAGAATATTGCATCATTTTCAGCTTAGGCAATTTTACATTTCAATTAATTTCATGTCTAAACATGGTTGTTGAGATTGGATTTTTCATTTGATTTTATCTAGAGTAGAGCTTCTTGATTTGAATTGATTTGTCCTAGTTTCTTACTGTACATTCAATTTGGATTTCAGTTCCTGCAATTAATATTTGAGTTTATTAATGGCATTCATTTATGATTTGAAATTTGGTTCTTGAATTTGACAATCCCACAATTCCAAAAAAACATAGTAAACTTAATGAAAATGGTTGATGGATTTGAACACTTGAAACTGATTCCGGTTAATTCATTTTTTCCATTGGAAATATGCAGTTTGGCTTGAACTTTGCAAAGTGTCTATGAGTTCCTGCATTTAAAAAATTCAAATAAAAATACAAAGAGTTTAATTTAGTTAAAAAAGGCTATCCTGCAAAAATTATTTGAAATTTGGACCAAGGATTTGACAATCCCGCATTTTTACGTTCAGGTTCTGAATTTACAGTATATTTTATGAGAATTGTAATATTTAGCTTATATTTTTAATTTTTTGGAAATATGGGATTTTAAATGTGTACTTTTTTATGTGTGTGTCACAGACATAGTTTTCCTGGGTGTGGCTAGGCCAAAGCACTGCCACCCGGGAAAACCCGCTCCAAGGCCCTGCCCACTTATGGTAATTATTGATTTAAATATAACAATCAATAATAAGTTGGTGGTGGCTAGGAACATTGAGTCTGAGTGGGGTGCAGATGCCCCACACTATATTTTTCTCAAACCCATTAGCTGATTTTCAAACCCTGACCTCAAAGGAGGTCAGTTAACAGCTTACAGGACCATCATTGGTGGTGTCTGTAAGCTGAAAAAGTACCAAACACAAGGAGGTCACCTCAATAAGATGCACCCAAGGGCCTTAAGTAACAATAATTCTCAAAAATAACTACCTCATTAGTTAGACATTTTCTTTCAATAAATATCTTGCCTCATGATTCACTTTTTTCAATATCTGCTATTCAATTTTTAATAATGAGATTATTAGACTCTACAATTCCACCATTGCAATCTCCTAGAAATCTTCCTCCTCTTGATGAAATGATCCCTGAAATATACAAAATTGAGTGTGAACCCATCTATGCAGCTGGTTCTCTGGCTTTGAGCCAAATTAAAGTCTTCCTCTTGTACCTGTGCATTATAATCTGTTGTACCTTTCTATATTTCCTCTTTAAAGATCATCACTTCATAGTAAATACACACTCGTCTTCTCTTCATTGATAATACCATCCTCATTTGGGTGTACATTCTCCATTTGATTGACTACAGCAAGCTCTCATTCTACTTCACCCCGACAGTGTGTTGGAAATAAATGTTAAAAATTAAGGTGTCAGAAAAAAAATGTTGTTGGAAATGAGGTGGTTACCAAAAGATTGGATGTGAGGCCTTCAATCATATCAATCCCCACAATATTCTCCGCACCAAGCAAGGTCAAGACAATGAAAAAATAAGCTGCTGTAAAATAAATATATTTAAATCTGAAAAATAAAAAGTGAAAATAAACCAATTTCAACTGACCTCTCATAATTGAATATAAAAATACATTATAACTCAAACTATATTCACATCCAAACAAAGCAGGGCTATACCGATTTCTATTTTTTGAATTATCTCGATATATAGCTCTCAGTTTGGGTAGGTTTCTCCATAGAGAAATTTTGGCTGACAAATAGACTTTCAATTTACACCCAACTTTTAGACCAAAAACATCCCGCCTTTTTCGAGTTGGTTGCCCGAAAACAAGAACTTCTATGACGTGGTGAAGCCTGTGTTGTAAGAGAATAAGTAGGGTTTAAGATATCTACCGCAAAGTTAAAATAAATTATGCAATGAAAAGATTACTTTACTGAAAGGGGCCATTGTCGCGTGGCTTTTTTTGGTTAATTCGGAGAAGCCACTGCAAGTCAGCTCCAGTTTATTCCAAAAGGGTTCTGAATAGATATGATTGGGCATGCAAGCCTTAAAAGGATCCAAAGTTGAGGATTATATGACGTCATTTCGATACTATCTTCTGTTAAATTTGGATCTAAAAGTGATCTTGAATACGTGGCATTTTTCCTTTTGTTAAAATATGTCACTGGGAATGTTATGATGTGTCAAACATTTAACAATTCGAATATAGAAGAAATCACGCCTGGCGTATTAAGAATCATACAATAAAATTAAAGATGGGATTTACTTCCGGCTTCATTTTGTAATAAAATTATTATTCAATCCACTGTGGCTTAACTTGCGTATATAAATTGCTTTAAAGCGAAGAAGACAGATATTATGCAGCTTATCTCATTACTTTTAGTATCACTTGTGCAGGGAGCTTCCCTTAAGAATAGCAACAAGGCAACTGTCCGCTTTTCTGAGAGAACAAAGGATGTGGAGACTAGCAAGCGTATCGTTTTTCGACAAGGCTTCCAATGGGCTGGTGGTGATGATTTTAACGCACACTACCGATCTACAGCGCCCCCATTCCTGAACGAAGTATGTGATAGCCCCAGTTTTCTGACAGATGATTTCGAGCGGTGCTTATCGGTGTCTAGTCGCAATTATCGTTTCGGAGACCCCGTCATAGTCAATAGCCCTGAGCCCTGTTTGACCTCAACTTGCGTGGCAACTGTGAGTAAAACTATCACTCAGAATGTTGAGATGCATTCCGAGAGAGATGATGGATCCTACTTTGCTACTAAACTGGCCTTTAAATTCATCCCAGGCAATCTTCATTTTGCTATAAGTGCTCGATCAAAGGCAGGGGTCTCCTTTCCTTTCAAAGGTCCTGGCGTTGCCACCATCTCATTCAAGCCCATCTGCTATATGTTAAATGGGACTTCCACAAACATCAGCGGCATCTGGTTTACCAAATCCGTGGTTGAGAGCAAAGGAAGCATTTGTATCCCACTTACGCTTGCTGATGGATCTTTGGATGGCATATATGAAATCAAGGTTTCAAATTTAGCCTAAAATTAAAATTCATAGAAATACAATGGAATGAAGAAATATTTGATGATTACAATGCTTAATTATGGTATCTAATAGGATTATGTTGTACATATTGACACCAGAAAGTAAATGACAATAATTTAAATTTCTATCAGTTCTTTGGATTATAGTTTATGAAAGGAAGTATAATATTTTCATTGGTTCTCTTTATTTACTGTAGATTTAAATCCTGTTGGGAAAAGTACAGGGTTGTAAAATTCAACATACATGATCTGCAATTCAAAATGTGGCTTATTTTTTCTCAGTTAAATTGTTTTGGGATTTTATTTAAATAAAATAAAATAAGAAGTGGAATCTTCTAGACACATTGCAAGTTTGAAGTTGAGGCTTTATATCCAAGTAGAAAAATGAACTGTTAGGAATTTGAAATGAATGGTTCAAACCACAAACCAGAGGTTACTAATTTTTTAATGCTTCTTAAAACTGTGGTATTGTAAAATCCAACAACCAAATTTCAAATTCTAAATGAAAACCACTAGTAAATCCAATAATTAATTTTGGTATCTAGAATCTGAATTATATATACAGAAAGTAGACCAGGACATAGCAAACAAAACTGAGAAGCTCCACTCAGACCAAAATCAACAGTGATTCAAATTTGATGGCTATTTTTAGGCATAAAATTAAACAAATGTTGAAACATCTTTGATTACTCTTCTGGGAAAGTAATTTCCCAAGTAACTTCCCAAATGATTCCCCAACTAATCATTAAGTTGATGGCACTCTTATCAATTGCCCATCTATTACAGTAGGTTTAAAATCTATGGCAACAAACAAAATGAATCCATATTTAAGCAAAATTAAAATGAACCCAAATCTATTGCAAACCAATATAAATTCATTTATTTTTAATTTCATTTAAATCTGAGTTCATTTTGTTTGTTGCCATAGATTTTAAACCTACTGTACGTGGATCACACCTCCTGAGTCCTAAGCAAACACTGCTTGGACAATCCTCATGACCACCATGGCTTACATGTACAAGATGTGGCTTTTCATGATATTATATAATACTCTAAAATCATATCTAATAAAGTAGCATTCCCTTCTTAATTTCCCCTTTATCTTGTTTACTATATGTCAGGAATAAAGTATAGAAATAAGATTCCATGAGCCACCAGAACTTCATACCACTGACTATTCCAATGAATTTTTATTCATTCAAGAAGATCCAGAAAAAGACAAGACAAGGACAGGAGTGAAGAACCATAAGATTTATTGAAGCACCACAAGGAGAATGATGGATAAGGGTTAAGAGAAAGGGAAAGGTAATGTATACTCATCAATTCTTGAATGAGAGGAGTCAATGATGCTACAAGAGGGACATAGCATTTTGAAGGTATATTGGAATATGTAATAGTGTTTTAAAAATGGCACTAATAGATTCCTCTTGGTCTCAGCTTTCAGTAATGTCTTTAAACGTTGAGATTGGTTCTCTAGCCGCAGAGATATGATTTTTTGAGGATCAGTAATTATGCACAAGAAGTCATAGTTCAAAAGGTATTTGGACTGCGAAAGCACTCAGAAATGGCACAATTGAATCAAGTTAATATAAAAACCTATTTCAAATCGAGTTCGACCATGATAAAATCAAGTAAATTGATATAAAATGTTGTCAGGATTCTGAATCCTGACACTATACTTCTCAGAAGTATATACTTGACACTAAACATGGTTGTCAAAATTAATTTTTTATTCTAGTCATAGTGTAGCTTCTTGATTTATTTTTATTTTTCCTAGTTTACTTTCTGTATTATCAACTAAGATTATGATACTACAGTTAATTTTTGAAGTTATCAATAGCTTTTATTTGCAATTTGAAATTAAGCTGTTGGATTTGAAAATCCTAAATTTCACAAATCATAGTAAACAGTACATTCTGGTTGATAGTTTGAAAATTTTATTTTTAATTCCTAATATTGAAACTAAACTAATTGTAGTTCAGTATTTGAAGGGGAAGACAATAGCCCAAAGGAAAAAGACATAGATTTAAGATAAGATAATAACTTTATTGGTAAGAAACATGTTGCAACCAAGTTTCCAGACTTGCCTACCAACATATCTTACAATACAAAGGGGGTGCTCAACAAGTTGCCCCTTGATGTATCTAACAGCATGGATTAATCTGATGGCACTATCAAATGGCGGGTACTTTCTCTTAATCAGGGTGCTGCCAATTTGACCTGCTGATCCCCGCACAAGTTATTCCTTGGCTTCAAACCTTACATGGAACATGCCACTATGCCACCCCCTGTAACCTTGTGGCTTTCCACATATAGTATATTAACCACAATATTCTATAATAAATGATATCTTATTCTATTCATTTCTGTCCTTTATATTGGACTGTTGTCTTCCCCAATCAAATACTGAACTCTAATTGGTTCAGTTGCAACAAACAGTTAATATACTGTAAAGGGTAGCCACAGAGCTACAAGGGGGTGACATAGTAGAAAATTTAACTATGAGTTTCTTGTAAATTTGGTGTGAGCTGCAGATATCAAAAGGGAGATAAATCAGCTTAACATAAGATTTATTAAAGCAGAAAAGTGAGATTTCTACCCTTTAACAGGTCACCAGAGAGTGGTTTTTGGAAATGGGTTTATCTGGTTTAATCTTTGAATTCATGTGACTGATCTCTTATGAAAAGCATAATTAAATTGTTAGTTGTGGTAGGTTTTGATGTTACAGCTAGGTGGTGTAAGTAAGTAGCTGCTCAAAAAAAGCAATGGGTCAAGTCAAGTCAGAAGCTGGGTGGCTATCTGACCTGCTAGGTATTTGGCTTGTTATAATACATTTCCCCTTGGTTACCTGGTGGTTCTTTTTTTAATATTTCAGAAGGTAGTTTTTCTGTAGTTCAGGCTCTCTATTGTTTGAGTGGGGGCAGTATGATGTTTTTATTTTTGGATTCTGGTTTTTCAAAGTATTAATCAATTATGATTCATGACATTGTCTTTATGCCTCTACTCAAGTAATTGCATCAATTGGTGTGTTTGAAATAGACTTTTAAAAGAATAGAAGATCCTAATTTCTCATGTTGGAGCTTAGAACTGTAAGGTCTCATGGTCTGGGGAAGATGATTATAAACTAAAGCTTTTAACCCAGTGATGTTTATATTATTCAAATACAAAAAGATGGACAAGGTCTGCAATAGCAACTGAACTAAGGCTTCTAAGAGCTTATACGAGGTAAAATAAGGACTAAGACAATTTATTAACCCTAAGAAGATAAAATAGAGACCAGTCTTAATGACAGATGATTTGGTTAAAAAGTCAATCTCTAAGTCTGGGAAATGGTCTGCACTAGAGGGAGGATTAAAGCTATCAACAATTAAATTGTGTGTGCTACTATAAAAACTACCTAACTGGTGAAGAATAAAGTCAAAAGGAATCACAGGACCAAAGATTTAAACTAAAACTAAAATCAAAAAAGAACACAAGCCACAAAACCTAACAAGTACCTTTTTGGGGTGCAAGTCAAACAATCTCAACTTAAGTTGAGACTGGGTGAACTCAGGCTTTTTATTGAAGTCTGGTTATTGAGGTGACTTAAAGGGAGAAAACAACTAACCAAAGGTAGTTAGGTAATCTTAGTGGTGAAAAAAACACAGGCACATGTTTCTGGTAACTTAACTTAAAAAAGTTAAGTGCAAAGGTAAGGGAGATGGCAAGGGAACAGCGGCTGCTTAGAAAACTTAGGATTGGGCAAGAGAGCAAACAAAAACCGGAAAACAGGCTCCAAAGACTGCTGGTGTAAGCAAAAGCAAAAGGTAAGCGGGTTTGGAACTAGTTAAAACTAACCCAGCATTAGGTTCTGAGTTTGAAAATTGTTTGTGACAAAGTTAAGCTTTGAAACTTAAACTAACCGTTACAATAGATGGAATCTGGCCAGTCAAGTAAGGAAAAAAAAGTGGAAAGGTTATGGAAAGTAAATTGAGTGAAGATAATCAGGATAGAAGTCACAAAAACAAGTTGGTGTCCCAGAAAGAAAATACTAGTAGCTAAAAATAGAAGAAGGGAATCCTGACAGTACCCCCCTTAGCTGCTATTCTGAAGATCCTGGTGGGCCTTAAGCAACTGTTGGCAGTATTTGGGGTTTCCTTTGGGTTCCTATGTGAAGTCTTCAAGTTCATAGCCCTTCCATAGGATGAGGTATTCTGTGCCAGATTGAAGGGTGCAATAGGATAGGATTTCCTGTACCTTGTATTCTTCAGAGCCTTGGAAATGGAGAGGAGGGGGTGGAGCCTTTGATTGGTGACTGGGAGGATGCTGTCTTAACTTCAGAAGAAGTTAGCAATGAAAAACATTGTGAATGTGGAAGTGGTCAGGAAGAGATAGTTTAAAGGCAGTAGTACCAATCTTTTTAGTTACTTGGAATGGTCCAATGAAGCAGGGACAAAATTTGCAAGAGGCAATAATAACCAGGAGGTTCTTAGTTGAAAGGAGTACCAAATCTTCAGGCCGGATCTTGTTGCCTGGAATTCTTTTCTTTTTGTAGTGCTTCTTATAATCTAGGATGACAGACTGGAGGTGGGCAACAAGTTGGTTCTGTGTTTCCTTGATTGTGGTGGCAAGTTTGGCTACAGACTGTGAGCGGAAGTATCCCTGGAGGTCAAGAGGAAGGAAGGAGTGTACCCAAGATTTGCTTGGAATGGTGGCATGCCAATAGATCTGTAGTATGCTGAGTTATAGGAGTATTGGGCAATGGGGAGAATGTCAGACCAGTTGTCTTGCTTCTCATTGATGAAACAACAGAGATACTGTTCCAAAGTTTGATTTGTTCTTTCAGTTTGTCCATCAGTCTGTGGGTGATATGCAGTGCTGTAGAGAGAGTTTAACCCAAGAGAGGCCATGAGATCTCACCAGAATGCAGAGGTGAACTGGGGGCCACAGTCAGAGACTATGTCACAAGGGACTCCATGATGAGGAAAGATATACTTGACAAATAGCTCAGCGGTTTGTTTGGCAGTAACAGTTGTGTGGCAGGGGCAGAAAGAGGCTTCCTTGGAGAAACAGTCAACCACTACTAAGATTGTGTTGTAGCCTGCAGACAAGGGTAGATGGATAATTTAGTCCATAGAAAGGCTTTGACAAGGACCTTCAGGGATTGGGAGGAAACAGAGTAGACCAGATGGCTTAGAAGTGTGATTCTTGTTTCTGAGACATACTAGGCAGCTGATAACATATTCCTTGGTGGTCTTTGCCATCTGTGGCCACCAGTAATGTGGCTTTATAAGGGCCAAGGTTCTCTTATAACCTAAGTGTCTGTCAGGGAGGGAGTTGTGGAATCCAATTGTGATTTACAACTGCAAGTCTCTATCAGGTACCATGACCAGTTTGCGGAAGAAAAGTAGGTTGTTCTCAAGCAAATACTCCAAGGGGGGCATTGCTTTGGATAGCAGGTCCTGGATGATTTTGTTGGAGGTGGGGTCTTCTGATTGGGCCTTCTGGATGTAGTAGGTGTCTGGGAAGTTTAATAAGGTTGACAAGATCTGATTTATGAAGACAGATGTGGGGAGGACTGCTTTGGTGTTGAGACGTTTGTATTCAGGATTGGAGTCAGCAGTTGTAGGGTGTTGAGAGAGTAGGTCAGGGAGGATATTGAGGGATCCCTTTTTGTAAGTGATGGTGAAAAAGATGTTGGTAATTTTGATCACCCATCAGGCATGTTGTTGGGATATGCAACAGGTTTGAGTGAAGAACAGCAAGTTCTTGTGGTCTGTGAAGATGCTAACAGGGTCCGAGGTTCCTTTGAGGTAACAGCGCCAATGCTTGAGAGACTTGATAATTGCAAGCAGTTCCTTGTCGTGGACAGGGTAGTTCTTCTCAGAAGGAAGATGCTTCTGGCTGTAGTAAGCTACAGGATGGAGCATACCATCCCCCATGCTGAAGAAGGACGGCACTAACAGCATAGTTGCTGGTGTTGGTCTCCAGAAAGAAGGGTTTGTTGCTATTGGGCATTAGCAAGACCGGGGGAGTGGCAAACAGGTAGTGGATCCGCTCAAAAGAGTCCTGTGCTTCAGCAGACCATTTGAACTCAACCTTGGTGGAGGTCAGATTAGTGAGTGGAAGAACAATGCTGCTAAATCCGGGGATAAACTTGCAGCAGTAATTAGCAAGACCAAGAAACCCACAGAGTTCTTTGCAGTTCTTTGGTACCGGCCAAGAGAGGATGACATCATGTTTGCTTAGAGGGATGGCAAATCCTTCCTTGGTTACAATATATCCAAGAAATTCAACACTTGTCTGGAAGAAGCAACACTTAGAAAGCTTGCAGTAAAGATGGTACTCTTGAAGCCTAGCATTAACCTTTCTTAGGTGATCAATGTGGTTGGAAGTATTCTTGGAATATATTAAGATGCTGTCAAGATACACCACCACAAACTCATTCAGGAAGGAAAGGAGGACCTCGTTCATGAGGGCTTGGAACGTTGAAGGTGCGTTGCAGAGGACAAAGGGCATAACCTTGTACTTGTAGAGGCCAAAGGGAGTGCAGAAAGCAGTCTTCCATTTGTGTCCTTTGGCAACACAGATCTGGTTGAAAGCTGTACAAAGGTTGACCTTAGAAAAGATCTGAATGCCCAAGAGGCAGTCTGTTAGGGCTTTGGCAGATGGAATGGGACAGCAATACTTAATTGTGACAGCATTCAGGGCACAATAGTTGATGCATGGCCGCTTGGAACCATTGGATTTAGCAACAAAGAAGATCAGAGAGGAGAAGGGTGACGTAGAGCAATTGATGAAACCCTTACTGAGCTTGTTGTTAATGTATTTCAAAAGCAACTTATTGTTGGCATCAGATAACAAGATGATTCTTCCCCAGGGTGGGTTTGCTCTTTCAGTCAAGTTGATCTGTATGGTGTATGGTCTGTGGGGAGGTAGATTGCAGCATTGCATGTTGTTGAATACCTCCTCATAGTCTTTTATGCAGAGAGGGATTCCACTGTCAGTCAGAGCTGTCTCTGAGGGAGGTAGGATAGTGCAGGAGTTTAGCATCTTGAAGTTCCAAAAGCTATTAGGGAGCTGTTGTTTTCTTAAGAGGTCTAGGGAAAAAGGAATGTCATGTGTGTAGAAATAAACCTTGCATTCTTGACATCTGACAATGAGGCCAACTTCCTCACACCAATTCATGCCAAGGTAAACAGAAAAGTTTAGTGACTTGGAACTGACAAACTGGGAGTGAAAGGCAGACTTTCCTAGGTGGAAAGGGATGGGAGGCTTTATCTCAAAGGCTGTCACAGGCAAATTGTTGGGACCACGGGTGTCAATTTTTGAGCCAGGCGTGAGCTTCAGAGCTTTGGCTAGTCTGGAGTCAATGTAGTTTACGTCAGCGCCCGTATCCAGCAAGGAAAAGGTCTCAATGTTGGAGACAGGGCCATGAATCACAATCTGGATGAAGGGCAGAGAGGACTTTCCAGGGGGTTGGATGTTATTGACCTGGGTATGATTGGGAGAGCCTGTAGAATCTGATGTTGTTTTATCCAGAGTAGGCTCTAGTTCCGGGTTAGGGTGGGGTATACATCTGGGATCTGGGCATTTTGCCACCAAGTGATCACCCTGTCCACAGTAAGAGCACAGCTTGTTCAGTTGTCTGCAAAGAGCTTTGGTAGCAGTCAAACAATATCTGTCACCCACCTTTGGTTCATAGGCAGAAGCTGGTGAAGTGTTGGATGGGCTTACAGTAGGAAAGGAGCGCGGGGTGACTGTCAGTTGTGTGGTAGGCTGGTTGATGATTGGGACTGGTTGAGACTGGGGTGGCTTTGATATAGTTCTGAACTTCTTTTCCCACTTGGAAATTGTCTTTGTGAGTGGTTCTAACTCTTTAGGAAGGTTGTGGTGGATAAGAAAGGCCTTGAGATTGGGTTTAAACCAAGCATATAAAAGTCACAAGCTTCAGAGTGAGTAGCATTTAATTGGGATTGTATCTCACAAAAACACTTTTTATAATCATTCAAGGGCCCAGTTCCTTGGGTGCATTTTGAGAAGCGCGTATTTGGGGCGGTGGCGTACTCCTCCTCAGTCCTTTCCTTGGTGGCGTGTGCAAGCAGTTTGGATACAAAATGGTTGTAACTCTTGAGGATAAAAGGATCTTAAACAGATGACTCACAGAACCAATTGCACATAGGGCCCTCAAGTTGCTTTGCAAGGTAGATAATCTTTTGAGAGTCTGAGTTGAACTCCAAAGGATATGCTAGGAAGTGGGCTTGTGTGAAAGCTAATAAATTGAAGGTTATATCTGAAGAATTAGATAATTGTGTCAAGGGTCTGGATGTATAAGTATTCCAGTTATTGCCATCACACCTAACATCTAGTCATTGCCCAATTTGATGCCTTTCCAATATGCCATTTGACATACTGGAAATGGCAACAAATCAATATCACATGAATGTCCAGGTATCCAGCAATACAAACCAATCCAGCACATGACCAGCACCTGGGTTTGATCCAAATAAAATCCCTGCCACAGCTAAAGCTATATAAGTCTAAAGTATTATCCAATAAAATATACTTCTTCTCTTCCTACTTTTTATATTTAAAGCTTCCCCAAAAAGCGCTTCTTATCACTGGTAGCACTATGGTTTTAAACCACACCAATGAAAGATAAAATAACTGAACAGAACCCTCCCACCTTTGCCCACGTACTCAACCAGGCCACATCCCAGGATACCTAGAAAACGTACTTCCGCGCCCACAACATTGATGAAGATATTCCTAGTGGATGCACCATATTTGAAGGATTGGTCATGCCCAACGCATGCACCAAGATAATTCAATACAGTAGCTCTCTACAACCACAAACAAACACACAAACACCTATCACAGGCAAAGTTATCAACACCAAATACATTGGTATTGACAAGTTCTTTTGTAAAAACAAAGAAAACGTCATCAACTGGCTAGACCACTCAGCTGCAAAACTCCGCGCCAGCCGCATCCCCCACAAAAATGGGTCTAAGAAGCCAGCAAGCGCCTATATGAGGCCACAGCTAATTGGTTTGCCACCTGGGTTGGCTCACAAACTGACGACCAGATTGACAACTGGGAAGAGTTCAAAGCCAACATTACTCACAATTTCCACGTCACTGAATCTCTCCAAGACATTGCAATACAGCTCAGTGATCTTCCTCAGAGAAACCATAATCACAGCTTATGCCAATGAATTCAAAGAAATACGCCATAAAATCCAAAAACCAGCACAAGCTGACAACGTACATACCAGAGCCTTATTCATCAACAGAATGAAACCCTCTGTTGCTGCCCTCATCCTCCCAGAGGCTAACACCTCCATGCCTGCGCTCATTGCAGAAGCCAAACACGCAGAAAAACACACAAGCATGGAATATGCCACACACAACAGCAACCACTCCTCAAACAGCAATGGCAGAGACAACTCTAATGGTAACAAGCGCCAGAACACCAATAATAGCAATGACAACTCCAATTGTAACAATGGCAATTGTAGCCAAAGCGCAAACCGCTCCCGTCCCAAAAAAGAGGACACCACCAAAGTTAACAATGCTGAAGTAGCAACCCGCTATGAATTTGACCCCACATTCTCTGACCTTGAAGGTCTCAAAACAGAGAATCAAGGAAAAGAGGAGGGGGAACAGGCTTAAGTGCCCCTGTCTCCCCCCAACACAACAAGAAGAAGTACCAAGGCACAAAATTTGCTGTTTGTATCCCAAGTGTCCCACAATCCTCCATTTTTATGAGCATAAAAATTAAAGATCACTCACAACTTCCTGTCTATCCATGCACTTACAAATCTCATACACAAAAAATTTTATATGACTCTGGTGCACAAAACACCATGGTTAGCAAACATTTGTAACCAAATACAAGATACCAGTTATCAAATCTAACTTCAAATACACCAGAATGGCAGACAAGTCAAAATTTCTACTCAAAGGCAAAACAACTCCCTTCAGAATTGATCTCCAAGGCATACAAACGTCCATAAAAGGACTTGTCATGGACAACATAAACTACGGCATTGTAGCAGGCATGGACTGGTTCACCCAAGTGAATCCCAGTGTATGTTGGAAAACAAAAACCATGATAATAAAACATAATGGAGTCAATTTCAACATTCTCAAAAATCCAACGACCTCATTCTAAGAGACACAGTATTTGTCCAAGTCATAAATCAAGATGACTCTGAACATCTAATCAAAGTCAGTACCCTCCACATAATGAGGTACTCCAAATTCAATAATAAACAAACACAAAAGATCCAATGCCCAGAATTTGTGGCACTCCTAAATGAATACGCTCATGTATCCAAGGAAGAACTCACAGAGTTACCCCCTGAACAGGAGGCCAAACATGGCATCAACTTATGAAAAGCCATGCCAAAACCTGCACCCCTCTACAGACTCTCTCCCATGGAGACCCAAACACTTAAAGCTCACATTGAGGACAACCTAGCCAAAGGATTCATTTGTCTTTCTGAATCCCTGTGGGGGGCAGCAGTTTTCTTTGTAAAGAAGAAAGAAGGATCTCTTTGCTTAGTTACCAACTACAGAGCACTAAACACAAGTACAGTAAAAAATAAATACCCACTTCCCCTCATAGAAGACCTATTTGCAAGGCTCTTCAGAGCAAATGTTTTTTTTTGAAAATTGACCTCACATCTGGTTATAATCAAGTTGAAGTTAAAGAGAAAGACATACCAAAGACCGCGTTCTGCACGCAATTTTGGTTGTTTGGATGTAAAGTAATGAATTTTGGGATGACAAACGCCCCAGTGACATTTGTCACCATGATGAACCATGATGAGCCAGGCGCTAAACGGACTCTAAAACACACTATGTTACCTTGACAACATCATATTTTTTAAAAACAAAAGAGGAACACCTCATGCATGTCCGCAAGACACTCAATTGACTCACAAAGCACAAACTATACACTAAGCCTAGTAAGTGCCAATTTATGGAAAAGGAACTCCTGTTCTTGGGCCACATTGTATCTGACAGTGGCATCAAAGCAGACCCAGATAAAATAAAAGCCATAAATAACATGCAACACCCCACCTCTGTGAAACAAGTATGATGCTTTCTCAGTATGGTAGCTTACCTAAGGAAATACATCAAAGACTGCAGAAAGCTCCCTGCACCAATCAATGACCTAACCAAAAGTAATGCTAAAAAGAAATTCATCTGGACTCCAGAATGCAACAAGAATTTCCAACTATTAAAACAAGCTTTGATTTAAGCACCAATCTTTCAATACCCTAATAACAACAGGTGCTACAAGCTTGAGTCAGACGCTAGTGACACTGCCATTGGCGCAGTCCTAAGCATTTGCCAGCCAGGGCAGCAAGATTTCCTGCCAGTATGTTACAAAAGCAGAAAACTAACAAACACTGAGCAAAGGTACCCAACACACAATAAAGAATTGCTAGCAATATATCACACATGCAAGAAATGGAGATTTTATCTTGAAGGAAACTTAAACATCTGAGTGCTAACTGACCACAAATTCTTAATCTATTTCACAACTCAGAACACACTCACGCGGCGCCAAGCCAAATGGATGTCCTTGCTGGAACAGCTTAACCTGGACATCCAATACAAAAAGGGGTAGAGCTGGTCACAGCCAATGCTCTCTCTAGGCTATTCTGGCCTAGAGAGGATCACCCTGACCACCTGGACCCTGACTGGCCCAACCTATACAACACTGAGTACAAGACAAAAGGAAAGGATCCCTCCACACACCAAATAATCCATGATATGCTAATGAGAAATGAAAAACATTTCCACGTATCAAATGACACAGTATAGTGAATCATCAAGGATAAACACATTCCATACATTCCACTTGCACAAAGAGTTGACACTATACTAAGACACCACCGTCTGCTAAGACACACAAAGTCTAACAACCTATATCTCACATTAAAGGAGATAGTATGGTGGCTCAACCTGAAGCAAGACATAATCAATGTTCTAAATAAGTGCACAGTGTGTGAAAAATACGCCTGCACCAAGGCGCCACAGCCAACAGTCAACCCAGTACCTGACCCCAAACCATTTAAGATTTGGGGACTGGACATAGTGGGACCCTTCTGCGAAACCAAAAAAAATCAATATTTCCTAATTGTAGCCATTGACTTTGCCACATGTTGGCCCATCTTCTGGGCAACAAAAAATCACAAGGCAGAAACAATAAATTGATTCATCAATAAAGCAACAATAGCAGACTACAGCACTCCAGACTACATCATAACAGATGGAGCAAAAGATTTAACAGGCCACGTAGTAAACAACAATCTAAAGACAAAGAACATCAAACACTCCACAACCTTGCCCTACAGGCCACAGGCCAACAGTAGAGTGGAACGCCTCAACAGCAGCCTTATCAGGACCCTAGAGAAAATAATGGATGGCAAAGCCAAAGACACATGTCTACTATATGTGAAACATACATTACTAGTATCCCAAGTCTGCACCAATCAAGGGACAGGTTACTTACCGTTTGAACTAACATACAGATACAAACCAGAGAGAGTTACCCGCAACAACCAACCATATATGAAAATCCCCCGGGAAAACCTCCCACAGTAGAACAAGCACTAAATTTACAGCACATATGCCTCAAAGCTAAAATACCAGAAAAAAAGTCTCAAAGCACAAAAGGTAACCTCTACAGAGGAACCACTCCCCATCAACTCCCCTGTCTGGGTCCTGGCTGGGAAAAGAAAGAAGCTAGACTCAGTACACATGGGACCAGGAAGAATAATCAAATATTGACCAAACAGGAACACCTACTTGGTTAAGTTCCAGAGTGCCAAAGAGCCCATCACCAAAAAGTATCACAAATCTCGCCTCTGCCCTAGCAAAGGAGAACACTCAACCCAGTTGGTGCCCACTAGTAAACAACTTCAGGAACATCAGGCGCAGCCGTCAATACAAAGCCCCCTCCTGATGTACCCAAGTAACCCCTTAAGGGAGGGGTGTGTTGAGGGTTTGGATGTACAAGTATTCCAGTTATTGACATCACACCTAATATCCAGTCATTGCCCAATTTGATGCCTTTTCAATATACCATTCAACATACTGAAAATGGCAACAAACCAATATCACATGACTGTCCAAGTATCCAGCAACTTGAACCCATCCAGCACACAACCAGCCCCTGGGTTTGATCCAACTAAAATCCCCACCACAGCTAAAGCTATATAAGTCTAAAGTATTATCCAATAAAATATACTTCTTCTCTTCCTACTTTTTATATTTAAAGCTTCCCCAAAAGGCGCTCCTTATCAATTTCTTAAACTTAGAAATGTTATTGAGTATAACAGTCTGACTATGGGAAGTGGAAATGTTCTCTATATTATCCTTATTGATGGGAGACTTATTCTTAAAATATAAAAGTGAAATAAGGTATAATAGAAAGGACAAAGCTAAGGTGTAAAATAAGGTGACTGCTAAAATAAACAAAAGAATGGTTGAGAAAGATAAGTTTAATTCTGGCATATTGTCATGTGATTTTGAGATAATGTAAGGTCTCATGGTCTGGGAAAGATGATTATTAACTAAAGCTTTTAACCCAGTGATTTTTTATTAGTCAAATACAAAAAGGTGGGCAAGGTCTGCAATAGCAACTGAACTAAGGCTCCTAAGAGCTTATACGAGGTAAAATAAGGACTAAGATAATTTATTAACCCTAAGAAGATAAAATAGAGACCAGTCTTAATGACAGATGATTTGGTTAAAAAGTAAATCTCTAAGTCTGGGAAATGGTCTGAACTAGAGGGAGGATTAAAGCTATCAACAATTAAATTGTGTGTGCTACTATAAAAACTACCTAACTGGTGAAGAATAAAGACAAAAGGAATCACAGGACCAAAGATTTAAACTAAAACTAAAATTGAAAAAGAACACAAGCCACAAAACCTAACAAGTACCTTTTTGGGGTGCAAGTCAAACAATCTCAACTTAAGTTGAGACTGGGTGAACTCAAGCTTTTTATTGAAGTCTGGTTATTGAGGTGACTTAAAGAGAGAAAACAACTAACCAAAGGTAGTTAGGTAATCTTAGTGGTGAAAAAAACACAGGCACATGTTTCTGGTAACTTAACTTAAAAAAGTTAAGTGCAAAGGTAAGGGAGATGGCAAGGGAACAGCGGCTGCTTAGAAAACTTAGGATTGGGCAAGAGAGCAAACAAAAACCGGAAAACAGGCTCCAAAGACTGCTGGTGTAAGCAAAAGCAAAAGGTAAGCGGGTTTGGAACTAGTTAAAACTAACCCAGCATTAGGTTCTGAGTTTGAAAATTGTTTGTGACAAAGTTAAGCTTTGAAACTTAAACTAACCGTTACAATAGATGGAATCTGGCCAGTCAAGTAAGGAAAAAAGGTGGAAAGGTTATGGAAAGTAAATTGAGTGAAGATAATCAGGATAGAAGTCACAAAAACAAGTTGGTGTCCCAGAAAGAAAATACTAGCATCTAAAAATAGAAGAAGGGAATCCTGACAAGAACCATTTGGGTTCAACACCTAAACTGTTTTTTAACTTAAAACTGCTAAAATAGAGGGCATTCTATAGCCTTGAAACATTAAAACCTCTTTTTCAGGCTTTATTAATTAAATGATAGCCACATTTGGGTCATCTTATCTGGGGACCTTAGTAGTTATAACTAGCAAGAAATGCTGTTGGAGGTCTTTATATTGGGTCTGGTGCCAAACATAATCTTATAAGGGCTGTATACAGTCACATTGTTCTGTTGTAATCTGCACATCATAAAGGCTATGGTTAAGATATTAGAACTTAGTAGAGTGGTTGATTGACAAATTTGAAGGTTCCTGAACCAGGGACCTGTTGAAATTTTCAAACCTTCTGTTGATGAGTGATTAATATGGTGTATCATCATTGTGGCTGATGCTCATTTGGACAGGTACATGGTTGTTTTTCCGATAAGGAGTTCATTATCACAATTGATTATTAGGAGTTCTGATGTACCAAATTTAGCCACAATTTCTATAAAAATGAAACATATTATGACACTGTCTGTGCTATTTAGTTGCTTTTTGTAAATTTACGCCTCCCTATTCAGGCCTCCACTTCAAACTCCACTAAGTGCTTGGGTATCTCTACCAAATTGTGTTTTTATATTTACCCAAAAATTTACTGAAAAAGCCCAAGGAAAGTCCTCATATTAATAATTGTGTAATTATTCTGAAGATTCCCCAACTTAACCCACTCAAGAAACAACTATGATTAAATATCATGTGTGAGAGCAACTGGGAGCAGTGGTAACTGTATCCAAGAAATGTTTATCAATTTTAGTTGAGTCAGTTTCCCTTTGGTTTTGACCATTTAAATTTTCACAAAAACTTTCTTGCCTCAAGAAATGCATTCATATTCCCTCATATCCTTAGTCAATTAGTTTGTACATATAACATCTCACCCAAATTACATCCACTCCCTTTAAATGAATGCAAGAGTTGTAAAAGACCTTGCTTCATCATTCTCTAACCTAAAAAATCTTGAAATTTGTTAGTAGTTCTGATCATTTGGTTTTGTGTGTTGCTTTTGGTGTTCAGTTAATTAATTCCTTCCCTTTGGCCTCCCATAAATTGTTGGTGGCAACCATTTTGGTTGTTGCTGAAATCATGAATTAATTATGGTTGAGAGCAAGGTTATATTTCTTAAAAATCTTCCCCCAATTCTCACACTTGTGCTGCTGTTCATCTAGTGATATAATCCACTGCTGTGATAACTTAAGACTTGCTTTTAGGTTTTCCTAACATGGGTCCTACAATATCTAGGGCTCATGCCTTGAAGGGCTTTCCCAGTGAAATGTTAACACTGATTTTGGAGAAGTTTGGGACTTGGAAATTTTTTCCACATATTTCACATTAGTCTACTAGTTCAAAGGTTTCCTGTATAGACTTGGCCACCATTCTTTGGTTTTAATAAATTCAAGCAAGTTTTGGGCTCTATTATGGCCTATATCATGGTGATAGAGTAACACATTTCTGACCCTCTGCAACACAGGTACATATGGAAAACTGGTACCATCAGGAAAAATATTTGAGAAAACATTGTGAACATCAGTAAATAGGTGATTATTCTTCAGAACCATTTTTTGGATGAGCTCAGGGATTTCTTCAGGAAGCCCCATATTCTTATTATGCATAACTAGGAGAGGCTAATTGGGATCAAGCCCTGCTACCTCAGGGTTGTTGTAGAGATAATCATGATAGAGCTTCAACTACCTTTATTTCTTCACTGGATTTATAATATATCATAATGGGATACATTTGGATTAGTTCCATTCACTTGGCTTGATATCTTAGAAGGTTAGTTTGTGTTTTAAGGTATACAAGTAATTTGTTATCTTTTAGGACAGTAATTTTTTTGGAGGGCTAGATAACATTGCCATTTAGCGAGATAGTGTACCTTATCCTACATCTCATTGTTGTTTATGAGGCAGCAACATTTTCCTTCTATAATATTGTGGTATTTGTAGGCTACAAAAAAATACTTGTCTTCCTCCAATTTTATTCTGAGTACTTCTCTAATTGCCATTTGAAGTGTTGGTCTCTAATAATTAGTCTTCATCTTGCATGTGATATAGGAAAACAAGAGCCTCGTTAAGCTTTTTTAGTTATCTGATGTTATAATTGTGTAGGGGTGTCCATTTAATTCTGGTGTTCTTGCCTGTGATCTGCAAGAGAGGGGCTATAGTTACACTTAATTTGGGAATGAAACACCAACAGTATGCTATCATCCTAAGAAAGTTGCAAAGTTTGGATTAGTTCCTTTTTGGGTGGCATGTTAAAAATGGTCTTAACCTTGTAAATTTCTGGCCTCATCCCTCTGGTGCCAATAAGGTGACACAGAAAACGTGAGATCTGCTGGTAGAATATGCCTTTAGATAGCTTAGCTAATAATCAATTATCTTCAAGGGTTTTTAATACTTTGTGCAGGTTGATATCATGCTGTCTTTTTGATGGGCTATAGATAACAATGTTATCCAAATATACAGGCAAGTGCTACCTAATGTGCTTAGCAAACACTTCATTAATGTACATGACAAAGATGAATGACACATTAGTCATTCCAAAGTCAAGTACCACACACTCAAAGAGACCATACTGGTTCTGAAGAAGGCTTTAATAATATCTTTCTCATTGAATCTGATTCAGTTGTACCATGAAGCCAAGTCAATCTTAGAGAAATTATTTTATGCTTCCTAATGTATCAAACAGCTTTTCAATTAGAGGTAGGGGTAGCAGATCTTCACAGTGACCTTGTTTAATGCTTGGTAGTCAGTTACTAATCTGAGTTAGGCATCTTTCTTTGCCACAAAAAATACTGCATAATCATAGGGGGACTGTGAGGGTCTAATTATAACCTTGACTAGAGCCTCTGTTAGATGCTTGTGCATCACATTGCATTCATTGAGTGTCATTATTTAAATAGATTGTCCTTTGGGCAAGCCTCCTTTGATTTAGATGAAGTGTGCAATGTGCTTATGAGGTGTCAACCCCAGGAGGCAACCTCCATAATTAAATCATAAAATATGAAACATACTCCATGTCAATAATATAAAAAGTTATTTTTGCTTTATCTCTTATAATTTTAATTGAAAACTCAAAAATAAATTAAAAATTGATTTTATTATAGGTTTCTACTATTTAAGCCAGAAAGCAAAATGCCTTGAATATTGAAAATAAGAAAAACATTTTTGAGGATTGTTGACATGGAGGATGTTTAATGCTGTATGAGTTAATTCCAGAGGTTGCCTCCCAGGAGGGTCTCTTAGAAGACTCCCAGGTACTGCTTTACTATAGAATACAAAGCTTTCTTCTTGGTACCATGGGTACCTAAAGTTTGGAACTGTACTACTTAATAGCTAAAGACATCCTAGTTGATCTTGTTGAGATTGCCCTATTCCCCTTGTGTCTATGTGATTCTTAAAATTATCTGATCACTGAGCAGTTTAACTGTAGATCTGGGATAAATGTGGTGATTTACTCCTCTTTTCTCTACTTTTATAGTTAAAGCCACCCAATCTACATGAGGGTTATTATTTGTTAACAAATCTACCCCCAAAGCTGGCTTCTATGGGTGAAACTTAGGAAAGGGCCCTAATTGTGCTATTAATTTTCCTTAGTTAGACTGAAAAGGGTTTGGTTTCCTCATGTATGGACAGCAATTGATCATCTACAAAGTCCACTCTTTTAACCCTAATATTTACATCCATAATATTAATAATTTTGATAGACATTTTGCTTACCAGGGTGAAACTAGATCCTGATTCTGGGAGAGCAATCCCCTTGTAAATATAATAAAGAAAATCATAGGGAATTGTTTTATTGTTACTGTTGATTGTAGCAAAAAGCAGGAGTTATCAGAGGGAACTTCACAAATATTGATCCAATCAACTTCACCTGGGTAGAATTCAGGTGTTACTAGTTGCAAGTTACTGTTGTGGTTGGGGGTCCTGACTTGCTTACTAATCCCCCTGGTATTTCCAACCTCTTCATCTTCCTAGGCTGTGTTGCTATGGAAGTGGTTAAATTTCTTTGTACAACAGAGCCCATAGTTTGAAAATGGGTATAGAGTTTGCTGGTAGGTTCTACTCATACAGGTTAGGAGGTGCAAGAGGGATTTTTCTGTCTTTTTAGTTTTTGTGGCTCAAATGTGTTCACTAATGAATCTGCTGTTACTGCAGCCAGTTCTGCTTTGTTATAAATGCTTTTCAGGCCCACACAGCTTCTCATGATTGTTTGGTACTGCAAATATGGATTGAAGTCATCCTGGAATTTCAGGACTGTGGCAGGGCTATCCAATACAATTTCTGGTAGTGCTGAATGTAAAGCTCTTCTTATGTGTAGATGTGCTTCTTTAAAGTGATGATTTGCTTGTGTATTTGCATCTTGCAGAGAAAAATAATATAAAAATTTGTTTGATAAACTTGGAAGAGAAGGCTTCTTGAAAGCCTTTCCAAGTTCTGTCTTTGGCAGTTGTGTTCATATGTCACTCTTCACACCAGATAGCAGTGTCCTCTGTGAGGAAAATGGCAACTTCCAGAATCCACAACCGTCTGAGGCACTGCATCTGTTCTGATTTATTTAAAGTTGCTCTTGACCAGGTGTTGGCATTCTCAGTTCAGGATCCCAAGAAGAAGCCAAACTTGGCTGAGCGTACAAGGCTGCAATTTGGGTTGACATGATGTTTGGGTTAGATGTGAGGGCTATAATAAGAGTCATCCTGAAATCAAGATGATGTTGAACTGTGCTGTGGGAATAAATAGTCTATCTAAGAGGGTCAAGCTTCCTAGTAACACAGTTTCTAAAGTTTAGGGTTGACATATGTTGGCAAGACTGTTTATTGGCTGCTTGTAGAGTGATTTTTATGTGCAAGTGTATGTAGTACTTTTTATTAAAGTTAATAAGATGGGTAAGCCTACATATGCTATCATTTTTGTAACTATGCTGAAAGCTGAAGTTACCCAAGAGGGAAAAGAAAGAGATAATTGGTCTTATAATAATGTTTATTGAATAGAATAAAAGAAGCTCTATACACAGTAAGAGGCCATGAGGGGGTGCCTGTGAAAAAGAGATACCTTGGGTTTGAACTTTAATATTATTTAACTGATCTTATTTAGACAGTATATGTGAATTACTAGCTGCAGTAATTTATGAGGTTACAAATAGGTGAAATAAATAAGTAGTTGCCCAAATTAGGTAGCAGATTGAGTCAAGTCAGAAGATGAGCAACTATCCAACTCTTTTAGGAATTTGTCTTTTTACAAAAGTTTGTGTTTCAAATCAGCTTTCAGGGAAGTTTTACTGTTTTTAACTTCACTTTTCATTAGTAATCATTGCTCTTTATTTTGATATTC
Organism: Entomophthora muscae; assembly: GCA_014839935.2. NCBI lineage: Eukaryota > Fungi > Entomophthoromycota > Entomophthoromycetes > Entomophthorales > Entomophthoraceae > Entomophthora > Entomophthora muscae. The sequence continues at coordinate 165,973 of QTSX02005765.1, forward strand.
ATTGAAAAACTTTGTTTGATATGTCTTGAGACAAATCATTTAGTGCCCATGCATGTTAAAATACCCATTTTCAGACAAGGTATCCAATTGCTTGAAGCATTAAAAGATCATTTTTTAGGGTCCAGAAAGTTTCTGACAGCCTAATGACACATATGAACATAGCTCCCAAAAACACCTGGGTAATACCAAATAATAATCTCCAACTTAACATAATTTCAAAGATAAAAGATCTCAAATGGCCTTAATTTTTTTAATGTCAACAGTTTAAAGCATTCAAAGCCTAATTCAAAAAGTAAATTAAGATTATAGCATCTCAGGAAAGTATTATGTAATCAAACAGTCAGTCAATTAATAAATTGTATCAATGATAACTGGGTTGTCTCCACTAAACCCAAAAGCAAATATACCATGCTGAAGCTTCTTTCAACCAGCCTATGTCTAATAGCCTAAGATACTGATATTATGCAAAACAAGCCAAAAACAAGCTAAAAGAGAGTCCAAAAACTCTTAAGCCTGGAGAAAACTAATCACACCACCAATGAATCACCAAGAAACCTGTATTGCTATTGAAGCCATGATATCAAAGAGACAGTGAAACCAAACCAGAATGGCATCCTATCCCCTCCCTAATCCCCTGCAAGTTTTCAGAGAAAATATAAGAATGAGGAAGAATAGAATTTTTATTATTGATATCATTGTAATAAAATTAATCTATGCACTTGAACATCTTGTTTTAGCAGAGATATATAACTTTATCACCTACCTTTATCTACTATTTGAATTGTTAAGGAATTATAAAGTAACTGATATCTATATCCAACCAACTGTTGCCAGAACACCTTCCCCCTGCCATTTGCATCCTCCTATATCTCTGACCAGGCTTTTTCCCACTCTCATCACTTGGGTCTCCCTCCTCCAGGCGCCTACCAAGTTTTCCCTGGTGTCATAAATTTATTCAGTAGGAGGGAAATATCATAAGCCCCACCCTTCTTCATAGACACGTCCTCTCATGACTATAGCAAAATTGGCTTTGTCTACATTACTGTGTTAGGGTTAGCTGATCAATTTATTCCTTACACAGGTACATGGAGTTCTTGGGCCACTAATATCAATTACCTAGTGAAAGTTGCACCTATAGTGTTCATGGCCTTCCAGGCTTGACTTGCCCTTATTTCACAAGGGCAGCTGGACTCTGGTACAGGTTGTGACAGTTTTTCACTTGGAGTATGAAGGCATGGCTTGAAACTTGAAATGTGTCTACGAGACCCTAAATTTTTATTTAAATACAATACCAAAAATAAATTAATTTAAAAAAGTCAAATTGAATTTTGAATTGTGATCATATACGTTGAACTAGACACTCCCACAGTTTTCCCAACATGATCTAAATCTATAGCAAATAAAAGATTAATAAATTGATTATACTTCATTTCATAAGCTATAATCCAAGGAACTGTTACACTTTCAAATGATTGAAAGTTTCTTTCCAGTCATCAATCTTTACAACATAATTTTATTGCATATTATTAGTAAGCATTAGAATTAAAAAATTATGCAACATGTTTAATTACTCCCTATTGGGATGTTATTTCCCCAAGAAATGACTCAGTTGTCAAGTAAAAGGAAGTGTTAACATCATATCCAGATATTCGACTAGGATCAGAAATTCTAGCCCCAAGATAAACAAATCAAGAATCCCCATGACTGCTATGATTTACATGAAAACTATGTGGCTTACCATCAAACTATAAATGCTCTGTCTATAAACAATAAAGATACCATCTTCTTCTTTAATTTCCCCCTTTATTTTATCTTATATACTTCCCAGAAGTATATACTCCAAAAATGTATATCAATTCCTTTGCATTTCTATGAATTTTAAGTTTAGGCCAAATTAGAAACCTTGATTTTATAGATGCCATCCAAAGATCCATCAGCAAGAGTAAGTGGAATACAAATGATTACGTTGTTCTCAACCTTGAATCCATTTGCCCAGTTGTCACTGGAGAATGTTAAGGTCCCGTTTAACAAATAACACATGGGCTTGAATGAGATGGTGGCAACGCCAGGACCTTTGAAAGGAATGGAGACCCCTGCTTTTGACCGAGCACTGCTAGAAAAATGAAGATTTCCTGGGATGAAGTTGAAGGTCATTTCAATATCAAGGTGTGGTCCAACATCCATAACGGAATACATCACAGCATTCCGAGCGATCGTTTTATTCACAGTCGCCACGCAAGTCGAGGTCAAACAGGGCTCAGGGCTGTTGACTATGACGGGGTCTCCGAATCGGTACTTGCGACCAAACACTAATAAGCACCGCCCAAATTCACCTGTCAGGAAACTGGGGCTATCGCATACTTTGGCGAGGGATGGGGGTTCTGTAGATCGGTAGTGCGCGTTAAAATCATCACCACCAGCCCATTTAAAGCCCTGTTGAAAAATGATACGCTTGCTAGTCTCCACATCCTTTGTTCTCTCAGAAAAGTAGACGGTTGCCTTGTTGCTATTCTTAAGGGAAGCTCCCTGCACAAGTGATACTAAAAGTAATGAGATAAGCTGCATAATATCTGTCTTCTTCGCTTTAAAGCAATTTATAAACGCAAGTTAAGCCACAGTGGCTTGAATACTAATTTATTGCAAAGTGAAACTAGAAGTAAAGCCCATCTTTGATTCTATTGGATGATATTTATTTCTGCAAGGCATGGTTTATTCTGACACTTGACTTGGTAAATGTTTGATAAATCCAAACATTTTCAGTGGCATATTTTAAAAAAAGAAAGATTCTAGTTATTCAGGATAACTCTAAATCTATCATTTAACAGATCAAAAAGCTAAAATGACGTCATATAATTCTCCATTTTGGATTATTTTTAATCTTTGAGTGCCCAGTCGTCTCCATCTCAAATCCCTTTGAAATAAACTGGAGCTGACTTGCAGTGGCATCTCTGGTTTAACCAACGGAAAGCCAAGTGATAAACACTTCTTTTAAGAACTTTACTTTTCACTACATCTATTATTCTTATCTTTGGCGATGGGTATCTTAGCCCCCACACACATCCTAAACAGCACAGGCTTCACCCACTCATAAAAGTTCTGGCTTCGGGAAACCAACTTGAAAAAAGGAGGATATGTTTTGGCATAAACCCCGAGTGTAAATTGACATTCTATTTATCAGTCAACTTTCTCAATGGAGAAGCCTACCCAAAACTGAGAGCTACACATCGAGGGTTTTCCAAAATTGTAAATCGGTTCAACCCCGCTTTACTTTGATCTTTTTATGCCTATTGGTTTTTAAATCTGATGATTTAGTAGTTACAATATATGTTAATTTGCTAGAATTTTAAATGCTGTCGAGTATATACTTCTTAGAAGTATACTAAACGAGATAAGGGGAGAAATTAAGAAGAGAATGATACTTTATTTGATATGAGTTTAGAGTATTATATAGTATCATGAGAAGCCACATACCATCTATGTACATCATGGCGGTCATGAGGCTTGTACAAGTTGTGTTAGCTTAGCATCTTGAAAGGTTTGATTCCTGCTATAAATAGGCAGTTGATAAGAGTGCCATCAACTTAATGATTAGATGAGGAATCACTTGGGGAATTAATTTTCCCAAGAGGGAGTAATCAAAGATGTTGTAACAATTATCAATGATATTCTTTTGAACTTAGCTTGAATGGCAATCTAGTCTCACTTTTGGTATATTTATCTTCTCTGTTAAATAGTCAAAGGCTTTATCTAAAGTTGAGCCACTTAATTACACAGTAAATGATTTTCTAAGACTGTGGAGCTTAAACTCATGTTGTAACTGAGTTACCTAACCCATTTGTTATCTTATCTTGTGTTACCCACCTTATTTCCAACAACATATCTCTGATTAATCATAATTCAACATTATGACACCCTTTCTAGATCTGATATAGAAAAATATATTCTAAAATGCTAGAAATGATTTCACAATAATTGATTTTAGCTTTTTAAAAAATATTGTTGGAAACAAGGTAGATACTGTCAAAACCGCAGGCTCGACCCGCCAGCAAGGTTCCAACCAAGCGGGTTTGTGACCTGCAATCTGATTATCTGGTCACCCAAAGCCAGACTAGGAAGTCAACTCAAATTGCCAAATCTGTCCACATGAACAAATGATGATCCTTCATGGTGGATACCTCAATTTGGCGCTTGACTCATTATCAGGATCAAGCCACCCCCTTCTTCCATCCAGCCGTGTGATCACCAATCTTGTTCCTTTTATCCTTGATTCACATGAACTATATAATCATTATCTCTCAATAAAGATTATTATCTATCTTCTAAATATTTTTCCTGTGTAACTCTGCTAGAACAGCACAGTTACAACAATACATATCTTGCAACACACAGAGGTGCTTGTAGATTCACCCCATGTTGGGTCTCTTATTATGCCCTTGATTACCCACTAGACATAATGACCACTCATGTTCTCATATATGGTTTAAAACCAATTTATCCAAAAATAAATAAAAACATCAAGATCCTTACTCAGAACACTGTCATCTATGCCCCATTAACATTCACTTATACCATCTTCTTGGGATCTCATTGGATCTCTACTACAGAGTATTTATTCACTATTTACTCAAAAAATTGGCATCATATTCCAAATTTATTATATGTTATCTCAGGGACCTTTTGATTCCCAAAATTTCTAAAATTTTAACTACAATTAGTTATGTTGATACAATGAATAATGTTGCAACATATTTGATAAGTCCCCCCTAGGAAATAAATTCCTTGAAAATAGCCTAACAGCCAAATATAGGTGGTATTATTGCCACATTCTAATGTTGTACAAGGATCAGAAATTTTAAGTCCTATTAAAAACACTACTTGAACAAGCTCATGACTGCCATGATGTACATGGGCACTATGTGTGCCAGAAAAATCATATCTGATGATCCTAACACTTATCTTTCTGAAACTAGCAACCTTATAGAAGATCTTGATCCTATTAGATTTGGTTATAAAACAAATGAGGTCATTTGCGGCATTGAATATAAGCAAGATAAAGAAATCAACCATTCAATTATTATTATTACCAGATCTATCCCTAAAACTGATTCAAATGTTGAGCCTGAGAACTTTCTGGGGGTTATACACATTGAGTTGGAGTAAAAAACAATATCAGAAATAGAAGCAGTGTGTATAGTTAACAAGGCTGATGATATTGTTCAATCATAAGCCAAAAAATAGCTTGATGATGTTACAGCCTCTTGCTTTAAGTTAAGAGGCTCATCATGTAATATGCTTTAAGTTAAGATTTTGCTGTTGAGTTAAATCAACTCTTTAACTTTCTTAACCAAAACTTAAGTTTAACTTGATTATTATGGCCTTTAAGAACCTATTGTGTAAGTTTGAAACAGTTTGGAGTGATTACATGATTGAGATACATTATTTATTGTTTAGATCACTTTTCTCCTCTTGCAGTTAAATGTGTTGTCTTGACTGTTAAACTTAATGGCCAAACTTCACCATCATCTTGATATATAATCCATTGAGTATTGGTTATTGCAATTGCTCAATCAATAAAGATTTCAAACTTATTAGATTCTTTCATTTCTTTTAAGATATTGACATAAAAATCACAAGACTGTGAATCCTTCTAATTTAAGAAGAATAGGGCTTAAATGGTTTTTAGTCCTAATTTTACTTCACCTAGCTCACTCATCAGTCAACTTCAAGGCTATACAGGGCTCTGGAACTAATATCCAGGACTTTCCAGAAGAAAAGTGAGTTTTTTTAGCCCCTGGTAAATGATATACTGCTTTTCTATTTTCCAAGTCTCCTCCTGTTAAGGAAAAGGTTCAGCAGGTATTCAAGATTTCCATCAGCATAAAACTTAATAAATCCATTTTAAACCACCTTTTTGCTCTCCTAGTTAGGATCCTATATGTTTCTGGTTGATTTAATACTCATCTTGGTTGTTACTGTCTATTTGAAGAGTTATTTTATTTGTGTTGCAACTGAACTAATGAGAGTTCAGTATTTGAATTGGGGAAGACAACAGTCCAATAGAAAGGATAGGAATAATAAGAATAAAGTATCGTTTATTGTAGAATATTGTGATTAATATACTATATGGGGAGAGCCACATGGCAACAGGGGGTGGCATAGTGGCATATTCCATGTAAGGTTTGAAGACAAGGAATAACTTGTGCGGGGATCAGCAGGTCAAATTGGTAGCACCCTGATTAAGAGAAAGTGCCTGTAATTCAATATGACCATCATATTGATTCATGTTGTTAGATACATCAAGGGACAACTCATTGAGCTCCCCCTGTGTATTGTAAGATATGTGAGCAGGCAAGTATGTAAACTTGGTTGCAACATTTGGGAAGGGTATCTCTTCTCATTGGAACTATATTTGCTGGTTTAAACCCTTCTGCATTAATCCAAACTGTAGAAAATCTTCTTACAGGGTGGGTTCCTGAAAATGTGGCTTGCTATGATGCCATATAACACCCTTCTCATATATCAAATGAATTACCATTCTCTTCTTAATCTTCTCATTTATCTTGTTTTATATACTTCTCAAAAGTATATACTTGACATAACCATAAATTAAATTTTAGTTTTTTAAAGTTCATAATATTTTTATAGGTCCTGTATCAGACAATTTATTGCTTTGTTTAATTTTTGTATCTAAAGATGGTTTCAAAATTCCATTTTTATTGACTTTAGTCATAATACAGCCACTTATATTTTTCTGATTTATCCTAGCTTACTTCTTTTATATTCAATTTTTACATCAGATTACACAATTACTTTTTGAATATTTTGGTGGCTTATATTTACAGCTTGAAATTTTGCTGTTAGATTTGACAATACCATAATTTCTAAATCATAGTAACTTTTATGAGTTTTTTAAAAAATGATTTTTATTTAAAGTCTATAAGAGCAACAGTAAAAGGACTGAAGCCTTAGAGAAAGTGGGGATATGGGGCTTATCAAATGCTTTTTCATATTCATTTGAATTATATGGCTGGTCCATGCTGAAAAACTCCAACTATGGGTAAGGGCCAAATGATTAACTTATTATACAACTGTGAACAACTTAATTCTTTGTTTCTCATTGGATTGTCTAACCAGTCTATGCTGGAAACCCCAGCTACATATAAGATTCAGCAATAACATTAAAATAGAGGTAGGGCTAAGCAAAAGTCTCAGAAATTGAATCTGGGACCCCTGTGGCCAAGTTGGAATGCTCCCAATCAACTTGGCCACTTTTTTATGGGAACACAAACTTTATTAAAGTTCAGAGGAGGTGTTTAAAAGAGACGTGGTGTTGCAACCAAGCTTTCAGACTTTTCTGACAAGTATATTACAATACACAGGGGGTGCTCAATGAGTTGCCCCTTGATGTGTCTAAAAACATGAACCAATCTGATGGCAAGATCAAACTACGGGCACTTTCTCCTAATTAGGAGCACTACCAATTTGACCTGCTGATCCCCACACAGGTTATTTCTTGGCTTCAAACCCTACATAGAACATGCCATCATTACACCCCCTTGTGGCCTTGTAGCTTTCCCCATATAGTATATTAATCACAATATTCTACAATAAACAATACCTTATTCTATTTATTCTTGTCCTTTCTATTGGACTGTTGTCTTCCCCAATCAAATACTGAACTCTAATTAGTTCAGTTGCAACAGTGGTAGCAGAGGTAGGTTCACAACCTACCTAAAAGAAAAATACACCCCAAGAAAGAACAGAGTATGGGCATTATGGCTAATCTCTATCAAGAGACTTTCTTGCCAATCCCTAAGGGGGACATTCTCAACATGTATGTCATCTACCAAGATCAACTGGTACTTAAAAGCATTTATAATCAACTCTGCCTTGGGCAGTGCAACACTAGTATCACCCTTCCCCAGTCAGATCTGTCACAACGCATGTTCAATCTCCAGCTTGAATCCTTTGCGGTTGGCGTGGAAGGGGCTGACATTATCAGTTGACTCCACTCCACTGAAACCCACCTCTGTGTATGTCAGGTACCTGAGCCTATGTAAGTTGCCACTGCGTCAGACCGCCTCACAGGGCCTGCTGCTGTGTGGTTCACCAACTTGGCCAGCCAAGAGATAGATGTCACTTGGGCGTCCTTCAGGGACGCTGCAAAGTCCTGCTACAGTGAAACTTTTTCAATCACTTTGATGGGAACTCCCCTCCTGGCCATTAAACAGACTGGGTCTGTCCATGAATATCTTGCTGTCTGGCAACAAGCTCTTGCTGCTGCCTCAGAAGCTGTGATCAATAGGAATGTCATGCTCCTTATCTTGATAGTTAATGGGCTTAAACCCCATATCTTCAAGTGGGTTCTGGTAGGTTGCTGCACCTCCATCAACAACTGCTACAAGGCCATTGTGGAATCTAAAAATCAGGCTTTAATGGGCTTCTGCAGATCCAATGACGCACCACCCCAACTTTGTCCTGCACCTGGTAGTGCCCACAACCAAGTAGGCTGCCACCAGTCCCGCCAACAGGACAATGGGGTTAAGTGTCCCCACAAGGGGGAGCTCCAGTTAGAACAAATTGAGGACCAGGGAAAAGCCTGGGGGTTATAGTTACAAGAGGTTCTACAACCCCACTTGAGCCTCACTCTCAATCTCTCCTTGCAAAGAACCCCTGTGACTACAACATCCATGAAGTTGAAACCCTTGACGTATTCCAGGTCCACAGCAGCAACCCCATTCTCCAAGAAAGCCACTCTTCAAATAAAGTAACCCACTTGGCCCATCCCTTCTGTTTTGTGGGAACACCATCAAACTATTGGTAGATACTGGGGCCAATCACACTATAGTTGACCAGGCGTTTGCTGACTCTCAACAATTAGACCAGGTTCCAAGCAGGTTCAAGGCAGTACAAGTAGCTGACTCATGCAGAGTAGTGATTATCCATGAGACAGCACCCTTCTCTGTGAGAATGGGGAACATCCAGGTTAAGCTCATGGGACCAATCATGGAAGGGCTCAGCCACAGCATAATTGCTGGCCTTGACTGGCTTTGTCACAATTGTCTCTACATTGACTGGGATAATCTGTTATAACCCTTAATAGAAATGGGGTGGGGTTCTAGATTTACCCTGTTGAAATGAGCAAGTTACTTCACAACACTGTGTTTTTTAGAATGACAGAGACAGTCTCATACGACTTCAAGGGGGGAAATTAGACTTTAGCCAATGCTCAGTCAAAGTTATTTGCGCTTAACCACCTGCGGCCCCTCCCTTGACCACTTCAACTCCACCAGCACTTGCCACACTCCTTGAGGATTATAAAGACGTCTTCAGCAAAACACTGGACCAACTGCCTATTTCTCAAGAGATCCAGCATGCTGTACAACCCCAAGGGCTGTTGCCTAAATCATGTTCCTTATATTGTCTTACACCAAAAGAAGATGAGACCCTCCGCCAGCACCTTGTGGAAGCGCTTGATAAGGGCTTCAGTTGCCCCTCACTTTCTCCGTACAGGGCGGCTGTCTTCTTTGTAGCCAAGAAGAATGGGTCCCTTTGTCTGGTTACAGATTACCACACCTTAAATGAGGTGACTGTTAAGAATAAGTACCCCCTGCCGTTGATTGATAACATGTTTGACACACTCACGGGTGCAAAGGTCTTTAGTAAGATTGGTCTCACTGCGGGGTACAACCAGGTCCGCATTGCACCAGGGGATGAGGCAAAAACTGCCTTCCACACACGCTACAGGTCATTTGAGTGCCAGGTCATGAACTTTGGAATGACCAATTCTCCTTTCACCTTTGCCATGTTGATAACAAAGCATTTAATGAACTGATTGGGAAATGTGTGGTTGTGTACTTTGATGACATTATTGTATTCAGTTAAGATCAAACCACACACCTCCAACACCTCTGTGCTGTCCTTGACACCCTTTGGAAAAACCAGTTGAAGGCTAAGCCTTCCAAATGCAAATTCCTCAAGTCAGAGCTTCTGTTCCTTGGTCACATCATCTCTGCCCAAGGGATAAAGTCAACACTGCCAAAATCAAGGCAATCACAAGCATGCCATCCCTCACCAATGTGGGCCAGGTGCAGACATTTTTAGGCATGGTTGTCTATGTGTGCAAGTTTATTCCCATTTGCAGGAAACTAATTGCAACCCTCACTGAGATCCTAAACACTGAACAGTGCTTGTATTAGACCTCTGTCAGAGATCAAGCCTTTGAGACTTTGAAGCAAAAACTTACAAATGCACCTGCATTGCAATTCCAAAATCAGAACCACCTGTAAAAACTCAAGACTGATGCCTCTGACAGAGCCACAGGGGGCGTGTTACAGGTGGAAACTGACAAGGGCGTCTTCCTCCCTGTGGCATACAAATCCAGGAAGTTCACTGACTCAGAACAATGTTACTTCATACATGATAAAGAATTAGCGGCACTTGTGCACTGCATTGAGAAATGGTGCTGTTACCTGAAAGGGGCCATCTTTTCACCCCCGTCCTGACAGATCACAAGTCACTCCAGTACTTCAACACACAGTCCCACTTGACACACTGCCAAGCAGGATGGGTTGAGCGTCTATTGCTCTACCAGTTGTGCATTGAGTACAAGCCTTGGAAGGAACTTGTCACAGCTGACACCCTCTCACAGCTCTATGTAGCGTCCATCACCGGTGAAAATGACTTGGATCCAGATTAGCCAATGCTTTATCTCCTCCCTGAAGCAACTTGTTACAAAGGCCTTAACTTGGTAACCATCTCCAAGCTAAAGGACAACAAAAGTCAGTTCACTACCAATGATGGCAACGTCTGCTGCTGGGAGGAGACAGGTGAAAAGATGCCCCCCACATTCCCACCACACAACAGGGCAGCACCATACTACATTACCACCACACCTTGGGTCACATAAGAGGACTTAACCTCTTCAAGATCATGAAACATAAGGTTTGGTGGCCGCGTATGCACCAAAACATCTTGGACCTCCTTGAAACATATGTGATGTGTGAAAAGAACACATCTAAACCTGCAGTCCCCAAGTCTTTCCTGCCCATTAAATCCATGGAACCCTTTGAGCAGTGGGCCCTCAATATTGTTGGGCCCTCCCTGAAGACAGACTGAGAAAGAAGTACATCATAACATACATTGATTACTTCACCTGTTGGCCAGTAGCATGGGTGATCACTAATCACACTACCACCGCCATCACCTGCTTCATTGGCAAGGAAATTGTATCCCAAGTTGGGCAACACAAAAGTCTCATCACAGATGGTGGCCCCAAGCTTGTTTAACATGTCACAAAGGTGTACTGTGCCAAGAATGCCCTCCAACAAATAGTTACAACTCCCTATCATCTGCAAGACAATGAACACGTAGAGCAATTGAATGGCTCACTGGTCTAACTGATAATCAAGTGTTGCAACTGAACCAATGAGAGTTCAGTATTGGAATTGGGGAAGACAACAGTCCAATAGAAAGGGACAGAATAATAAGAATAAGGTATTGTTTATTGTAGGATATTGTGCTTAATATACTATATGGGGAAAGTCACAAGGCCACAAGGGGGTGGTATAGTGGGGAGTTCCATGTAGGGTTTGGGGCCAAGGAATAACTTGTGCAGCAATCAGCAGGTCAAATTGGCAGCGCTACTAATTAGGATGAAGTACCCGCCATTTGACATTGCCACCAGATTAGCTCATAACATTAGATACATCAAGGGGCGACTCATTGAGCGCCCCCTGTGTATTGTAAGATACATTAGTAGGCAAGGCTGGAAACTTGGTTGCAACACCCCCCCTTGCCCCCTGCTTGTTGTCAGACACCAGGACTAGAGTCTGCAGAAGGTCTGGGAAAGTCTGCACAACCAACCTTTGTGTGGGGATGGCATGGCAGGGGTGCAAGCAATTGTGATAAAGTTTCTTGGTGTTTCCCTGGGCATACTCAAGTTGGTAGGTGTGGTTGTCATAGACAGCAGCTACCTTGAAGGGCCCTAGGTGGTTGGGTTCTAATTTGGCAGAATTGGAGTTCAGGGTGTAGACAGGATCACCTATGGCTTATTTAGCTTCAAGCTGTTTTGTCCCCCCTGCAATCCGCTTGTGTTCAATCTCCCAGGCTTTGGCACGCCATTGGTCTAGGGAGGGAGTTAGCACTAGGGGGTTTTCCAGGAACCTTGGACCGTAGTTTCCCCCTGTTCAACCCCTGTCAGACTATCAGGTGTTCCAAAGGCCAGGGTGCTAGGGCTGAACCCAATGCCCCTGTTGATTCTTGCTTGCAGGATCAGTAGGGCGGTGGGAAGGTGTTCAGTCCACGCAGTGTTAGGGTACTCTTGTGAGAGCTTGGCAATTAGTTGGACCAGGTAGCTGTTTAGCCGTTTCACGCGTCCATTGGCTTGCGGATGGTAGGTTTTTGTGACTATATGTTGGAGCGCGTTCTTGACACAGTAAGCCTTCATAATATGCCCAACAAGTTCTGGCCCGCCATCTGTGATGAGACATTTGGTTTGCTCAAAGCGAGTCACAATCTCTTTTCCAATAAAGCAGGTAACAGTGGTGGTGGTGTGGTTGGTTGTTGCCCAGGCCACTGGCCAACAAGTGAAGTAGTCAATGGCGGTGATAATATACTTCTTACCCAGTCTGTCTTTGGGAAGCGGTCCCACAATGTTGAGGGCCCACTGTTTGAAGGGTTCCATGGCCTTGATGGGTAGAACAGACTTGGGAGGTGCAGGTTTGGATGTATTTTTTTCACACAACACACACATCTCAAGGAGGTCCAAGATGTCTTGGCGCATGCGTGGCCACCAGACCTTACGTTTCATAATCTCAAAGAGGTTATGCCCTCTTATGTGACCCAAGGTTTGGTGGTAGTGCAAGATGGTGTCCCCTTGTTGTGTGGTGGGAATGTACGGCGTCTTCTCACCTGTCTCTGCCCGGTGGAAGACATTACCAGCATTGATGGTGAACTGGCTCTCATTGTCTTTCAGCTTGGAGATGGTGACCAAGTTAAGGCCCTCATAGCGGGTTGCCTCAGGGCGTAGGTAGAGCATGGACCAGTCTGGGTCCAAACCATTGTCCCCAGTGATGGACACTACGTAGAGTCGTGAAAGAGCGTTGGCTGTGTCAAGTTCCTTTCCAGGCTTATATTCAATGCGTAATTGATAGGGAGATAGGCGCTCAACCCATCCTGCCTGGCGGCGTGTCAAATGAGACTGCATGTTGAAGTATTGAAGTGACTTATGGTCTGTCAGAACGCGGGGTGGGAAGGTTGCACCTTCCAGGTAACAACGCCACTTCTCAATGCAGTGTACAATGGCTGCCAGCTCTTTATCATGGATGGGGTAACGTTGTTCCAAGTCAGTGAGCTTCCTGGATTCATATGCTACGGGAAGGAAGACGCCATTGTTAGTTTCTACCCTTACCACGCCCCCTATGGCCCTGTCAGAGGTGTCGGTCTCAAGTTTGTACTGTTGGTTTTGATTAGGGAACTGCAGTACTGGTGCTGTTGTGAGCCTTTGCTTCAACGTCTTGAAGGCTTGGTCTCTGACAGGGGTCCAATGGAAGCGCTGTTTGGTATTGAGGAGCTCAGTGAGAGGTGCAATTAGTTCCCCACAATTGGGGATGAACTTGCGTACATAGGCAACCATGCCCAAGAATGTTTGCACTTGGCCCACATCAGTGGGAGGCGGCATGCTAGTGATTGCCTTGATTTTGGCAGGATTGGGCTTTATCCCTTGGGCAGAGATGGTGTGCCCAAGGAATAATAACTCCAACTTGAGAAACTCACATTTGGAGGGTTTAGCTTTTAGCTGGTTTTCCCAAAGGGTGTTGAGGACAGCACAGAGGTGTTGGAGGTGTGTGGTTTGATCTTGACTGAATACAATAATGTTGTCAAGGTACACCACCACACACTTTCCAATCAATTCCTCAAAGGCTTTGTTCATCAACATGGCAAAGGTGGAGGGAGCGTTAGTCATTCTGAAGCTCATGACATGACACTCAAACAACCTGTAGCGTGTGCAGAAGGCAGTTTTTGCCTCATCCCCTGGTGCAATGCGGACCTGGTTGTACCCCGCAGTGAGATCAATCTTGCTAAAGACCATCACGCCTGCAAGCGTATCAAACAGGTTGTCAATCTGCAGCAGGGGGTATTTATTTTTAACTGTCACCTCGTTTAGGGCGCAGTAGTCTGTGACCAGGCAAAGGGACCCATCCTTTTTGGCTACAAAGAAGACCGCCGCCCCGTATGGAGAGAGCAAGGGGCAGATGAAGCCCTTATCAAGCGCGTCCACAAGGTGCTTGCGGAGGATCTCATCTTCCTTTGGTGTGAGATGGTATAATGGTTGTGCTTTAGGTAACAATCCTTGAAGTTGTACAGTGTTCTGGATCTCCCAGGGTGGAGGTAGTTGTTCAAGTGTTTCACTGAATATGTCCTTGTACTCCTCAAGGAGTGCAGCTAGCGCTGGTGGTGGTGGCGTTGACAAGGGAGGGATTACAGATGGTTCTTCACGGATGACTTCAACTGAGCATTGATTAAAGTCTAGTTTCCCCCCTTGAAATCATATGTGCCTGTTTCCGTAGTTCTGACAAACACAGTGTCGTGTAGTAGTTTGTTCATTTCCGTGGGGTAGATCTAGAACCCCACCCCATTTCTATTGAGGGTGATGACAGAGGTATCCCAGTCAATGTAGGGGCAGTTATGCCGGAGCCAGTCAAGGCCAGCAATTACATTGTGGCTGAGGCCTGCCATGATTGGCCCAGAAAGCCTAACCTGGACGTTTCCCATCCTTACAGAGAAGGGCACTGTCTTGTGAGTGATGACAATCCTGCAGGAGTCAGCTACATGCACTGCTTTGAATCTGCTGGGTACTCAATCTAATTGTTGAGAGTCAGCAAACGCTTGATCTACCATGGTGTGATTGGCCCCGGTATCTACCAGTAGCTTGTGGGTGTTCCCACGGAAACGGAAGGGATAGGACAAGTGTGTTACTTTATTTGAGAAGTGGGCAGCTTGCAACACGGGATCATCACTATGGACCTGAAAGACGTCCAGAGTTTTGACCTCATGAAGAGTGTAGTTGTGGGAGTTCTTTGCAGGCAAGGGCTGAGAGGACAGGTTGGTTGGGTTTGTAAGGCCTCTTGTTGCTACAACCCCCAGGCTTTTCCCTGATCCTCAATTAGCGCTAGCTGGAGCTCCCCCCTTGCAGGGGCGTTTAGTTGCGCCTTCTTGTTAAGGTTGGCAACGGCCCACTTGACCTTGGCCATTGTTAGCTGTAGAATGTGGCTGGGGAGGAGTATTGTTGGTGTGGCAGAAGCCCATTGAAGCCTGGTCATTGGCCTCTACAATGTCTTTATAGCAGTTGTCAATAGAGGTGCAGCGGCCAACGGGAACCCACTTGCAGATATGGGGTTTTAACCCATTAATAATGAGGGTGAGCAACATGGCGTTCCCATCAGTCACTGCTTTGGGGGCGGCAGCCAGGGCTTGTTGCCACGCAGCAAGATAATTGGGAACAGAACCAGTCTGCTTGATGGCTAAGAGGGGAGTTCCCAAGATGATGGGAGAGAAGGTTTCACTATATTGGGACTTGGCAGCATCTCAAAATGTTGCCCAGGTGATGTCAAACTCCTGGCTGGCCCAGTTGGTGAACCACACAGCGGCAGGTCCTGTAAGGTGGCCAGATGTGGTGGCAACCCACATGGACTCAGGAACCTGACAGATACAAAGGCGCATTTTGGTGGACTGGAGCCAACTGACAATGTCAGCTCCTTTGACACCGCCAGTGAAGGACTCTAGTTGAAGGTTGAGCATATGTTGGGATAGGTCCAACTGTGGCAGGGTGACGCTGGCGTCACACTGCCCGAGGCGGAGCCAATTGTATACACTGAAAAGAACTAACTGATCTTGATAAATGACATAACCTTTGGAAATGTCCCCCTTGGGGATTGGAAGGAACATCTCTTGTTGTGGAGTAGCCATACAGCCCGTACTCTGTCCTTTCTTGGGGGAATTTTGTTTTTTAAAATAGGTTGTAATCTACTTCTGCTACCACTGTTGCAACTGAACCAATGAGAGTTCAGTATTGGAATTAGGGAAGACAACAGTCCAATAGAAAGGGACAGAATAATAAGAAAAATGTATTGTTTATTGTAGGATATTGTGCTTAATATACTATATGGGGAAAGCCACAAGGCCACAAGGGGGTGGCATAGTGGGGAGTTCCATGTAGGGTTTGGGGCTGAGGAATAACTTGTGCAGGGATCAGCAGGTCAAATTGGCAGCGCTCCTAATTAGGATAAAGTACCTGCCATTTGACATTGCCACCAGATTAGCTCATAACGTTAGATACGTCAAGGGGCAACTCATTGAGCGCCCCCTGTGTATTGTAAGATATGTTAGCAGGCAAGGCTGGAAACTTGGTTGCAACACAAGCTCTCACAGAAGCATCCCAATACCGTGTGGATTGAACACTTGCCCAGCGCCCTACTCATTTTACAAGCAAGAATCAACAGGGGCACTGAGTTTAGCCACAGTGCCCTGGCCTTTGGAACGCCTGATAGCTTGACAGGAGTAGAACAAGGGAGATTAAAATTCACAGTTCCTGGGAAACCCCCTTGTTGACTACTCCTTCCCTGAGCCAGTGGTGTGCCAAAGCCTGAGATATTAAACACAAGCAAATTGAAGGAGAGAAAAAACACCTCAAGACCAGATACACCATAGGTGACCCTAGCTACACCACAACCACTTGGGGCCCTTCAAGATAGCTGCAGTCTATGCCAACCACACCTAACAACTTGAAGATGTTCAATGAAACACCAAGAAGCTTCACCACAATTGCTTGTGCCCCTGCCGTGCCATCCCCCCACAAAAACTCTTTGTATGGACTTTCTCAGATCTTCCACAGGTTTAAACCTGGTGCCTGACAACAAACAAATGACAGGGGGGTGTTGCAACTGAGTTTTCAGACTTGCCTGCTAATGTATCTTACAATACACATGGGGCGCTCAATGAGTTGCCCCTTGACATATCTAACAACATGAACCAAACTGATGGCAATGTCAAATTGCAGGCACATTTTTCTAATTAGGAGTGTTTCCAATTTGACCTGCTGATCCCTGCACAAGTGATTCCTTGGCTTTGAATCTTACATGTAACACCCCACTATGCCACCCCCTTGTGGCCTTGTGGCTTTCCCATATAATATATTAATCACAATATTGCACAATAAACAATACCTTATTTATTCATTATTGTCCTATCTATTAGACTGTTGTCTTCCTAATCAAACACTGAACTCTAATTGGTTCATTTGCAACACTATGATATCATATAATACCCTTCTCATATATCAAATAAAGTATCATTCTCTTCTTAATATTCTCATTTATCTTGTTTTATATACTTCTCAAAAGTATATACTTGACATAATCATTACTTAAATTTTAGTTTTTTAAAGTGCATAATATTTTTCTAGGTCCTGTATCAGACAATTTAGCGCTTTGTTTAATTTTGTATCTAAAGATGGTTTCAAAATTCCATTTTTCATTGACTTTAGTCATAATACAGCCTCTTATTTTTTTCTGATTTATCCAAGCTTACTTCTTTTATATTCATTTTTACATCAGATTACACAATTACTTTTTGAATATTTTGGTAGCTTATATTTACAGTTTGAAATTTGGTTTTTGGATTTAACAATACCATAATTCCAAAGCATAGTAAATTTAATGATTTTTTTTAAAAAAAGGATTTTTATTTAAAGTCTATAAGAGCAACAGTAAAAGGACTGCAGCCTTAGGAAAAGTGGGGATATGGGGTCAATAAAGCTTCTTATGCTCATTTATATTATCTGGCCAGTCCATGCTGAAAAACTTCAACTATGGGTAAGGTCAGATTAACTTATTATGCAACTGAGAAAAGTTTAATACTTTAGTTCTCATTGGATTCTCTGACTGGTCCATGCTGAAAACCCCAGCTACAGATAAGGTACAGTGAGAACATTAGCATAGAGGCAGGGCTGATCAAAATCCCAGGAATTGAATCTGGGACTCCTGGGGCAAATTTTGTCATGGCCCATATCAGAGTCCAGTTGGGCTCCCACAGGGGAGACAGGCTGGGCCTGAAAAGCCATGTACACAATAGGCGTGATCCGTACCAGGTAGTTGAGGGCAGTGGCCAGGGGGCGCCAACTCCCAGTATGGGGCATGACCTGGTTGGCCAGCCCCAATACAGTGATGTAGACAAAACCTAGCTTGCTGAAATCCTGAGTGGGCAGTGCATTTGGGAGAGGAGGTGCAGTTGGGATCTCATTCATGGTTGGCAGCAGATCCAAATGATGCAGATAAAAATACTCCAGATCAAGGGCGCAGGGTGGTTCAGTAGGGGCAGCAGGAGTATAACCAGTTGGATGTGGATAGGCTAGTTTGTATATTGTGGTGGATTCACAAATAGATGCAAAGAAAATAATTAAATTTGAGCAAAAAAAGACAATTCCTGCAATAAGATAATAATTTCTAGGCATAAACTTGCTTTATTAAGATGCCAACAGTGAGGAGGGCTTCTCCCCCTCACTACTTATACTTACAGTTGATTCTATGGCTTTTTGTGCCACCAGAGAACTGATGGCATCATTTGGAGGTGGATTTGCAATTTTACCTGGAATTTGCGCGCTTGGCCAAGAGGGTGAGCTCTCATTGGCTGTTATAACATGAACCTTTTGAATTTTGCAGTTTGGTGAATTGCTACAGTTATTTTTAGCTCCCGCAAAGGATCAATTGCCCGATCGCGCAATTGAACGGTTGCATTCCCAATATGCCATTTCCTGATAGGTATATGGCCCAGATTTGTTAACAGGTTTGATGCCAGGGATTTGAGGATTGTGTGCCTCTCAAATCCCAGGCCATTTGTTAGTGGAAAGGGGGGGTATTTTGCCCTGGGAAGTGCTTTTTGGGGGCTTTCATGCTGCATGTTTAGTCATCTCTAGAGAGGCCAGCTGACTGTCCAGGGCACTCTGGGCCCTGACATCATCCTCTACCATAGTCAAGCTTGAAGAGCACAACTCTTTACTCCAAGACTTATATTCCTTTAGTAGGATGGCGGCATTCTCCAGGTTGGACTCAGGTTCCCAAGTATTCTCTTTGTGGGGGTATCCTTTCCATTTGACCAGGAAGTGGGGTTTTTGGTATCAGAGTTTGTGTCCCAGGATGGCTTCAACCTTGTGTTCCGTGAAGCTTCCTATTTTGACAGGTGGGGGAGCTGTTCTCACTATCTGGTGCAGGAGAGAGGGTCCTTTCTTTTTTGATAGCAGGGAGCAGTGGAATACGTTGTGAATCTTCCATCCGGGGGGAGTTCTAGTTGGTATGCTACGGTGCCAATGCATTGTAAGACTTTGTAAGGACCTGTTTGATGGGGGCTCAAGCTAGCGCAAGGGGCAGTGGTCTTGATGTTCTTAGCGCTGAGATACACAAGGTCTCCTACTTCAATTGGGGGACCAGGGCTTTGTTTCTTATCAGCAAAATCTTTGTATACTTGTACTGCTCTTCTCAGGTTCTTGGCGCATTCTTCTTGGCATGTGTGGATGTTGCTAACCCAGTCTTGTCCTTTGGGGTTGTCAGCTTCCTCTGTGGGGGGCATCCCATGTGGGGTTGAATCCGTAGTTGGCTTTGAAGGGGGACATACCAGTGGAGCTGTGGTCTTGGTTGTTGTACGCAAACTGTGCCATTGGTAGGTGGGTTAACCAATTGTTATGTTCCGACTTAACGTAGCATCATAAGTACTGTTCAAGGACCTGGTTTACTCTCTCGGTCTGTCAGTTGCTTTGGGGGTGGTATTCAGTAGAAAGTGATCTTTTTATTCCCAAGTCCTTTAAGATTTGGGTCCAAAACATAGAGGTGAATTGTGGGCCTCTGTCTGAGACCACTTCTTGTGGAAGTCCGTAGTTTATGAATACTTGGTTCCGGAATAGGGTGGCAGTTTCCTTTGCTGTTACTTTGGTTGTTGTTGGAATGAAGTGAGCCATCTTGGTGAAACAATTGACAATTACAAGGATGGCGTTGAATCCTTTTGAATTGGGTAGCTCCACAATGTAGTCCATGGAAACTGACTTCCAAGGGCCTTCTGCAATCTGGAGGGGTTGTAGTAATCCTTCTGGCTTGCCTTGCTTAGGCTTGGTGCGTCTGCATGTCTCACAACCACTGAGGTATCCTTCAATCTCTGGCTTCATCCTGGGCCACATGTAGGCTCTCTGAATCCCTTTGAGAGTCTTGGTACTCCCAGGGTGTCCTGACATGGGGGAGCTGTGGTATTCCTTCAGTATCTCTAAGCGCAGAGGACCTTCTGGTACATAGGTGCGTCCGTGTAGCTGCAGGGTGTTACCATGTAGGGAGTAACTGTTTTGGTAGTATTGACTGTTGATATCTTTCTTTAAATCCTCCGTGATGGAGATGCAGTGCTGGTCTACCGTCTGAGTTTGTTGGATTTTTTCTCTTCTACTGGCTAGTCCCAGGAATAGGAGCATTGGTTCAATCATGTTTGGGGACAACAAGGATTTAGTGTTGAATTCTTCAATCTCTTTGGCACTAGGAAAAAGGCCAACTATTTGGCTTAAGGCATCTGGCACAATGTTAATCTTGCCAGGTTTGTAGCTAATGGATAAGTTGTAGTCTGCTAGGAATAAGGCCCATCTATCCTGTTGCTGGTTCAGTTTTTGTGGTTTGAAGAAGTATGTCAGGTTCTTATGATCAGTCATGATTCTCACTGGGTGGCTGGCGTCACACAAGTATCTTCTCCAATATTTTAAGGACTGAATGATAGCAAGCATCTCTTTATTGTAGATGGGGTAGTTCAACTCAGGCGGAGTGAACTTCCTTGAGTAGTAAGCTACAGGGTGCAGCTTACTATCATGCCCCTCCTGAAGCAACACCCCCCCAATGCAAAGTCAGAGGCGTCTGTTTCCACAATGAAGGGCTTATTGTAAACTGTCATTGCTAAGACAGGGGCAGAAACAAAGGCCTTCTTTAGCGACTCAAAGTATGACTTGGTGGTATCATCCCACACAAAGGGGTTCTTCTCAGAGGTGAGGCGGATCAAGGGCAAGCAGATCAAAGAAAAATTTTAGACAAATTCCTGGCAGAAGTTTGTCAGGCCCAGGAAACTTCTGACCTCCTTGCGGTTCTTAGGTTCAGGCCATGACGTCACGGCCTCTATTTTACCAGGTGTCATTGCAAAACCTCCTTTCAGTACATTGTACCCCAGGAACTCTACTTTCTCTTGGAAAAACTCACATTTCTGGAGTTTAACAAATAGTCTGTGTTCTTTGAAGCGTTGTAACACAGCTTGAAGGTGTTTGACATGTTCCTCAGGTGTGTGACTGTAAACAAGGATGTCATCTAAGTAGGCTACAGAACACTGGTCCTTGAGTCCTCCCAAGACCACGTCCACCATAGTTTGAAAGGTACTGGGCGCGTTGCACAGCCCAAACAGCATAACCAAGTATTCAAAAAGACCTTGCCTAGTCTTTAAGGCAGTTTCCATTCATTGCCAGGCCTGACCTGGATCTGGTTAAAGGCATCCCTCAAATCAACCTTTGAGAAGATGTTGGCTCCTGAAAGCTGGTCTGAGAGGTCTTCAGCATTGGGTACAGGGTACCTGTTTTTCACTATGATGCTGTTTAGGTCCTGGTAATTGACACAAGGACGTAAGTCACCGCCCTTCTTTTTAACAAACAATAAGGGGGACAAACAAGGAGATTTGGAGACGTGTATATATCTCTTCTTCAACATCTTGTCCAAGTACTCCCTTAGGGCAGCTTGTTCCTTCATTTTGCAGCTATAGACAGGTCCATGCTTAGGATGGGTTCCAGGGAGGAGGTCAATGGCGTGGTCAAACTGACCGTTTTGGCAAGGTGGTGGCTTCTTCTTCTGAGAAAACTGACTCCCAAGATTTCAAACGTTTTGGGATCTCAGCCTTGCAGGATTCCATGGTGATGTTGTTTAACTCAGGGGTCTGCCAGGGGTTCAGGCAGGGGACCTCTAAGGTTTGGCTCTCATGAGTGACAGTCACTTGATGGTTCTTACAGTCCAAGTTCAATTGGTGGTCAACCCACCATTTGAAACCTATCACTACAGGTTTGGGAAGCTTCTCCATGATGTGGAATCTGGTGGGCAGCAATCTCTTGTTTTAACTTCAGGGAGACAAACTCTTCACATTTGTGGGACAGGTCTGTTAGCTTGTTACCCAAGGTTACCAGTTGGTAATTTCCCTGGATTGGTACACCAAGTTTCTCAGCTAGGCTATGTTCCATGTAGTTGAGGGTTGCCCCACTGTCTAGGAGAGCTACAGTGTTACCCTCATGGTCATTATAACATAAGGTAGTGTCAATGATAGGATAAGATTGTGAAGCGTTATTTATTGCTGAGATGGTTGCTCCTTGGATTCCATTGGAGCGGCTAGTGCAGTCCTTGTATAAATGGCCACTCTGGTGGCAATAGAAGTATAGTCCACTTCTGACGTGGTGTTGGTACTCTTCAGGGGTCATGTTCAAGCGGGGCCTACTTGTACCAGGGGTTTGATTGATACGGGATTGGTCAGTGTGGTAACCCTGTGGTTGGCTGAAGTCCATGCCTCTGGCAATTGCCAGGAGCTTGTCTTTGGGTAGGTTGCATTGGTGGTGTCTCATCAAGCTGGCATGGTGCGGGTTCAGACCATTTCTGAAATGCAAACCTGATATATTGTCAGGAATCTTGGCTGCATCTGCCAGGCGTAGGAATCTTTGTATGTAGGTCTCCAGGTTGTCTCTTCCTTGAGTCAGGCGGATGAGCCCCATATAGGCTTGAGTCTTGGCCCCAGCAGGGGTAGTTGCAGAGTTCATTCTCTCCAGGAATTGGTCGTAGGAGAGTATGAGGTCTGGGTCTTCCTCCAGGCTGGTCAAGAAGGTTTCTCTGGCATCATCCTTCAGTTGGGCAGCCATCATCATAACCTTCTGGGCGTCGTCTCTGAAGCTCTTGGGGTGGGCGCAGAACAAGGCATTTATCATAATCATTCCTTTTCTGAAACCAGCCAAGTCCGTTTTGGGTAGGTCAGGAAAGATTGTGGGCGCAGCAGTATTCTGGTTTGAGGTGGAGATGGTCACAGTCTGGACCTGGGATGGATTGGCAACAATTTCTTCTTGGCATTTGTTTGTTTCTTGTTTCTTGGTCAAGTACTGTCTTATGTAGTAAGCTGAAGTCATGAATAAAAGCATACAAGATGCCCCTATAATCAAAGAAGAATAGGGGCCCAGGGTTACTAGTTTAGATATGGTTGACATACTGTCACAGCCCATATCAGAGTCCGGTTGGGCTCCCACAGGGAAGACAGGCCGGGCCTAAAAGGCCATGTACACAATAGGCCGACCTGTACCAGGTAGTTGAGAGCAGTGGCCAGGGGATGCCAACTCTCAGTATGGGGCACAACCTGGTTGGCCAGCCCCAATACAGTGATGTAGACAAAACCTAGCTTGCTGAAATCCTGAGTGGGCGGCACATTTGGGAGAGGAGGTGCAGTTGGGATCTCCTTCATGGTTGGCAGCAGATCCAAATGGTGTGGATGGAAATACTCCAGATTAAGGGCGCAGGGTGGTTCAGTAGGGGCAGCAGGAGTATAACCAGTTGGATGTGGATAGGCTAGTTTGTATATTGTGGTGGATTCACAAATAGATGCAAAGAAAATAATTAAATTTGAGTAAAAATATACAATTCCTGCAATAAGATAATAATTTCTAGGCATAAATTTGCTTTATTAAGATGCCAACAGTGAGGAGGGCTTCTCCCCCTCACTACTTATACTTACAGTTGATTCTATGGCTTTTTGTGCCACCAGAGAACTGATGGCATAATTTGGAGATGGATTTGCAATTTTACCTGGAATTTGCGCGCTTGGCCAAGAGGGTGAGCTCTCATTGGCTGTTATAACATGGACCTTTTGAATTTTGCAGTTTGGTGAATTGCTACAGTTATTTTTAGCTCCCGCAAAGGATCAATTGCCCGATTGCGCAATTGAACGGTTGCATTCCCAATGTGCCATTTCCTGATAGGTAGATGGCCCAGATTTGTTAACAGGTTTGATGCCAGGGATTTGAGGATTGTGTGCCTCTCAAATCCCAGGCCATTTGTTAGTGGAAAGGGGGGTATTTTGCCCTGGGAAGTGCTTTGTGGGGGCTTCCATGCTGCATGTTTAGTCACCTCTAGAGAGGCCAGCTGACTGTCCAGGGCACTCTGGGCCCTGACAAATTTGGAACACTCTCAACCAACTTTGGCACTTTCTTTATGGGAACAAAAACTTTATTAAGGTTCAGAGAAGTTGTCTAAAAGAGAAGCAGTATAAGAGAGAGAGGGAAGTGAGGTTGTTAACAGAGTGAGATTCATATCAGAGGCCCTAAGTGCTTGTCCTGCAGCTGAATTTATTCATCTAGTACCAGCCAGGAAGATTCAAAAATGGTTTTCCTGTGTTTTCTACTACCTTAGACTGGGTGTCCAAACTTATATGTCCTCATCATTGTATTATCCATCAGGATTTGATACTTTTCTTTCATAATGGCCACCTGATTAGGCTCATTATCAAATATAACACTAAATTTGAGTGAAATGAATGGTTTGCAAAGCCAGGTGGTATAATACTGCTCTTAGCACTATTGGTTCTCTTCTCAGGCCTTGAATGAAGAAGATGTCAAATTTTGGGCTGAATCTAATGAATAAGTCCAGTATTGCTACAACTTCTGTTCAGAAGCAGGTGAATATCACACATCCAAAGAATCTGTGTTCTAGGTCTGCATTCTGATATGCACAGATGTCATGTTGCTGAATAAGATGATCTGTTGAAAATGTTAGGTCTGTCCAGAATTCTTCATTAAACAGCTGCCAGGTTAGAGTCTGGGCAACAGTGGTCATCATTGGGATACAAGTGAGTATAGTCACCTGTTTAGGAGAAGCTGTCACCAGATGACCCCCCAATTTCCATTTCATCATCTTGGAAAGTTCAGGTACAGGCATGTGATCCCTATCCTCCTCAATCAAATTGGGCACACCCAGATTTAACTTTAATGAAACAGTTAATGGATTTGAACAATTCATTACAGATTCCTATCAATCCATTTTGTCTACTTGAAATAAAAGCCACAACTTGAAGCTTGCAAAGTGTCTCCACAATCCACAATTTTTTCACTTAAATAAAATATCAAAATTCAATTAAATTAAGAAAAAAGACAAATCAAATTTTTGACTTTAAATTTGGTTGTAGTATCTGAAAATCCTGAATTACACCCACTAGGTTCTAAATCTCTAGTACTGAAAGCTATACTATATTACCACCCAAGCCAAGTTCAAGAGGATATAATTAATCTATTGAAATTCTAACAAATTGACAGATATTGTAGCTGCTAAATCAGCAGATTTACAATCCAATAGGCACAAAAAGATTCAAGCAAATGTCAAAACAGGAGGCTCAACCTGCCAACAAGGTTCTTATTAAGCGGGTTCATGACCCACAACCTGACTGCCCAGTGACTTGAAGCCAAACTAGGAAGTCAACTCAAATTTCCAAATCCAAATACATGAACAAAATCTGATCCCTTACGGTGGATACCTTGTTTTGGCGCTTGACTCATTAACAGGATCAGGGCGCCCCCTTCACTATCCAACTGATTGATCAACACAATCATGTTCCTGTTACCCATGATTCACATTAACTATACAATACTTATCTCACAATAAAGAACATTAACTAGTTTCCAAATAATTGCCCCTTGTAACTCTGCTAAAACAACACAGTTACGACACAAAGCAGGGTTAAGCCATTTATATTTTCGGAAAAAATCTCGATGTGTAGGTCTCAGTTTTGGGCAGGTTGCTCCATTGCGAAAGTTGGCCGATGAATATAATTTCAATTTACACTCGTGTTTATGCCAAAACATATCTCCTTTTTTCAAGTTGGTTTCCCGAAGCCAGAACTTTTATGAGTGGGTGAAGCCTGTGCTGTTTAGGATGTGTGTGGGGGCTAAGATACCCATCGCCAAAGATAAGAATAATAGATGTAGTGAAAAGTAAAGTTCTTAAAAGAAGTGTTTATCACTTGGCTTTCCGTTGGTTAAACCAGAGATGCCACTGCAAGTCAGCTCCAGTTTATTTCAAAGGGATTTGAGATGGAGACGACTGGGCACTCAAAGATTAAAAATAATCCAAAATGGAGAATTATATGACGTCATTTTAGCTTTTTGATCTGTTAAATGATAGATTTAGAGTTATCCTGAATAACTAGAATCTTTCTTTTTTTAAAATATGCCACTGAAAATGTTTGGATTTATCAAACATTTACCAAGTCAAGTGTCAGAATAAACCATGCCTTGCAGAAATAAATATCATCCAATAGAATCAAAGATGGGCTTTACTTCTAGTTTCACTTTGCAATAAATTAGTATTCAAGCCACTGTGGCTTAACTTGCGTTTATAAATTGCTTTAAAGCGAAGAAGACAGATATTATGCAGCTTATCTCATTACTTTTAGTATCACTTGTGCAGGGAGCTTCCCTTAAGAATAGCAACAAGGCAACCGTCTACTTTTCTGAGAGAACAAAGGATGTGGAGACTAGCAAGCGTATCATTTTTCAACAGGGCTTTAAATGGGCTGGTGGTGATGATTTTAACGCGCACTACCAATCTATAGAACCCCTATCCCTCGACAAAGTATGCGATAGACAGAACTCCTTGAAGAGAGATTTTGGGAGGTGCTTATCGGTGTTTGATCGCAAGTATCGATTTGGAGACCCCGTCATAGTCAACAGCCCTGAGCCCTGTTTGAACTCGACTTGCGTGGCGACTGTTAATAAAACTATCGCTCAGAATGATACGATGTCTTCCAAGACGAAGATTGCATTGTACTATGCTACTAAACTGGCCTTTAACTTCATCCCGGGAAATATGTATTTTGCTAAAAGTGCTCGATCAAAAGCAGGGGTCTCCTTTCCTTTCAAAGGTCCTGGCGTTGCCACCATCTCATTCAAGCCCATCTGTTATCTGTTAAACGGGACCTTCACAAACACCATTGATAACGTGTTTTTCAACTCCATGGTTGAGAACAACGGAACCATTTGTATTCCACTTACTCTTGATGATGGATCTTTGGATGGCATCTATAAAATCCAAGTTTCCAATTTGGTCTGAACTTGAAATTTAAAACAGTTCTATGAAATAAAAAAATTAATTGCAATTATTGCACTCAAAATAGACACTTTAACCGAAAATGTCTCCCACAATATATAAGCGGCACTCATCAAACTTCCTCGCATTGGATCTAACATCATTCTACCTCTTGAAGCTTCCAAAAATATGCATATAACATTTCCTTGTAAGGGGACAGACTCATTTACAATGAAGATCCCAACAATGACCCTTATAAAGATTACTACCAATCATCATCAAGATTTTTGCCACATGTACCACCCCCTTGGTGGCCCGATGGCCCTCTTCCACAACACAAGAACTCCCACTATTATCAGTATAGATCATATTGTTATAATCCTGTTTCTGTCTATTCCTTGGACTGTTGTCTTCTAAAACACAAAAAATAAACTAAATTTAGGTCAGTTACAACACAATGCTTGTTTTTAGCATCTAATAGTTGATATGATATACCAAAATTCTGTTCCTTGAAAAAATCAGTTCTTATATTAAGTGATATTGTCAAGGACCAGGATAAACAAGTAACTGGCAATAGCCAACAAAAGTAACATCCTGTTATTGCCTGGTTTGGCGCCAATCCATTGAAAGGTTTGACATTCTTAAAATGGCAGCCAATCAATTTTCCATGACTCATCCGGATATCCAGCTATTCTAATCCAACTCACACCTGGCCTCGAATCATTGATCTGACTTAAGTCCCCACCATATCAAACAGAACATTTAAGCCTAAAATATTATCCAATAAAATTACTTTTCTTCTTCAAACCTATCTCTTAAGCTCCCCCAGAAGTTACTTCCCATTAATATAGTAGTTCTAAAAGCCATGATAACAACAAAAAATACTTCATATTTAAACAAAATGATTTCAGATTTAAGCAATCACAACTATCAGTGTAAAATATACACTCTGTTAACAGGGATTTTTGGTGTTAATGGACAAAATGTGTGAGAGAGGGGGGCTAAACTAACTAAGTTTGGCTCCCATCCCGGCAAAACAAACCACCAGGATGCTGTCCAGTGGAGGACTGGAACAGCCGCTCAAAGGGGATACCACAGGAGACAACCAAGGGAAATAGGCATTCAGTGCCATCAGCGCCAACCTGTGAGCAGCCAGGGGGTACAAGTGGGGGTGGAAGGGAGCATTGCAGAAGCACACAGAGGTACCAAGTCACTCTTCTCTAGGCTAGGAGGGGGGGACATTGGCACCTCCTTGCCCACAGGAGCGGGAGGAGCATGGTTGACATCCTCCAAATCCAGATCATCACAGGTCAGGCTCTTCACCACAGCCTCCATGGAATAAAGAAGACTACCAGGCAAACTCAGGAGGCTAGAGGGGGCCGCACTTGCAAGTTGCGCCAAAGAGGAGAGTTTAGACCATAGGTCTGGTGAGGTGGACCACAAGAGGAGCAAAAAGGGGGCCAAAGAAAATACCACAAATCTTATGACTGGGAGTATCATAGCTGCAAACTCTACAAAATTTGAGGAAGATTGGGGTGCTTTTCAAAATTGCAAGCAATAAAATTGAGACCAACAGGGGTAACCACAAGCAAGAAACCAAAAGTTGTGTCAGAGTAGGCTTGGAAAGCTTGCCGGTGTGCTCAGGCGTCTTTAAAGTGACCAGGAACAAAAGCGGGTTTGAAATTAAAGAGTTTATAGATAAAAACAAGGTAAAAGTAGATTTTTATATTGAATTTGACTAGAAAACTTAGGTTTGAGCATAAATCTTTAAAGCAAAAGCAAAAACACTATACGCTGAAGTCAACTTCAAGGGTTCCAGAAGAGGGACCGGGTTTGAAACGGGGGGGTTGAAGGTAAGCAATGAAGCAAATATTAACACTTTAAAATTCTAGGTGATAGAAACTCCAGCAGAGGTCCAACCAAGGCAACAAAATTAAAACTAAGTGTATTAAGCTCAAAACTTTTAATAAATTGAGAATTGACAAGCAGGGAACACAAAGTTCCCAGGCATTGTAAAAAGGGGTGAGTTGCTAGGGGAAAATCACATGACCAACTTGACTTGCATCTCATTGGCTGGAAGAGAAATTTTGATGGCCAAGGCCAGGAGCACTGGAAGGTTTCAAGCTAATTTCCGCAAAACCACCTGATTGACTGGAAGGCAACTCAACAGACTCAGGTTCATTTAACTTTCTGGACATAGATGTGGCCCCATTTGATTGGGCGTTCCTGATAATTTTTAAGAGAGGGCAACACCACAATAACAAACAGTCTAAATTGATCAGTGTTTCTTTGCAAGCCGGGATAACCAAAGCAGGGGGATCTGCAGGGTAGGCCAGAACAAATCTCTCATCAACAGTGTGGGCTAAATCTTCTAAGAAATTTAATGGCTTGGCTGTTGTTTTTGGCCCTTTTTTGGTGCGGCGGGAGAAAATGGTTTGATCCAAGGCCAGAGGTGGCAGTGAATTTACATTATCCTTTCCTTTTTCATGAGGCAAGATCCCTCCCTGGGAGAGCGTAGCCACCAAGAAGTTCTTGTGCGCTTTGGGAATGTTGAGCGCCAGAAGGGACTTAGGGGGGCCAAGTGCCATGGGGTTGTTCTTATGAAATTCTTGGACCTGATCCCAGCAATTTCTGCAGTCTGAAGAGCTTACCCAGCTGTTGTCATATGAGGGGTATCCTTTCCAAGATACACAATATTGAAGGGACTTGTGAATCCTACGAGAGGCTACTATGGCTTCTATCTCATACTTGGGGGATCCATCCACTAAGGTAGGGTCAGGAGTGCTGGGGAGGTCTCCCTCAAAGGGAGACAGACAACAGGCATTGAAGGTGCTGTGGATTTGATAGGAGGGGGGAGGTCCAACACAAACACACTGTTGCCCTTGTCCTCCAGAACCTTAAAGGGGCCTAGCCTCTTTGGAGCAAACTTCCTTGAGGGGACCTTCATTTGGATATTGGTGGCATCCAACATCACAAGCGAGCCCACTGGATACTGGGGAGCAGGGCGTCTATTCTTGTCCGCCGCTTTCTTGTATGCCTCAATAGACTTAGTCAGGGTGCTTTGGACTTTGAGATGAATGGCTTTGAGATGAGCTGCCATGTCTGCAGCAGCTGATACGCTTGCCTGGAGTGAGGGACCTATCACAAATGCTGGGGAAAACCCCAGGGTAGCCTGGAATGGGGACACCCCTGTCAAGGCATGCATAGTATTATTGTAAGCAAACTGGGCTAATGGGAGGGCATCAGACCAGGAGTCCATTGAGGCATTAGCATAGCAGCGCAGGTGCTGCTTCATGATTTGGTTGACTCTTTCCGTTTGCCCGTCTGACTGGGGATGGAAGGAGGTGGACCTGCATGGCTTAATGTTTAGAATCCCCAGCAGGGACTCCCAGAACATGGATGTAAGCTGGGGGGCTCAGTTGCTGATGATCTCCTGTGGTAAGCCAAAGTTGGAGAAGATGTGTTTTACAAAAAAAATTTGCCATTCCTACTGAGTCCAGGGTGGTCAGGCATGGGATGAAGATTGAGTATTTGGTGAAGCAATCAACCACCACCATGATGGAGTCAAAGCCTCCTGACAAGGGGAGAGCCACCACAAAGTCCACCAAGATGGATGATCACAGACCTTGGGACTGCTGCAGGGGGTGGAGAAGACCGTTGTTCCCTTATCAATCTGGTTTAGAGCGGGCGCAAGTGACACACTTCTTAATCCAGGGGCCTACTGCCTTGGTTATCCCAACCCAGCTGTAAGTGCGCCTGATGAGTTCAAGCAGCTTCTTAGTGCCAGGATGTCCAAACAGGGAAGGATTGTGATGTTCTGTCATGACACGCACCCACAATTCCTTTGGAACCCATACTTTATTGTTTTGGTAAATTATCCTATCCCTAAGAGTATAGGGACTGTTGGACGCGGAGTCAGGAGACAGCTTAGCACAGATAGCCTGACTGTCCAGAGAGGAGTATTAGGCCACCAGGACGTCATGCAGGAGCGTACCAGGGAGGGCCAGCAGCGGAGCTGCCTCAGAGGAGGGACCTGGGGCAATGACCAGGAGCTGTGGGGAAACAACTGGAGCCGTGGCTGGGGTTTGGGGGAGGGGGGAGCTGGAATCCGGGAGGATCAAGGACTCCAGGATGACAGTGACCTGAGGGTCCTTGTTGCCCCTCACTGGGTACATTGCGGGGTTGTGACTCAGGAGGTCAGGAAGGATGTTGAGTTCACCCTTCATAAACTTGTACTTGAATTTTTAACCTGATAGTGTCTGTATGACACATGCCTGGCAAGGGAGTAGCTTCTGTGGCTTGCGGAAATAGCAGAGAGCCTCATGGTCAGCGCAAACTACAAACTTGTGTTGCGCACCCTGCAGGTGATGCCTCCAATGAGTGATGGCGTCTACCACAGCCTGCAGCTCCTTGTTGAACACCGCCCAGGAACACTTGTTGGGGGCAAACTTCCGGGAGAAGTAAGCAACCGGGAGCTCCTGACCATTGTGCTCTTGGAGAAGAACCTCCCTGGCAGCCACGTTAGAGGCATTGCAAGCTACTATGAACTGTTTGCTTGTGTCAGCGTGACAGAGCACTGGGGTGGAGACAAAGACCCGCTTGATGGCCTCAAAGGCCTCCTGAAATGCTGGGGTTCACACAAAGGGGGCGTTCTTGCCCGCTAGGGGATGCAGGGGAGCGGCAAGCTCTGAGATGGCGGGGGAGAACTTCTTGAGAAAGATCACTGTACCCAGGAAGCAGCGTAGTTCCTTCTGATTCTGGGGGGTAGCCCACTCCCAAAGGGCCTTGGCCTTGTCAGGGGAGACTGTGTGGCCGTCCTTCAGGACCAAGTTGCCCAGGAAGATAACCTCAGACTTGAAGAACTCACACTTTCTGGGCTTGATGAATAGCCAAGCCTTGTGAATGGCTGCCACCACAGCCACTAGGTCCTTAGCGTGCTGCTCAGGAGTGGGGGAGTGGATGAGAATGTCATCAATATACACCATGGCACAAGAGAAGCAGAGGTCTCCCAAGGCATCCTCAATGACTTGCTGGAAGATTATGGGAGCATTCTTCAAGCCAAAAGGCATGACCTTAAATTGGAAACAGCCGCACCAAGTTTTGATGGCTGTAAGCCACTTGTCCCCCTCTGCCACACAAACCTGATTAAAGGCATTAACGAGGTCCAGTTTCAAAAAGACACAAGACTTGGCAATGGACTGAGCAATTGATGCTTCCAAGGGGAGGGGGTAGCAGTCTGGAACGGTGATGTTGTTGAGAAGGGTATAATCAACGCACGGCCGGAGGGATATATCCAATTTCTTAGCAAAGACTACCGGGGAGCTGACTGAGGAAGCCTTCTTGACTATCCACCCTTTTGCTAACATGCCGTCTAACCACGCGCCCAGCACCTAATCCTCCAATTTGCTAAGAGGATACATTGGGGCATCAATCTTCACAAGTTCAACTGTTGTCTTAAAGGTCAAATTGTAGCGGGAGTGTAGGGGAAGGGCACAGGACAGGGTAGCGTCAAAGGCGTCCTTGAAGGGAGCAAGGATGGCTGGAAGGGCAAAGGGCTTGGGAGGAGAGACTGGAGTTGCCGCAAGAGACAAGCATGACTCAGGTGGTTCCCAACCCAAGGGGAGAAGGGGAAAGGAGCCCGGGGTTCCATCCAACAAGAAGTGAAGCTCATTGGTGAGGCAGTCAATCTGCACCAGGTGACGCCGCCACCACCCCACACCCACAATTACGGGATACAGGAGATCCTCCACAGCAGAGAACTTACTCACAAACACGTGGGAGCCTGTACAGTAACTAAGTGGGTTAGTGAGGGGGTAGCTGTGGACTGGTACCTTGCTGGCCGCAATAAGGCTCTGGGGGGGAAGCAAGGACAAACTCAATGATTGGGCCAGTGCCAGGTCCATAAAGTTGCCCGCAGCACCTGTGTCTACCAATACTGTAGCCTTAGCCTGGCAGGATTTGGTATAAAAGGTTGCAGTAAAAAGAAAATAAGAAAGATCTTCTTTATTCTGCAGGGTCAGAATGGACGTGGCAGGGTCACAGGAAGAAAACTCAGGAATGGCAGCTGAAGCCGCAAAGACAGGGAGGGATCCCGTGGAGGTGGGTCAGTTGGGGGTCTGGCAGCGGTGGCACATCACGTTGATGGCAGGTGTCTTGGGGGGCTTAGCCTGGACGGGCTTGGAGACCGGGAGGTGAGCCAGCACGCCTGACTTGGGCTGGTAGGCAGGCTTTGCTCCAAGCTTGCGGGTCAACACAAATGCCTTCTTGAGGGAGGTAGGTGCCAGATTCCACACACTCTTGTCAGCTGAAGCAGAATCTAACAAGTTGCAGAACATGGCCACTGCCATCTTGGTAGGAAGATCCAGGGAGGCAGCTTTCACTGCAAAACACTCAACGTGGGAGGCGAGGTCAGGTGCGAGACCTTTGGAGCGGAGAGTCTCAAAAATTACTGATGCTTTGGAACCTGGGGCAGCCACTGCTGAAGAAACCAGTGTAAGGAGTGAGGAGGTATCCCAAGCTCCTGGCTTTGGCAGAGGAGTGTACACACCCAGAGGTGTGTGTCCCTGTCAAGAGCATCCAAGAGGGCCACCAACCTTTGGGCGTTGGAGATGGGAGTGTCTTCGGACGCTGAGTCTGCGGAAAGGCAGAGCTGCAGCACTCCAAAGGCGTCCAGAACCTTCTTGCGGACGGCCACAGAGGGGGGGTGCAGGGTGACACCAGGGTAATATTCATGGCTGATGCAGCCAAGGAAGCTGTGGAGGGGGGAGGCAGACTTCTTGGTGAGGCACAACTTGAAGGAAGACAGAAGTGACCACGCGGCCCATACCAAGAGGAACCCAGCAAGGAGGGATCCCAAGCTGGCATAAATAAGGGCAAGAAGCAAGCTCCAGACCCAGTAGCAAAAGGCTTTAAAGGCAGAAGAAATGGGCTTGTCAATTATGTAAGGGAGGGGGGCTAAACTAACTAAGTTTGGCTCCCATCCTGGCAAAACAAACCACCAGGATGCCGTCCAGTGGAGGACTGGAACGGCCACTCAAAGGGGAGACCACAGGGAGGACACAGGAGACAACCAAGGGAAATAGGCATTCAGGGCCATCAGCGCCAACCTGTGAGCAGCCAGGGGGTACAAGTGGGGGTGGAAGGGAGCATCGCAGAAGCACACAGAGGTACCAAGTCACTCTTCTCTAGGCTAGGAGGGGGGGGACATTGGCACCTCCTTGCCCACAGGAGCGGGAGGAGCATGGTTGACATCCTCCAAATCCAGATCATCACAGGTCAGGCTCTTCACCACAGCCTCCCTGGAATAAAGGAGACTACTAGGCAAACTCAGGAGGCTAGAGGAGGCCGAACTTGCAAGTCGCGCCAAAGAGGAGAGTTTAGACCACAGGTCTTGTGAGGTGGACCACAAGAGGAGCAAAAGGGGGCCAAAGAAAATACCACAAATATTATGACTGGGAGTATCATAGCTGCAAACTCCACAAAATTTGAGGAAGATTGGGGTGCTTTTCAAAATTGCAAGCAATAAAATTGAGACCAACAGGGGTAACCACAAGCAAGAAACCAAAAGTTGTGTCAGAGTAGGCTTGGAGAGCTTGCCGGTGTGCTCAGGCGTCTTTAAAGTGACCAGGAACAAAAGTGGGTTTGAAATTAAAGAGTTTATAGATAAAAACAAGGTAAAAGTAGATTTTTATATTGAATTTGACTAGAAAACTTAGGTTTGAGCATAAATCTTTAAAGCAAAAGCAAAAACAAAAAACACTATACGCTGAAGTCAACTTCAAGAGTTCCAGAAGAGGGACCAGGTTTGAAACGGGGGGGTTGAAGGTAAACAATGAAGCAAATATTAACACTTTAAAATTCTAGGTGATAGGAACTCCAGCAGAGGTCCAACCAAGGCAACAAAATTAAAACTAAGTGTATTAAGCTCAAAACTTTTAATAAATTGAGAATTGACAAGCAAGGGACACAAAGTTCCCTGGCATTGTAAAAAGGGGTGAGTTGCTAGGGGAAAATCACATGACCAACTTGACTTGCATCTCATTGGCTGGAAGAGAAATTTTGATGGCCAAGGCCAGGAGCACTGGAAGGTTTCAAGCTAATTTCCGCAAAACCACATGATTGACTGGAAGGCAAATCAACAGACTCAGGTTCATTTAACTTTCTGGACATAGATGTGGCCCCATTTGATTGGGTGTTCCTGATAATTTTCAAGAGAGGGCAACACCACAATAACAAACAGTATAAATTGATCAGTGTTTCTTTGCAAGCCGGGACAACCAAAGCAGGGGGATTTGCAGGGTAGGCCAGAACAAATCTCTCATCAACAGTGTGGGCTAAATCTTCTAAGGAATTTAATGGGTTGGCTGTTGTTTTTGGCCCTTTTTTGGTGCGGCAGGGGAAATGGTTTGATCCAAGGCCAGAGGTGGCAGTGAATTTACAAAATGAG
This sequence comes from Entomophthora muscae, assembly GCA_014839935.2. Taxonomy (NCBI): domain Eukaryota; kingdom Fungi; phylum Entomophthoromycota; class Entomophthoromycetes; order Entomophthorales; family Entomophthoraceae; genus Entomophthora; species Entomophthora muscae. The sequence continues at coordinate 201,577 of QTSX02005765.1, forward strand.
TCAACACAGCAACAAAGTGCTCACAGTCCAAACAGAAATATTCAAAATACAATCTGAAATACAATGACTCACAGACAAAATGGTATGAGTTGACTTTTGGTGTACACATGTCTACTATGTAAATTGGCGGCAAAATAAACCCAAGCGCAGTGAGTCAAAACTCAAACCAAAAACAAAACACAATAGCAACTCAACATGTAAACAAAACCACTTGAGGGTTGTATACAATGGATTTTTAATAAGAATGATACCATGGTATCTAAAATAAGGTACAAGATCTGAAACATAAAATTTTAAAAATATTGTGTTGGGTGTTTAAATTTGATGTAAAATCCAGGCAAAAGGCTGGAAATTCATTTTAGGTATTCTAAAATGGGCGTTGTAAAACCAGAAACAACTAATTAAGAAATAAATAATCTATAACTTGTATGTTGAGTGGAAAAATATTAATCAAATATCCATATTCAGATAAAAATAAAAAATTAAAATTAGAGAGTAACTTAACTTAATTGAATTTTATTTAGTATTTTATTAAATTTTAAAATGGAAGAAACACAACAACAGAGTAACAATGCACATGTTGTGCATCACGGTTGCAGTTGCCCCTGTGGGCCAAAAAATTGAGTCAGAGAAACACAAGTGCCTACTCAGGAAGGAGACAGGAGAGGAGAGTTCAATAGTGAGGTTGCACTGTCACAAGCAGTTTGAGGATAACAGTGTGCAAGGGTGTGGAGCATCAATCCTAGGGTCCTCAAACTGACCCAAAAGCCCACTAAGGTTACAACTACCAATAAAGTTAACAACAAAGATGTAGAACTTAATTTTTTTGTGTTTTTCCCTGTCTACTGCCAGGAAGCAGTCCCTGTAGCCATGATGGAGAAGGTTAAGCCTGTGCTTAACACTAGCTAAAAGCCTTATGTCAGTGATGGCAACCAAGAAAACAACAACAAGTCCAAGTTCTATAGAACCACAGAGGGGCAGTCAGTGTTAAAGAAAGTTTCTGTGTTCTATACCAAGGTATCTTACCTTGCAAGCCTGTCACCAATAAGGATCCTGGCTTGTCTGAAACCTCAAAGCCCACTCAGAAGCGCATTTCTGATATAAAGCACATCATTCTTCTCAAGCTAATGTTGGAATCTGGTGACTACAAGGCAACCACAGTTCTTGTCAGGGTGGATTCCAAATACATCAACAAGGTATTTAACAATTACATTGATACTGAATGAGTTCTTGCCAAAGAGGAATTCTTGTGTGTTTCTACCATGCTCACCAAGGAGCACAAATGGGCAATCCTCCAGTGGATTAACCAAGACTGCTATCTTCAACTAGAAATATTAATTTAATGGAAAATTTCACTTTTGGGGTTGATACATCAACTTTCTTTTAATATCATGTGGTCAAGGGTCTGAGGTTTTCCTGGAAAAAAACTTGGGGTATCTCCCTATAACCAAAACAGCCCTGAAAAGTGAGACCTGGAAAAATACCCTGAGGCATACACTGCCCTAAAAAAGGGGACTGTCAAATTTTATTATATTGACAAATCAGCATTTTCCTTGTTTATGTGAAATGCATATGACTATGTCCCCAAAGGCTCTAATGATGGGATAGCTTGATGTGCTGCAGTCTGCACCAAAGCCTATTCAATGGTGGCTCTCCTTGGTCCAAAGGGCATTGAGATATATAAAATGATCTTTGGATCTCACAACAACAAGATCTTTCTGTTATGAAAGTAACAGTTTTGATGCCCCAGGCAGAAATTGAACCCGCTTCTAGCCGCCAGGAGGGGCTAGTGGGCAGGAGAGATTTGCCTGCACCTGGATTTTTGCTTTTTGAAGCAAATCCAGGTACAGGAACTATTCCTGCCCTTGTGGTAGCTGCAGGGCCCATTCTGGGCCCCAAAAGCTACACCCAAGCCTTGGTGAGTTTGGCTGGGCCTGGGCAGGCTATTTTTAGCCGCCCAGTAAACCCAGTTCAAGCCCACCCTCCATTAAGTAATTTGGGGTCCCCAATTGAAGACCCGTTTTTTAATCAAGTTCCTTGGCCTCAGGAAAGCCTGTCAAGCCAGCCCAAAAAAGGTGATCAAATTGGGGAAACCCTCATAACCCCAGAAGCCAAACCTGCTAGAACCAATGGCCAGCCAAGCCAAGAAGGACCACCAAAAAGCCAAACAACTGTTCCTAAAACCCCCCAAAATGACCATGAAGCAGCCAACCAAATATCAGAACCTGAGATTTCAAACCTTGCTACACAGATAGCACCAGAAGAATGCCCAGAGGCACTTGCATGTGAGTAATTATATAAACCAAAAGCACCTGAAAAAGTTCTGTATTGTTATCCTTACCAAATAAAAGCTGTTATGAACTTTTGGTTCACCAATCTGCTTCCATATCTATTTTTGATACTCTTCTATCTGCATACACCCAAGCATCAGTACCCATCCGCTGGGATAGATAGCTAGACGTTAGTTGACAAACCCAAAGCCTTTGACTACTACTGTCTGCCCAACGCTCTATTTGGCCCTGTGCATTTCACTGAGTACCCCCCAAATCCCAACCACAAACCCTGGACATTGGAAGACTTGAAGTGGTACACCCACCCAAATGCACCCAAGGAACCCTATCAAGTTTTCTGTGATGTCAAAGCAATCATCATCTACCCTTTTATCTTCAACAGGAAGTACAACAATCCTGCTGCCTACCTGGTCCCCATAAAGCCACCCCTGACACCCAAACCAACCATCTCAACCCCACCCACCTCTGATGCCGCTGGCCAGAACAATCAATTCCTGGGGTTGCTTTACCTGGCGCTCACGGGATTGATTGACTCTGCCTTGCCAGCAGACAGGCCTTGGGCTGTGACTGGGAAGGCCCTTTCCTACCTGGTAAAGTTAGGTCCCATCATCTGGCGGGCCATGCCAGTACCTGCTTTGACCCCTCTCTCACCTACTAGAGCCCCACAGTACTCTTGGTATCCTGACACTTTCTATCATTCCTCTTATTTGTCCAGAAGCACCTGAGGCGCAAGCCCGGGCTTCAGCAACAACATTGTGTTAGATAATGTTGGACTCCACAAGGCAGTGGTATTTTTGAATAATTTTCAACTATCAATACCAGCGTCACAGCTGGCCCTCAAGAATTAGCCACATCAAATTAACACCTTCTTTTTCTCCCTGCTTATTCCCTATTCCTAAACCCTATCAAGGAGGTCTTTGGATAGCTCAGGCAAGTTGTCAAGTAGGGGGACGCCAACTGGGTGCCAAGGACCTTTTTGATTTACTGCAGGCCAGGGTCTTTACCCTCCCAGCTGAAACTGTGATCAAATTCTATGGTCACAATGATTCATTTCTCTCTGCATGCCTTGCCAAACAGCCAATTAACCAAAGGCTTAATGTTTCCAACTATTTAAATTTTTTAATTCACTATTTTATATTTATGGATTATCAGTTTTATTTTTGAAGCTTTAAAGCCCACAATCACATAGAACAGCACCACTGATGCAGATGCTTAATTTTTGTATTGCAATTTGTTTTTTATTTTGTATTCTGTGGTGGATATCTCATATGTTATTTTCACATTATGATAATTATACAGAAGTGCAATTTCCATCAAATACATATAAAAATAAAACCAAAAAATAATAAAAGCGCTGAAGTTATATATGATTTTTATCAACTGTAGTAGTTCACATATAATAAGACCTTATAATTTTTGTTTTGGAATAACAGTTTGCTAAAAAAAGTTTGTAAAATATATTAGAGGGAAAGAGACTTCATTATTGGCAACAATAACGGGTTTGGTGGTATGAACTCACCTGGCAATGAAGGTGGCGCACAACCTCCACCGCCACACTGTGAACAGTGGATAATGGATACTCTGCTGTTGAAATATTTATGCCTACTGATAAAATAGAGTACCGCAGTATGGGAGTTTAGGATCAGCTTTTCAGGTGGGGCTACAAACCCATAAATGCCAGCTAGAACTAGGGTGTTCTGGATTATATGGTCCACTGAGTGGTAGCCTGGGGGACCTTCTTCTTATCCAGGGAGAGACTGGTTTTGTAAATTTCAAGGAGGACCCTGTCTAGGTCCTCAAAGTTGGCTCTTGTCCCAAAGAAGAACAGGATCCCCAGGTAAACCACAAGATGAAGCCTTTGTCCAGCAAAGGTTTCAGTAAAATCAAACAGTTTAGTGAAAACTGTTCTAATCTTTTTTTGTGCTTGGTCTTGGCAAAGGTAAGCTCCATGGCTTGAGGGAGCCCTGTCTCATTAGTACTCCAGGCCAGCCCTAAGATTGCCAGGAGGATTTTGGTCTTCTTTGCGGCTATTGCATCTACAATGCCAATTCTCCTGCTGCACACCTAAAATTCTCCAGTATGTAGGAGAGTGTGCTCCAATGGGAAGCAGAAGCAAGCAGCTGCATGGGCCTGGCTCATATCCAGTATGTTCTTGAATGAGAGCGTCTTCAGGAAGTCCCAAACAAGCTCAATGGAGTTTACACAGTAAACTCCACTGAGAGCTAATGGGTCCAGGAAGACCTAATGGGCATCATTGTAGGCAGTAACTGCCCACTCAGATGTCCACTTGTTGTTTATCACTGAAGCTAATGCCTCCCTAGCCATTGGGAAGAAATCATTGATTCTTCCCTCAAGCTTGCAAAAAACAGGACATGACAGGGTCAGTTGCCTAGCCACATGACTTGCAAAATTGTCATGAAATTTGGCAGGGGCAAAGGGGACCAGGACCTGGTGTAGTACACCATTGACAATTTCTATAAAAAAACACAAGAATTTAGGGATTTTTAATGATTTTAATTATTAGGTTACCTTCTACAGTCTCCTCTTTACCAGCGGCTTTGGCAGGCTTAGCCATTCTTGGCGCAAGCAGTTGGGCTGGCAACTTGCTGTTTGCTGTTCTTGCTTGCTTGGCAGGTTTGAGATGTGCATACATCTCAGGTTCATCAACCCAGACAGATGGTGAAGAGAGGGCAAAGGACTTGAGCTGGAGGCCTTCTACAATGATCTTCTGGATATTTAAGACTCTCAGTTGTCTTCTCTGACTTGTCAGACATTTTGGTCATTAGGGCCTTTGCAGACAGCTTTTCAATTTTTCCCCTGTGAGAACGGTAGACTTGACCTTTTCTTTGACCTTTCAATCAATGTCTTTGATCTTTGCAGTTGCATGATCAAGGTCCTTCAAAATTTTCTAGAGTTCTCTCACTGATTTTTTACTAACCTTTATATTTTTTATAGCTTTCACCCCCAAAAACTCTGTGTTAATCTGATACTATTGTTTCTTTGTTTATCATTGTTGTTTTCCCATTTACTACATTATCCCATCTTTTTACCCATTATGTATATGGGTCATTATTTTAGGGATTAGGCCATTTTCTAATACACATGCTGCTCAAGTCGCAGCATAACAGTTCAATTTTGAAAAAGTAACTAATTAACATTTTATATTTAAAACATTAATAACTCAATGAAAAATTAATATTTTTTCACACTGTAAACTATCAAAATGAAGCTAAGAATCCTATCTTTCTATTGATGTAAATTTTTTAATATGTATACTATACTTATTATTAAAGCAAAAGTAATTTAAAAGAGTATAATCCAGATTTTATTATATGAAAATATCTAATGATATAAAGGAGATCACTTCAAAGCTAATAAATACTCTTTTTTAATATACAACAGTTTTTTTTATTTGAAAAAATTAAAGATAAGATTGAGAGCTTTATTTTTGTATTTTATTTTATTTTATTTAAAAAGCTCAATTCTTTAGGATTTTATAATAGTTTGAAGTTAGGGTGTTTTTATCACTGTTTAGATTAATTTTAAGGTTCAAGTGAGCTTCAAACCTCAAATTAAGCATTCTTTAAATGGAATTCTTTAATATTTTATCATTTTAAAAATATGCAGAAGAGTTACAATTAACTGAATACATCATTTAATTGATTTGCATTGATTACAAAGAGGATATGATATAATAATGATGCTTAGCTGCTTCACATGTATCACTTGTGCATGAAAACTGGGTATTTAATTAATTCTGCAAACATAAATTCAAGTTCAAACTATAATAAAAGCTATCACACCATTTCTTTCAGAATGGTGTCATTTAGCTTGGTATATAAGAGCTAAAGCACCACAAAGCTTCTAATCCAAAAGACCCCATTCAAAGGCCACATTCTGATCATAACTACTCCAATATTAAGGCACATTTAAGAGATCTGACCTTATTACAGATTCAAAATACTACCATATCTTCAGTTAAATTCACTTCTGTCATGCTACCCTTTTTTCCTTGGGAGCTTTAACAAAAAAGAGAAAGAATTACAATGTTAAAAAAGGCATTCCTCTTTATTGCTGGTGATGATCTTGATACTTTCATCAAGCACTTCCTTACTCAAACTGAATTTGGGAAAGCTCAGTTCCTGCCAACTATTCAAATTCAAAAAGGCAATGAGTTCATTGAAAACTTAAAGGATCTCATGAAATCTTCTCCTTAAAAACATCTCCCAGCCTTGCAATCTCTGGTTACTTCCAGTTACTCTTTAAAAGAGCTTAATGATATGGGGTTTAATATAACCAAAAGTGAGTTTGAATACTCAAGAAAAATAAATAAAAATAAAAATGTAAGTTTAAACAAAAAAAGCCAAAAAATAATAACTATTCATTAAAAAAAGAAATAACTAAAAAATAATTAAAAAATTGCTGGAAAATTCTTTTGAAACAAGCCAGTTTACAAAAAAAGTGCCTGAAAAAATTTATAAAGATATAGAAAAAGAGATGAGTAATTACTCAACTGAAATTAAATACTCTCTACTTAAAACAAAAAAATATATATGAAAATATGAAAATAAAAAATGAAATTTCAGTTTCAATTTCTACTTACTATAAATTAGTCCCTAAATATATAATAAAAAGTAAAAAACAAACCAATATATGCAATATTTGTAATTTAAAAAATTCACTAGAAAAAAAGAAGGAAGAACGTGAAAGTAAAAACTTACCATTACCAGAATCTATAGACAATAAATTAAAGACTATTAATCAGCACCAAGACTTTTATGTTCATCAAAATTGTGAATATAAAAAAGATATTAATGAATTAGATGATGAGTCTTGTGTTGTAGTTATAGATTATAAAGAAAACTTAAAGGTTGGAGGTGGTCCAATTGAAACCAATAATTGTTTTTATTCAAAAAAACCAATCTCATTATTAGGGTTTGCATTAGTTTTTAAGGAAAACAATAAAATTAAATATGAATATCATGATTTTTTGTCTCAAATATTATCACACAATTCTTTATTTTCAGGTGAGTGTTTTATAAAAATTCTTAAATTAGATAGATTTAAAAAAATAAAAAATATAAAAGTATGGACTGATAATGGAAATCATTTTAGATCATATGAATTTTTATATTACTTATTTAAAGAGGCACCTAAATATATTAAAGGTTTTATAAAATATACTGTAAATTCAGAACCTGATAGTAAAAATGCGGGATTGTCAAATCCTTGGTCCAAATTTTGAATCACTTTTGCAGGATGGCCTTTTTTTAATTAAATTGATTTTTGTGAGTATTTATTTGAATATTTGAAAATGTGGGAACTCATAGACACTTTGCAAAGTTCAAGTCAAGCTGCATATTTCCTATGGACAAAATGAATTAACTGGAATCAGATTTGAAGCGTTCAAATTCATCAATCATTTTCATTAAGTTTACTATGTTTTTTGAAATTGCGGGATTGTCAAATCCAAGAACCAAATTTCAAATCACTTTTGAATGCCACTAGTAAACTCAGATATTAATTGCGGGAACTAAAAATTAAATTGAATGTACAGTAAGCACACTAGGAAACACCAACCCAAATCAAGAAGCTCCACCACAACTAAAATCAAATGAAAAATCCAATCTCATTAACCATAATTAGACATAAAAAGGTATTAAACTTTAAAATCATCCAAACCTGGAAAGTATACAATATTATTCACTTCAAATCACAGATATAGAAACTCTGCTACTATTCAAGGCTAAACCAAGAGAAAACAACTACCCACAACTAAACCAATAACTCCAAATAAATACATATTTAATCTAAAATATATTTTTTATTTTATTTTTATGGACTGTCAATCACATTCCCAACCCGCTCCTGCACCAGCCTGCGGGGCAGCCCGTCCAGAGGGCGTCCCAGAGGGTCTAAGAACAGACCCAGAACCCAACTCAAGGGGAGTCATGCCAATACACAGGCCTCCCAAGGTGTCATTGCCAGCCAACCACCTCCCGCGTCCCAGGCCCAATCAATCAGCTTGAATCCCAGGCAGAAGCCACTCTCAAGGCCTGCCACAAAAGTCTCCTACACCAGGGCCACCGGGAACACTGAGGTTACTTACACCTCCACTGTGTACCCAGTTGTCACCTGGCCCCGCACTCTTGACCCAAGAGTTGCCACTTCCTGCCCTGCGTCTTTGATACCTCCTATGAGCCATTGGCCACCACTGAAGAGCCATCTGCGCCTGTAATGTATGCCACCATTGATGGCGCCAGCGCAACCAAGCGTGATCCCACCTTCTACACAAAGTTCCCCATCCCATGTGCTGAGCCTGGTATCCAGGATGCCGTGATACCTGCCAAGGGCTGGCGTCGGTTGACGGATAGTGAGTGTGAAGCTCTCCTCAACTGCTTAAACGGGGGAATGGCGGTTTGGGATATTGCGTCCCAATTTGGTGTCACAGCCAGGTAATTGCCGACATCAACACCAAGTATGGCAACACCGGGCAAATTTCCAAATCCATCAAGGCTAAGCGGCAGCCAAAACTCTTGCAGCCCGTACACATCGACACAATTAAGCAATAGGTAGCCAGGGATTGCCACCTGGACACACTTGCTGTCCAATCAATGCTCACCACAGAGTTCAGGCTTTCTGTTTCTAAAACCCTTGTATACAAAACAATGGTTGATTTGGGCTTCTTGTGGAAGGTTCTTGGAGTTTCTCCATACAATAAGAACAGTGAAAAGACCATTGAGGATTGACACATTTATGCCGAGACATATCTGGCACTAAAGAAGACTGGGAATGTCCTGTTCTTCTACATCAACAAATTGTTGTTTTCCTCCTCAATCAGGTCTAGGCATGGGTGGGTTGAGAAGGGGTCCAAGGATGGTGTAGCCTATTATGCAGCTGTCCGTTCCCAGACCTATTCAATGGTTGCGCATCTTGGTTCTTGCAGGTTGGACCAGTATCAGATGATTAAAGGCTCCCATAACAGCAGGACCTTTCTTGATTTTTCTCCAAGCCGTCAAGGAGTACCTTTGGATAAATTACAGCGGCACAACCAATGGTTTTGTACTTGATAATGTTGGGCTCCACAAAGTGGATCTGGTTGTGTCCGAGTTCCCACCAATTGATAAAAATAGCCATTCTGCCAGCCACTGCCTTGCAGACTGCCCAATGAGACTCCTCTTCCTCCCCCCATATTCCCCATTTCTTAACCCAATTAAAGAGGTCTTTGGATGGATCAAGAATAAGGTGAAACAAGGCCTTCCTCAGGACACTGAGGACCTATTCAATATTCTTGAGATCAGCCAATTTGCGATGCCACCCAATGTGGTTGCGGCTTTTTACAAGCACTCAGAATCCTTCCTCCCCAAAGCCCTGGCCTCCGAGCCAATCAGATAAACGGGCGCCCTGGTTTTATTTGTTTTTATTTTGTTTTTATTAGGACTCAAATTATTGTTTATATATAATAATGTGACATTTGATTGTATTATAGACATTTAAGAATACTAGAAAAGGTAAGTAAAATTAATTATACTAGATAAGAGGGATTTATTTTTATATGATTCACTGAATATTATTGGCTTTTGCGGTAACAAATAAATAAATAATAAAAAAAGATAGAAAAAAATAGTTTATTTAAATAATTGTGAATCATTTTGGTACTTTGACTTTTCTAAGCCACAAATTGGACCTTGCATGTCATCATCTGCTCCTTGGTATTTCAGTGCCACTGTAGCTACACGACACAACAACTAATGATTTTTATGTATTCTTTTCTAATTTGTACCTAGGACACAGTTCAAGTATATCAAATATGTTTATCAAATCATATTACAAGGGAAAGGTAATTTGAGTTCTAAACAATCACATGTTTGGAACATAAGTGGAGCAGGCTGCATGATGCAGATAAATTCAATTCTCCATGTTTATCTTTGTGATAAATGGACCCAACCTCAACAAGATAATAAATAATAAATAAAATCATTTTTAACTTATTTTTAAATATTTAACGTGGTTGCAACTTTAACTATTATCTTGTAATATATTTAGATATATTAATACTTTCAAAACTTTCAGTTCTGCTCTCAGACCTGGTGGTCTGATAAAGGTTTGATTTGTTGAGTAATAGAGGTTTATTTGTCATTAAGGTTAATATTAGCTTGTATGGCAACAAGCGTTACTTGCAATGTCTGGTTTTTCCTTAGCACTGCAACGGCAAGCGAGGGTAAGGGAGACAACTGCAAGCGGCTTGCTATACAGGCGGCTTGCTTGGTTCTTCAAGTACTGACAACGGCCTTTGAACTTGGATATTCTTCTACTGTGAAAACGTTCTACAGTAGGCAAGGGTTATTATTTTCTGCCTTCCATTAGTCCAATGGAAGGGCTTTTATAGAGCTTGCGCTCTCTTGCCAGGATAAGATCATCTGGCGCTTCTAACTCTTGCTTGGTCAGTCTTTTTGTCCCCAGACTGCCAGCATCAACCCCCAGAGTCAGGCATCCATGCAATGGCATAGGATTCCATATCATAGTACCCTGCGCTGGGTACTTGATTGTCATAAATTAGAGCATAATCTATAAGCGCGCCGGCGGTGGTGGCACTAATTGATTACTCTATTTTTAGTGCATGTAGTTGTGTTCCTAGGCAACTTTTCATGCGTAGATTTGCACTGCCACAGGCAGTTTGATTGCAAATTGATCATACAAATTTGATATTTGGAGGACTCACTCAATAACTACTCCGGCAGTTTGCCAGAGTATTTTGGAGTAACTCTAGCCAATTGGGGACCAGTCATAATTGGCGAGTTATTGTATTCCTGGTTGTTCTTGCAGTAGTAATCCAAATCTACGCTAGGAGGGCTTCTTGGATCAATTAGACCTTTTAGCAATATATTGGAAGCTTCTGCAATTATTGGCTTGGCGGATTGCCAAGGTAAACAGGGTAATACAAAGTCAGTATAAATTCCTGACAAATACTATAATTTACCTACTAAAAATCAAAATCAAAAATAAAATTTTAAAATAAAAATACAATTAAAAATCTTAAAAGTTTAATAGTAAAGGTTAAATATTCAACATACACCAATTTTTTATTTAATTGTGATTTATTCAATATTAAAATATTCCATATTAAAATATTAAATATTTTTAATAGTAAAATATTTAATATTAAAATATATAATATTAAAATATTTTACAATTAAATATTTTAATATTATATAATATTAATATTAAATGTTTACTATTAAATATTTTAATATTAAATATTTAAAATAAAATAAAAATAAAAAAGTTTTTTTTGCAAGGGAAAATTATTTATTGGGGGAATGCAAATTGCAAGGGGAATGTGTTTATTCCGGGGAATTATACCCCAAAATTAAATTTTCAGCTAATGCATCTAATTGGGACCACATACTCTTCTGTATGTGGTGGATGACTCTGGCGCCAATTGCTAGGGGAGTGGCGCTCAGCACCCTGGTGGTGGTCAAACGTCTTATAAAAGGCAGACAGGTGAGGGAATCAATTAGCAGGTTTTTTTGGGGGGCACATAGTACCCGTATAGTGTTGCCAATGCAAATGAATCATAGAGGACGTGCTCAACTGTCCTGTATCCCTGTGGTGTTTTATGTCTGTCAAGGGCTACGCGGCATATGTCAATATGTATAGGTACATCTTCTAATTTTTTCATGTTGGCTTTCAGTATGCAATGGAGCAGGATTCCCAGGTACACCGCAACGTGGATCCTTTGCAAGGTATATTTCTCCAAGAACATGCACAGTTTTTTGAACGTTTGTATTAACCTATTGATATAGGACATTTGGTTGAACTTGAAGAGGGTACCAGGGGGCGCCCGACTTGAATCTGCCCCCCAGGCCTCGGCAAACAATATCATTAAAGGTTTGAAATTATTCACGAGGACTGCATCCCCAAATTTGTTTGATAGAGCTTTAAAAATTTCATTAAAAATTGCAGATTTTAAATATTCATTTCCAATTTGAAAGTCAGTTTTTATTAAAAAAAATTTGTATTCGTTGATATTTGAGAATGGAAACCTTTGAACGCTTTCATATATGTATTCATCAAAGTTCACTTTCAAATCCCCGCAAATTCCATTCATTTCTTTTATTTTGATTGTTGATCCTAATTTGTAGGCTTCTCTTATCCATGGCAAGCACCCTGCGGGTGGTTGATATTCCCTGATTTGAGCTTCACTATTAAAAAACATATTCATATTCTGCTGAACTATTTGATTTATTTGATTATTATTTATTTGTTTTATAGGGGCCACCAGTGACTGGTAGCCCCCATAAAACCAACTCGGCGTAAAAGCCGCCACTTCCGCGACCTCATCCCCATTCCTGGTGATGACTAAAAATAAATATAAGTAAAACATAAAAAGACTTACTGATTGTTTCCCCTGTAGCCCCCTCAGCCACAGGCGCCATATTGGCAAACTTCATGAGGCGTTGGATGCTCTTCATTAATTTTCTTAGGCTTAATTTTTTCTTATTCTTCTTGCAACTTGTGCTTCCTCTTGATTTCCATTTGATAAAGCTTCTGTATTTCTTGATGCACTTCTGCTTCTTTCTTGTGTTTCATTTTCATCTGTTTCCATTTGGTTGGTTTCCTCTTCCATGGGTGTTGATTTCCTTTTGAATTTCTATTCCTTCTATTAGTCTGATCTTCTCATTGTTTTCTTTGGCCCCCTGCCAGAACTCCCACAAATTGTATCCTGTGTTGTTGAACTTTAGACTTTGTAAAATAGTTCCCTGTAGATTAAGTAATTTTTCTTTATTTCTTTCATCTATAATATTTCCCAATTTGTTCAGAGCATCTTCTTTTGGTTGGATCAGTGGCTGGCCCTTGCCCCCTAGCTTTCCTGTCACTATTTCTCTGATGTTTTTCTTGATTTCAACAACTTTTTGCAGGTGAGCTTCTAATTTGTTGATTAAGTTATAGATTGATGACATTTTGTTTGAATTCCATCAAAAAACTGGCTTTTATAGTACTATCTTTGACACATACATATTTTCATCATCATTAATAAATTAAAGACAATGAATGTAAATATTGCATTAGAATATTGCAATTAGACGTCAACTCTTGATATTTTGATATTATGTGCATAACTCAATGCATTTTATTTAATAAAATTCATTGTAAACAAGGCCTTTTCATTTTAATTTAATGAAATGAATTGTGTTTATATTACAGAGCCATTAACGCTTAGTACAAATATTAATAATTAGTGCATTTTACAGCCTGTATATTTACCTATTGGTAATAATTCTGTAAACTTTTCAGTCAGATTTTGCGAGGTAATAATAATATAATGTGTTAATAGAATACTGTTTATTGTCATTAATTGGCTGATTTTCTTTGATGCGGCAATTGTGCATTTTATGATGTTTACGCACTAGTATCCAATTGGTTGGCTTCACATCCAATTGAGCAGGCAATAGGAAAACAAGCCGCCACCCCAAGACTGGATGTGGTTGGGGTGGCGGCTTGTTTTCCTATTGCCTGTGCAATTAGATATGAAGCCAACCAATTGGATACTAGTGTGTAAATATCAAAAAATGCACAATCACCACATCAAAGAAAATCAGCCAATTAATGACAATAAACAGTATTCTATTAACACATTATATTATTATTACCTCGCAAAATCTGACTGAAAAGTTTACAGAATTATTACCAATAGGTAAATATACAGGCTGTAAAATGCACTAATTATTAATATTTGTACTAAGCATTAATGGCTCTCTAATATAAACACAATCCATTTTGATAAATTATAATGAAAAAGGCCAAGTTTACAATGTATTTTATTAAACTAAATACATTGAGTTATGCACATAATATCAAAATATCAATAGTTGACGTCTAATTGCAATATTCTAATGCAATATTTACGTTTATTGTATTCAATTTATTAATGATGATGATGAAAATATCCTCAGAAATAAGTATATGCTACCACATCAAATGTACAAAATTCTTTACACACGGAAAATTATAACAATGTAAAAAATTTATTATTAATTATGAACTGAAAGAAAAAATCAATTTTAATAGTAGTCACCTAGAAAAGATTTATTTACTAATTGAAGGACGGGAAGGGGAGGGAATGGGCAGAATGGACATTGCCTTCATCTGTGCCTATGAAAGGGACGGCTTCAGAGATAGTGGTTAGGGAATGGGTGGTTGCTTGGGAGTCAGGGTTGGAAGGCAGGTGGCTTGATGGGGGGTTGGTGAGGCAGGGTTTGTTGACTGGGAAGGGGCAGCAAGAGCGGTTTGCTTCAATTGCTCAAATTCATCTTCTGTCACATATGTGGGCTTGACAAAATGGATAGAGTGGCGTGGGGGGAGGCAGGGGTCCTTTTGGGACTTATCACTATCACTTGCATAGAAGATGATGAGATTAAATAAGTCCTGGACGGACGCAGAAGGGAAAAGCTCATAACCCATATCAATTTGGGTGCATAGTTCATTGTAGGTGGCAGGCTTTAAGCGCCTGAGAGCAGAACCAAAATTGTAAAGACATACATCTACAAGATGCATGTTGGCGTAGTTGATGGGGTAGGACCAGCAGGTATGCCCCGCAGCCCTGATTTCTTGGGTAGCCCATTCCTGCTGCTCCATCTCTGCACTCAGTACAACTGTGTGCACGGCGTTTTGGACAGCCCACTCCTCCAGCATGTCCTTGAGCTTTGTCTGGTAGGCATACCCATCTGCAGTGTTTGATATTGCTGAGTAATAATTGACGCCCAATGGGGAAACTGCCAATAAAACACTGACAAACATATACAAGATTGGGCCGCGCTTGTACACATCAGATTGGATGCGCTTCTCTCCAAAGTCTTGGATAAGGGCCAAGATCTTGGTGTATGATAGGAATATTACGTCATTACAGGCCCTCATTGCCCTTCCTTTGATAAAATTAATAATTGTTGAATTGTAGGGATTGGTATCCACCAAAATGGGGCCACTGAGAACTTGATTGAACAAGATTCCAGCAGCAACCATGACTCCGTGCATCCATTAATTCACCGTTCTTTTGTTGGTGAAGATGCTGTGGAGTCCCAACTGGAGACGTACCTGGACCAGGGGCATCCATGGGTCACGTTCCATAATGGCCATCATGAGAGGGTGGGCTTTTTCACCTTTGGTTGAGGTACAAGCACCAGTTGGGGTCTTCTTGGCGGGGGGCCACAGTTGGCGTGGGCTTGCAGGGTTGCAGCCACAGTGGACTTTGCAAAACCCATTGCGGCCGCAATTTCCCCAAGGGACATAAGCTTCCCTTGCTTTTCAACCATTTTGAGAACAATGTCCGGAGTGATTAGTTTTCTCCTGCGTCTTGCAGGCTGATTGGCTGGGGGAGGGACATGTCCATCTTGGGAACTGGACAATGCCATCTGATTGGCTGTTTTGGGGTTCTATGCTCTCTGGGTGACTCCATGGCTCAAATGGCTGGTTCTGGATGCTGTCACTGATAAGGGATTTCGGTTAGCAGTTACCTGTTCATAATGGGCAAACAAGGCCATGCTTGAGGACGCAGGAGAAAGAACACACTCCTGGGTAGTGCTTGCAGAGGGGCCTGTGGGTTGGGAGTGACCATAGACAGAGGCTTCACTGTTAAGAGACCCAGTGTAGCCCTGCATGATTTTGTCAAGGCCAGGGAACAGCTTGTTGACTTGGTTGGTGTTGGAAGAAGACATAATAAAAATTTATTAAAATTTTAAACTAGAGAAGAGGAATGTATATTTTAGTCAATTTTATTGTTAAATATGTCAATTTTGTGAATATTACACTCTAAATTTTGGCCGTTCTAAAATGGAATAGGGTGAATTTTGAGAATGCCTGTGCTTCCTAAAAGAATCACCACAAATCCACTCTAGATCCTTTAACATCCTTTTTGAGACACCCATAAATTATATTTATTTCAAATCCATTGCAATTTTGATTTGAAACTTGGTTCTTGGATTTGACAATCCTGCAATTTCAGATTTGTTAGTTTTCACATGATGTCTATGATTTGTTTGAAATACAGGAAATCACAAATTATACATTATAATCCTGCATTTCTGATTCATGTATCCCGCATTTGTTTGCTGAGTTTTGTCTTTTGTTAGTTGAGTTATCTTCTCAAGAGATTTGAAATTTGCCAATTTAAATAAACCAAAAAAAATCAAAATAAATGGTTGATTTTATTAAATATTTTATTTTTCACTCAGCTGAGTTGCCCGCAAAAGTGATTCAAAATTTGGACCAAGGATTTGACAATCCCGCATTTTTACGTTCAGGTTCTGAATTTACAGTAATTGTTTTGTAGAATGTCATGGAAAAAGCATTGTTGATGGTCACTTTGGTGTAATATCAAAAACATTAAAAGAGAAATAAAACCAGCTTTATATTAAGAATATAAACAATATTAAAAATATTTTTGAGCAAGAAGGAAAAAGAAAATAATTATATAAATCAGCACTATCATGCTCAAATACTTCTCAAAAGTCATTCTTTTATATTTATGAGAGAAAATTTAGGCCTATAAGGAAATAGCTCAAAGTTAAAAATCTGCGCATTAATCTTTCATATTTGATGAAAGATGGGAAGTTGTATACTTCACCTTTAATATTTGAAAGTTTCTCAAGATATTCTGAGATAACTTATCATTTGAAATCACGTGATGATACCAGAGAAACAAAAATATCAGAAGATGCTAGTGGTGCACTAGGGCAAGTTCATGAAGTAGGGCAGCTTACTAGAGGGTGTATTTTAAATAGAGTTATCAGTCTTTCAAAAACAACAACCTTTTTTTCTGAAACAAACTAAGAATATTTATGATGAGCCAAAGATAAGGTAATAGCATTTATAGCTTTGGGGCTGCTATTACTCTCACATGCAACTCATCATAAATATTTTTGGTTTGTAGTTTGTAGTAGCACTTAAGATATTTTCAGTAATACTATAAGTTGCTATTTTCAATTCTAAATTTGATGCCTTACTTTTAAAAAAAATCATTTAAGCCCAAGATCAATTAAAGTTTTGGAATTTGTTGATTGTATTTTAAGCTTTCTGAATAATTTGAATATGAATAATGCAATTAAGTTATAAAAGGATAAATCTGGCGCCTAGGCATAACATGAAAAATAATGACCCATATGTTTACGCTTATCTCAATATGTGTTGTTTGCTTTGTGTTGGCATTGCTTCCATAATTACCATATTGTTTTTAGCTCTTTAGAAAGCCAATTGTATAAATACTAACAGAAATCTGATGATCATCCAAATTTAGATTAGAGAATTACAAGTTTATTGTGTTTATAGAAAGTTGTTGCAGATCCAAATTCAAAAACTTAATGATAAACTCTAAGACAATCAGGAGCCAAGTGATAAAGTGATTTTTGTAATATAAAGGATTATTCAATAACTCTTTGATGCATGTGCAAAAATTAATATGACTGGCTGAATATTTTGCCATTGTGCAACATTGCTGCTGTGACAAGTTTTTAGTGAACTAGTGCTCAATCAGCTTCTGGGTTAGCACTAGTCCACCAACAACTTTCCACAGCAGCAATGGCACACATTGGCAAAACATCCAGCCAATCATATTAATTAGCGCACATGCATCAAAGAATTATTGAATGACCCTTTATGTCACAACAATCACTTTCTCACTTAACTCCTGATTGACTTAAAGTTATAATTAAGGTTTTAATTTTGATCAGTAACAACTTATCTAAACACAATTAACCTATAATTTTCTAATTCAAATTTTGACAACCACCAAATTGTTGTTATTATTTTCACAATTGGCTGTGTAAAGAGCTAAAAATAACTGTGTTCTGGATCATGATACATATCATAGTAAACATATGATTTTATAGAAATAAGCTGAAGATAAAGAATAAAACCAATTATAAACAAAGAGAAAAGAAAAATTGAAATTCAAGATAAAGATAATATAAATAGAAAATGTTTGGAACATGGAGTTTAATTTGGGATGGGGAAGGTGATGCCTACTAGGCAGAATAGCGCAGGAAGGAAGGTTTTGAGCTGGTGCTGGCCTAGAGATCTGGGATTGGGTGGGTGAGGCTGGCAGATGAGGGGTGGTGCTGGCAGGGGTTGACCTGACTGGATTTATTGTTATGACTGCCATTCCTGTTTGTCATTAGTTGGTTTGGCTGGTAGACAGGTGTGGCATAGGGTGGGAGGTGCTTGTCTTTACAGGATTGGTTGCCATGTTCACATGAGAGACAATTTGGGCAAAAAAGTCAACCACCATCTGTCAATCAAAGAGAGACTCATTGTCTAGGACACCAAGATACTGTAAATTCAGAACCTAAACTTAAAAATGTGGGAGTGTCAAATCCTTGGTCCAAAATTCAAATCACATTTGTGGGCAACTCAGCTGAGTGAAAACTAAAATATTTAATGAAATTAACCATTTAATTTGATTTTTATTTATTTATTTAAATTGACATATTTCAATTCCCTTGAGTAGATAACTCAAATAACTAAAGACAAAGCACAACAAGCAAATGCAGGATATATGAATCAGAAATTTGGGGTTCTAATGTACAATTTGGTATTTCCTGTAAATCTAATAAATCATAGACAACATGGAAAAATTAACAAATCTGAATTTCTGGGATGTTCAAATCCAAGAACCAGATTTGAAATCAAAAATGAGGTGAATTTGAAATAAATATAAGTTATGGGAATAACAAACAGGAAGTCAAATGATCTAGAGTGGATTTTGCTAATTCTTTTAGGAATCATAGGCATTCTCAAATATCACCCTATTCTATTTTAGGACGGCTAAAATTTACTTTTTACCATTAACTGAATTAGGAAATTCTAATAATAAAATAGAATTATATATTCCAATCTATTTTTTCAATTTGGATTTTTATTGATGTGTTTATAGTTCATTTGCTGTTGATAATATACTTTCATTTAATTGGATAGTTTCACCTCCAGTTGCCTTGGCAATAGGAAACCAAGTCACATTTGCAACCACAGCTGTAGTTGCAGAGACAAATTGATTTCTATATTGTCAAGGCAACTGGAGGTGAAACCATCCAATTAAATTCAAGCACATGATCAACATCAAATGGACAATTGACGCACCAAGCAACAAGCTACTTGATAAGAATAGATTTAATATATGATTCTATTTTATTATTAGCAATTTACAAAATCAACTGTAGCAATTTGTCCTTAATAGCAATACATAAACATATATTTTTACATCAGTGGGCCTTGATTTAAGTCACAATAGCAAATAAAAAGGTTTATGTGTATAAATTGATTGAAGTCCTCAAGTAAAAATGTGCAAATTAATGGGCTAAATTCATAGTATGAAAACTGATGATTTTTCTTTTACATCTTTGATTCCTTCCTCAAAAATTTCTAAGTTTTGTTGGCCCCAGGCAAAGCCTGGGGCCAAAAACTTTTAAAAAATTTCTTTAACATCAGGAAGGTGGCCCATATAGCATTATATGGGCTTGTGGTTGCTATATGGCACAACACACCATTTTCAAAAACAGCACTTTGATTTACGCCATCTTGAATTTAATTCAAAATGGAGTTTTTTGTGTTATGATTTTGAATCACAAAAAATTAAAATAAACAATAAAATAGTTAAAATTTACATATAGCTTTATAATGCAGCATCTTGAATTTACACCTTCTCAATTCTGTCACTTCAAGTCAGATTAATTAAATCTTATTTTGCTAACTTTATTTACATATGAAATTACTTAGTGTGGGGTGTGTTTACACCATCTCAACTTTATGTCATTTCAAATCACGCTATTTATCTTTAACCAAAATAAGCTTATACCCAAACTAAAATAAAGCCTGTTGTATAGTGTCAGAAGATGTTCCTATGGTATAAATCTAAGACAATTATAATAAGAACAACCTAAAAAGATTCCACTATAATAGTCCTTCACGTGATTGTCATTGCTGGGTAAAAAACCAGTTTTGTTATATGTAATTTATAACTTTATACATAGATACATTGATAAGGGTTATCTTAATAAAATATTTTAATAGTGATTTTAATATGGAAGGGGGTTATTACGCCATTTCAACTTATGTCACTTCAAATTCCACTAAGTTTCATATCACCCAATTGATTTAATGCGCACAATGAATAGGGGAAAATAAGGGGAAATTACATATGACGCCAGGCTATGCTATATTGATTCCCCCACCGCAATTCTTGCTTCCCACTTTTCAAAAGGTAGTTTAATGTCTAAACCCACTTAAGCAAAAAAATGTAAGAAATTGCCTTAAACTTTGCATATATATATATTTTGGCCTCCTCTAAACAACTGGGTACTTTTTAACTCCAGTTGTATAAGTTAGTTTTTGAAATATTCAAGTTTTACTATTTGGCCCAGTTGAGGTAGCTCCACTGGAAATTTGTTAATTTAATATAAAAAATGGTCAAAACACTATGTTTTTGAGCTACGGCACCTCAATTACATCACTTCAAAAACGCCATTCTGACTGCAAGTTTTCAGCCAAAACTCAAAGTTTTGCATACTTTTGCTAATAATAAAATGTTTATTTTTACAAACCAAAAACATTGCAATTTTGATATTATATATTTTAAGACTTTCTCTACAATTCTAAGTAAATAAAGTACTACTTTTATATTAAAAGATTATATTTTTATATTTAAAAACAACCCCCAAATTGCTCATATTTTGACACTAATTCACTTTTAGATGCCTCACAAGCCTATCACTAAAGCTGCGCCCAAGGCCTCAAAGGCTTCAAAGTCCAAGATCACTCCTCCCAAGTCCGTGACTAACCCAAAGAAGCAGCCTTCTAAGGCCAAAGCTCCCCCCAAGACCCAAAATCCATCACCAGAGCCTAAGGAAACAAGCTCAAACCCTACCCACTCTTCTTTTGTTTACTCACCTTCTGATCCACAAGAGAAGTTATTTAACTTCAATTGTCACTTTGATCCCACCTCAGAATCTGAAGAGGAAGAGGAGCAGGAGCCTGAGCCTGATGCTCCTTCAGATGAGAAAATTGAGCTCTGGGATCTTAACATTGTCAAAAATATATGCAATCAAAATGGCACCTTTGCTGTGTCCACAACATACCTTGCCAGCTATCCAATTATGACCAAGAAGGGGGGTGCCGGCTTTTTATATAAAGGGTACAGCTTCAGCTGTAATTATGAGAAGAAAACAATCTGCCAACATCACTACAAATGTGATACCGTTGGGTGCCCTGCTAGACTCACCACTTATGGGTTCACTAAGTTCAAGGCCATGACTACTAGGCATGACTGCATCAAGCCTTTTGACCCCCTTTATCAACTGATTTGCTGGTTTCTTTGCCAGGTGATCCCAACCACAAAGAATCAAACCGCCACTGAGGTTGTACAATGATGCCCTTCTCAATTTAAATGATACCCAACTTGCCACTGTTGGTGGCGCCTCAAAATTACAGAGATATCTCACTGATCAGAGATATTCTCTGAGCACTGATGGTGTCAGTGCTTCACAATTGATCCTTACTGAGGAACAAAAACTATCTCGTCATGAGGAAAGATTCCTTCTCCACAACAACAGACAACATGCCCCTGAGCGCATCATTTGCTTTGCCACCTCACAGGATCTTTGCAACCTGTTGAAATGCAAGACCTGGCTTGCAGATGGAACTTTCTCCACCTGCCAAAAGCTATTTAGCCACCTTTGGAACATCCATGGGCAGGTTGGAAATCTGGTTCTTTCTCTGTTTTTTTCCCTCCCAAATAAGAAGCAAAAAATTATAACTGTGCAATTTACAATTCTAAAGGCCAAGTTGGATGAAATCCTCCCAACCATTTAAGAGGAGCCAAAGGAAACCAGAGGGCGCAAGAAGAAGGCCCAGTCCCAGGAAGAGGAAGCCATCCTAACCAAAAAGACAGCCAGAAAACCTTCCCTAACATGAATATCTGATAGTGGATTTTGAACAGGATCAGGCAAATGCCTTAATTAGAGTCTTCAAGAGCTCCCCTCAGGGATGCTACTTCCACTTCTGGTAGGCACTATGCCGCCGCCTCCAAAAGTGCTCTGACCTTCATGAGCTGGTCTACACTGAAGGCACAAAGGAAGCAAAGGACGTGTTCAACTGCTTTGCTGCCCTTGCCCTTGTGTGGAAGGAGGAGACAAATGCCTTCTACGACGCCCTCCTCTGCCATCCCTACATTATTGCCAACCAGGCAGCCTTTGCTCCATTCATAGAGTATTTTGAAACTCAATGAGTTGGAGTGTTTCAAGGAGCACGCCACATCAGAAAGGATGTGACTCAATCCAGTAGAACTTCTTTAAGCAGGTAAAAGATGGCCTGATCAAGACCACCTCTTCCCTCAAAGGGTGGCATAGTCAATTTGCAAAAAAGAGTCTGGGTTCAGAAGCCCAAATTCAACAAGATAATAGTGCATCTAAAAACACAGCAGGCCATCTCTGCCCGGCTCTTCAAGACTGGCATGAAGTCCAAGGGCAACCCCCAAGCAGAAAAAAGCAGTTAAAAAGTATACAGAGATTAGCAAGGTGGTCCTTGCCTACTATTCTAAGGATAGAAAGCTTGAGCATCTTCAGGCCATCTCTGTTGCTCTTTCCACTAATGTTTGAGCTTTTTTAAATAAAAACTACTTTATCTTCTCTCTTATTTCTTTTAATTTTATTATTTTTTGAATTTTTTTAGTATTTGGTACAGTTTTATGCTTATTTTAAAGTATAGTTTATAGTTATAATAGATGAAAATAGTTGTTTTTGGGTATATTTTAACTTTTGGGCTTTACACAACTATGTTGCTCCTAATTGGCCCCATTTTTATTGTAGATTTGGAAGCCTGAGGCCTTTTTAAGCCTAGAAATATTTTTGAATTTTATTTTTTGAGAATTTTTTGGGTTTTTTTTTGGATTTTAAAAAATCTAAAATTTTTGAACTTGTTTTTCAGTAGGATATACCATTTTGAAAACGGCATCTTGAAAAATGCCATCTCAAATTTTTGCTATCTCAATTTACTAGTAAAAACGCCATTTTGATTTACAGCATTTTGACTAAGAAAAAACGGTTTTAAAATTTTAGATTTTTTGAACTCCAAAAACTACCCAAATAATTCCCAAAAATAAAAATTAAAAAAATATTTCTAGGCCTAAAAAAGCCTCAGATCTAAATCTGCAATATAAAATGGGGTTGATTAGTAGCAACATAGTTGCGTAAAGCCCAAAAGTTAAAATAATCCCAAAAACAACTATTTTCATCTATATTAACTATAAAATATACTTTAAAATAAGCATATGATTTTACCAAATACCAAAAAAAGTTGAAGAATGGTAAAATCAAAGGAAAAAAGAGAGAAGATAAAGAAGACTTTTATTGAGGAAGGATCATGCATTGGTTGAAAGAGCAACTGAGATAGCTTGGAGATGCTCAAGCTTGCTATCCTTGGGATAGTAGGCAAGGACCACCTTGCTAATCTCTGTATACTTTTTCACCACTTTGATTTTCTTGGGGGGATCATCCTTGGTCTTCATGCCTGTTTTAAAGAGGCAGGCGGAGATGGCTTGTTGAGTCTTGAGATGGACCATGATTTTGTTGAACTTGGGCTTCTGAACCTGGACCCTTGTGGAAAATTGACTATGCCACCCTTCAAGAGAAGAGGTGGTATTGATTAGGCCATCCTTTACCTGCTTAAAGCAGTTCCACTGGATTGAGTCACCACCCTTTCTGATGTGGCGTGCTCCTTGAAACACTCCAACCCATTGAGTTTCAAAATACTCTATGAATGGAGCAAAGGCTGCCTGGTTGGCAATAATGTAGGGATGGCGGAGGAGGGCGTTGTAGAAGGCATTTGTCTCCTCCTTCTGCACAAGGGCAATGGCAGCAAAGCAGTTGAACATGTCCTTTGTTTCCTTTGTGCCTTCAGTGTAGACCAGCTCATGAAGTGCAGAGCACTTTTGAAGGCGGCAGCAGAGTGCCTGCCAAAAGCAAAAGTAGCATCCCTGAGGGGAGCTCTTGAAGACTATAATAAAAGCATTGGCCTGAGCCTGCTCAAAATCTACTACCAGGTATTCATGGTATGGAAGGCTTTTAGGCTTTTTCTTGATTGGGGTGGCTTCCTCTGACTGGGCCTTCTTCTTGCGCCCTCTAGTCTCCTTTTGCTCCTCTTCAATAGTTAGGAGGATCTCATCCAACTTGGCCTTTAATATTGTTAGAGCCCGGACATAAGTTTCCTGCTTCTTATTTGGGAGGAAAAAGAAGACCAGGGGAAGAACAAGATTGCCAACCTGCCCATTAATATTCCAAAGCTGGCTAAAGAGCTTTGGGCAGGTTGAGAATGTTCCATCTGCAAGCCAGGTCTTGCATTTTAAAAGGTTGTGAAGATCCAAGGAGGTAGCAAAGCAGATGATCCGCTCTGGGGCATGTTGCCCATCATTGTGAAGGAGTAATCTCTCTTCATGCTGTGAAAGCTTTTGCTCTTCAGTTGAAATCAACTGGTCAATTGATGTAGCACTGAGGCCTTCAGTTCTCAGAGCATATCTCTGGTCAGTGAGATATCTCTGAAGTTTTGAGGCGCCACCAACAGTTGCCGGTTGGGTATCATTTAGATTAATGAGAGCATTGTTTACAACCTCAGTTGCAGTTTGGTCTTTGGTAGTTGGTATGACCTGGCAAAAAAACCAGCGGATCAGTTGATACAGTGGATCAAAGGGCTCGGCATAGTCATGCCCAATAGTCAGGTCTTTAAAACAAGTGAACCCATAGGTGGTAAGTCTAGCTGGACAGCCAATGTTGTCACATTTGAAGTGATGCTGACAGATGGGCTTCTTCTTGTTGTTGCAGCTAAAGCTGTAGCCCTTGTGAACAAAGCCAGCACCCCCTTTCTTTGTCATAATTGGATAGCTGATAGGGTATGTGGCAGGCACAGCAAATGTGCCATTTCTGTTGCATACATTGTGGATTGAGTTAAGATCCCAGAGCTCAATTGGCTCATCTGCAGGAGCACCAGGCTCAGGCTCCTACTCTTCTTCATCCTTAGGCTCTAAAGTGGGGTCAGAATGGCAATTAAAAGTTGAACAACTTCTCTTGAGGGTCTGACGGGAGTAAACAAAATGAGAATGGGGAGGGGTTGGGCTTGTTTCCTCAGGCTCTGGTGAGGGCGTAGGTGTCTTGGGAGGAGCTTTACCCTTAGCAGGCTGCTTTTTAGGGGTGGTTTTGGCCTTCTTGGCCTTGGGAGGAGTGGTCTTGACTTTGGAGGCCTTGGACGCAGCTTTGTTGATGGACTTGGGAGGCATCTAAAAGTGAATTAGTATCAAAGTATGAGCAATTTGGGGGTTGTTTTTAAAGAGAAAAAAGAGAATGCTTTTATTAAAAAGTATCAATTTTTTTACATAGAATTGTAGAGATCAAATTATATATACTATCAAAATTTTAATGTTTTTTTTATTTTAAAAAAAATAATTTTTTATTAGTAACACAAGTAGGCAAAACTTTGATTTTTGACTGAAAACTTGCTCTCAAGATGGTGTTTTTAAAGTGACGTAATTGAGGTGCCGTAGCTCAAAAACATAGTGTTTTTGACCATTTTTTATATTAAATTAACAAATTTACGGTGGAGCTACCTCAACCAGGCCAAAGAGTAAAACTTGAATTTCTCAAAAACTAGCTTATACAACTGGGGTTAAAAAGTACCCAGTTGTTTAGAGGAGATCAAAAAATATAAATTTGCAAATTTTCATATTTTTTCTTACATTTTTTATTAATGTTGGTTTTGATGTGAAACTATACTTTTGAAAAGTGGAAAGCAAGAATTGCAGTGGGGAAATTGATATAGCGTATCCTGGCGTCAGATGTAATTTCCTCTTATTTTCCCCTATCCATTGTGCGCCTTGAATTAATTGGGTGATGTGAAACTCAGTGGAATTCAAACTGACATAAATCAAAATGGTGTAATCACCCTCTTTCATATTAAAATCACTATTAACATATTTTATTGATAAAACCCTTATAAACGTATCCATGTATAATAAAGTTATAAATTACATATATCAAAACTGGTTTTTTTACCCAGCAATGACAATCACTAGAAGGACTATCATAGTGGCGTCTATTTAGGTTGTTCTTATTATAAGTTTCTTAGATTAATACTATAGGAACATCTTCTGGCACTATACCACAGGCTTTATTTTAGTTTGGGTATAAGCTTATTTTAGTTTAAGATAAATGGCATAATTTGAAATGACGTAAAGTTGAGATGGCATAAATACGCCCCACACTAAGTGATTTCATATGTAAATAAAGTTAGCAAAATAAGATTTAATTAATTTGACTCAAAGTGACAGAATCAAGATGGCGTAAATTTGAGATGCTGTATTATAAAAGTATATGTAAATTTTAACTATTTTATTGTTTATTTTATTTTTTGTGATTCAAAATCACTAACGCAAAAAACGTCATCTCAAATTTAATTCAAGATGGCGTTTTTTGAGATGCCGTTTTCAAAATGTGTATCCTACCTGTTTTTCTTAGTTGCAATGCCGTAAATCAAAATGATGTCTTTACTATATATTGTGATAGCGTAAATAAAGATAGCATTTCTTGAAGTGCTGTTTTTGAAATGGAGTGTCCTACCTGCTATATTAGTGATTTTGAGTGTAGAATGCTGTATAGTTTTCATATTTAGACAATTTTACATCTCATTTAATTTTAATGTCTAAACATGGTTATCAAAATTGAATTTTTCATTTGAGTTTATCCAGAGTGGAGCTTCTTGATTTAAATTGATGTGTCCTAGTTTCTTACTGTACATTCAATTTGAATTACAGTTCCTGTAATTATTATTTGAGTTTAATAGTGGCATTCAATTATGATTTGAAATTTGGTCATTTGATTTGACAATCCTGCAATTCCAAAAAACATAGTAAACTTAATGAAAATGATTGATGGATTTTAACACTTCAAATCTGATTCCAGAAATTGATTTTGTCCATTTAAAATATGCATCTCAACTTGAAATTTGCAAAGTGCCTATGAATTCTCACATTTTAAATATTCTAGTAAGAATACAAGGAATTAAATTTAATTAAAAAGGCCATCCTGCAAATGTGATTTGAAATTTAGACCAAGGATTTGACAATCCCACATATTTTATGTTTAGGTTCTGAATTTATAGTAATTTTTTTGAAGTTGTTCACCCCTAGAGAAGAAAAACTCAGGAAGATGTAATTATATATGAGGCAGATGTTAAGATGATTGTAGGAAAAGTCATGGAGGAGTTTGCATTACTTCAAGCTAGTTATAATTCACTAGGACTAAGACTCAGTCACCTGAATAATGTCACCCCAACCCAGGTAGTCCCTAGATTTGATCCAGGACACCAAATGAGCACCTCCAAAGAGCAGGAGCATTACATTGCTAGTTATATTTTTTAATTTTCATCTGTATCAGTCTTTCAAGCTTGAGTACAACTTCCTGAAGGCTCAAGATTTTTAAGTGACTTTCTAGGCTAAATAACTCTGGGAGATATCCACAGAAGCAATAGGCCAACAGCTGGGATTCAGGCTGCAGTATTTGAACTCCAGCTAAAAAATCCAGGGCTTGAATCTACATGAGAGTTCATATTGGATAAACCACTGGGAATAGCTTCAAAAAACTGGCTTCAAAACCAACAAGGCAGTAGTCTGCTGGCCCTCTGGCTGAGAGGAGAGTCCAGAGTTTGAATTCAGATGTGGCAAATTAATTATAATTTCTTTATAAAAGACAATACTGACAATCACAGCTAAATCCTAGCTAATTTTTAATTGTCTTTAAATTGTTATATTTTAATATTTTAGTCTTTGCATGCATTAATCTAATAAGACAAAATCAGTCCATAGCAGACAGAGCCACACAATAAAAATGTACAACCTGTCACTTTGCTTGTTGAAAAGTATAAATTTTCTTTTTTAATTGGGTGACTTATATTTACTCTGAGCTGATTTGAGTACACTTCTATCAAATGTTGTGGAAATTACTTTGCTGTATTATTGCTTCCATAACCCTTCTCATCCAATCACCAGACCTTTTTGTGCTATATAATCTTTAAGTGACAGTACCATACTGATGGTAACTTGATCATCTAAACTTGAGGACTTCCCTTTGGAGTTGAGCTCCCTTGTTGTGTACAGCAACAATCACCCCATTTCAAGGTAACTAATAACACAGTTAAATTGGTAGTTAATGGTTGCTCTATACACATGATTAATATTATTAGCACAAGAAAATATAATTGAAGTGGGTTTAAAGGCTATGGAAACAACCAAAAGTACTTAAAATTTAAACAAAATGATTTTAGATTTAAGCAAACCCCAAGTTGGGCGAGATTCATAAATCAAACAATCTATGTATTTTTAGTGAACTGGCAAAATTTCAAACAATAAAAAATGTCTCTAACACAATATACAAAATTATATCAAACATCAAGCAGCATATTTCAACCCATAAACAAAACAAATTGATGCAGAAAGTGAAATGGATGGATGCTGTTCCAGAATATATTATAATATGATCAGAATTTATATGAGGCATCAACAGAAAGACTAAAATGAAACAAATTTATAGCTATCTAGAAGCAAGATTTCACAAACTCAAAACAAAATGAAGTCACACAAGATGTGTAATATGAGCAGCCTAAAATAGAAAATTAACAGTTTAATATCCAATCAACAGCTATACAATTTAGAAACATGGGCATTTTATTAATTTTCATGGCTCCTTATTTGTTTATAATAGTTTGAGAACTTTCCAAATCTGGAATGGTGATTATAATAAAAATAAATCATAAAATTTTAAATTTCTACTTTTAGTGATTTTATCCTAGATTTTTTACAATGGTTTTTACTAGCAACATTTTTGATGGTGCCAGCAACCAAGCCAGCAGCAGCCAAGACATCTTTCTTGAAGATGAGGCTTGGAATGTGGAGGCACCTGTTTACACCCAGGTCTTTGATATGGGTAATGAGGAAGCTGTCCTGTACTTGAACCCCAACCCCTATGTATTTGGCTTGTTTGAGAGTCATCTAGCGTCCAGCTCTGCCCCTGCACAAGATGTCAACCAAAAAGCCAATCATAACAGCAACTCTGGTTTGGAACAACTTCTCACCAACAATCAACTTTCTCCCCCTACAGCCAATAAGGCTTCAACTCCTGCAGCCCAGCACCCCAAACACAGAATAATCACTGCTCAAACTCTCCAAGAAATTGTGGCAATCAACCAGTGTGGCATGGTATGGGATCAGATTACCAGAAAATTGCAATTTACTCAAGCTACTATCATGCAGGAATTCAATAACTTCATGAAAAGGGGGAACTAGATTGTAACAGTCAAAAAACCAAAGAAGGCATAAGAGTCCCAGATCAGCAAAGTATACCCAATTACGCTTGATCTCCTGCAGCAGGACCCTAAGCTTCCCCTGACCCAGGTCCAGAAAAAGCTTGCACACCATGACATATGGGTTTCTGAGCGCATGGTGCAACTCTGGATGCATGGGAAGGTGGCTTCAATATGGATTCTTACCAATTTTGCCAGCAACTAATGGGATGGTGCTGAGGATTCCCTGTATGACACCGCCATTAAATTACCCCTGGTATGATGCCTGACTAGTCTAACTGATGATGTCATGTTCATCTCCTATTACAAGCTATCAATAGCTTTTGATGATTTTGGCAAGCAAGGAAAAGCTGCTGCCAAGAATAGAAGAAAGAAGGTCAAGAAGGGGACATTTATTGGTGCATTTCTGGCTGTTTTAGCCAAGGGTTTTTTCTATTATTGAACAAACCCAGATTTCATTGATGACTACTTGTACAGCCACATCCTTGGTGGATTACTCAACTCCTGGGATGGCTCAAATTCCAAGCACTGGGTTTTCTTGAGCCACCAGATGAAGGATAGCTCCACTTCCCTCAAGCCAATCCAAGAATGTGGGCACCAGGCCTCAGTTGTCATAGCCCATACCAGATTACAACTGGGCTCCCACAGAGGAGGCAGGCCAGGCCTGGAAGACCATGTACACAATAGGCACAATAAGGACCAGATAGTTGACAGCAGTAGCAAGAGAGCGCCAACTCCCGGTATGGGGCACAACCTGGTCGGCCAGCCCCAATACTGTGATATAGAAAAAAACCCAACTTAATGAAGTCCTGGGCAGGAGGTGCATTGTTTTGAGGGAACAGCAGGAATCTCCTTCATTTTAGGTGGAAGATCCAGGTGATGAGGGTGGTAATACTCCACGTCAAGGGCGCAGGGAGGACTGACAGAGGCAGCAGGAGTAAGGTGAGGGGGATTTGGGTAGGCAAGATTGTATTGTGTGGTGAATTCACAAATAGATGCAAAGAGAATAATTAAATTGGAGCAAAAATAAACAGTTCCTGCAATAAGATAATGGTTTCTGGGCATAAAATTTCTTTATTAAGATATCAATAGTGTCAAAACTTCAGGCTTGACCCACCAGCAAGGTTCCAACCAAGCGGGTTTGTGACCTGCAATCCAATTAACCGGTTACTCAAAGCCAGACTAGGAAGTCAACTCGGATTACCAAATCTATCAACATGAACAAATGATGATCCCTCACGGTGGATACCTCAATTTGGCGCTTGACTCATTATCAGGATCAAGCCACCCCCTCTTCCATCCAGTCGTGTGATCATCAACCATGTTCCTGCTATCTATTGATTCACAATAGCTATATAATCACTATCTCACAATAAAGATTATTATCTATCTTCTAAATATTTTTCCCCTTGTAACTCTGCTAAAACAGCACAGTTACAATATTGGTAGCACAGGTAGGTTCTCCATCCTACCTTATCTTGAAAAATTCCGCCTGTTGCCCGCACACGCCGCGGCCAACAAATCCTCAACAGAATTATGTCTGGCCTCCTGCCCAACTGGACGCTGTATACTCCTGGTACCAAGATACCTGATGGCTTTGTTCTCTACCAAAACATGGTGATCTCACTACCCGCCTTCAACGCCCTGTCTGCCCTAGGGTTCTTTCAGGCTCCCTCATCAATGCCACAACCAGCGGACAAGACCACCATGCCTGCCTATGTCGCACAAAGATTTTGCAGCGCCGCCTTGGAACCCTTCACAAGGACTAACAATGGCAATGCTGCCGCATGAATCCAGTCCGCCCAAAGCAAGCTGGCTCAGATGGAATGCCCACAGCGGTTTTGGATTGTGGAGATTTCCATTTGTCTGACCCATGACGCTGGCACCTGGTGTGACAAGTGGCACAAAGAGCACACTGAAAAGAACTGGGACACTTTCAAACAGGACTTATTGGCAAGATTTGTGCTTAAGGATACAGCACTCATGATCATACGCCAAGTAAAGAACCTAACCCAGACAGGCACCGTGAAGGAGCTTACCTGCGCCTACAAGGAACTCTGTCTTTGTGCCCCATCTAATATGGCCTTTGACACCCCAGCCACACACCTCATGTACTACAACGCTCTCAAGTTGCAAATAATGAGACATGTGAACCTGGACCAGGTTACCAACCTGCAAAGCCTGTACCTTGAAGCAGAAAAAGCGGAACAAACGTCCAACGCTCTACACAAGGCACAGACTGGAAAGCAAGAAAGACCTAAGGACTCACATTCAAGCGAGCGCTCCTCTTGACCACCTCCTGGAGGCAACGGCAACAACAGTTCAAACCACAAGCCCACGGGTTTGAATGGGAATGGGAATAACAGCCAATCAAATTGTACTCATTTCCGTGTCACTGCCACCCAAGGCAACCAAGATGAGGGAAAAGCCCAGGGAGAGCACTAAGCAAGCCAAGCTCTTCCCACGCAACTCCTGACTTGCCCAACAATGAATACGAACCCAAGGACGTGGACCAATGTCCAATGATCCAAGTGCCCTTGGAAGACCCGGTACTGTACACCATTGCCAGACATCCCAATAAATTGATGTATTGCTCTTTCTGCTTTTGCAGTTACACAGGCTCAGCACTTTTGGACTTGGGCGCAGATTGAACTTTAGTCAACAGAAGCTTTGTAAACAAATTCAAGCTGGTCACTAATCCTTTGCGGATTAAAAACGTGGTCCTGGCTGATGAACATCACATTGCCGTGACGAGGGAAACTGCCCCCTTCTCCGTCATGCTTGAGAACCTCCACTCCACCGTCCAAGGTCCCGTCATTGACTTCCCTAAGTTTGACACTGTACTGGGACTAGACTGGTTACAGAGAAACAACCCTCACGTGGACTGGGCAACCTCAGTGCTGACCATCAAGCGTAAAGGTGTCAACCACCTAATCTACCCAGACTTGGTAGACCAACTCCTTCAAGACCATGTCTTTGTACGCATCACAGAGACTTTGGACAAGAAGGAAAACCTGAAAGCAATTGACTGGGACTCCTACCAGTATGAAATCATACACTTCAAGGATCACCAGGATACCTCCACACCGCAAGATTGGGACATTGTGGCCTGTCATCCAGAAATCTTCAAAGAGGCGTTACCCGGGCTACCCCCTGAGAAACACATCCAACACTCTATCCAACTCAAGGGGGCTGTACCCAAGGCACGCCCCATTTACAGGCTGACCCCAAACAAGGACAATGCCCTGCGCGCCTATCTCAAGGAGTCACTGGAAAAAGGACTTATCTGCCCCTCATAGTCTCCCTTTGGGGCCGCCATATTCTTTGTGGTCAAAAAGGACAGTATCTTACGCCTGGTCACGGACTACTGCGCCTTGAACAAAGTCACCATTAAGAATTGTTACTCATTATCACTAATTGACAATCTCTTTGACGCCTTGGGAGGCGCCTTTGTCTTCTCCAAGATTGATCTATCTGCAGGCTACAACCAGATCTGCATCAAGGAGGAAGACATCCCCAAGACAGCCTTCTGCACTAAGTACGGCTCCTACAAATGTGTGGTACTCAACTTTGGCATGACCAATGCCCCATCCACCTTTGTAAACTTCATGAACAAAGTGTTTGCGCCACACATAGGCAAACACGCCCTCATGTACCTGGAAAATATCATTGTCTACAGCCCCTCAGTGGAACAGTATCACAAGGACCTGGAGGAAGTCTTTGCGACCCTGGCACAACACAAACTGTTGGCCAAGCCCTCCAAATGCCAGTTCTTCTGAGAGCAACTACAATTAAACATTCAATTGTAATAATCAGAAGCACCAAACTAAAGAGCAAGCACTTTGTCTATGAGGACAAGTCTTGTGGGGCCTGCTAAACACCAAAGTCTGGGAAAAGGTCACAGTTGAGAAGGAGGAGCGCTTCTGTGAGCCTCCAAATCATCTAATCACTAGGATGCTTAAATGGTATCTAGCGCAGATAATCTTCACCTCCTCTCACCTCTGGGCTTTTGATTTGGCCATTTTGGCCCTCAAGCCCAACAATATAAAGTTGATGCCAACACAGGAGCATCTTGTCAAGTTTATCATCAACAAGTGCACTGATGCAAGCCCCTCCCCCCCAAGGCTTCCAATGTCCACTCTGAGCTCATGCCCACTCATGAGCTCAAGCAGCACCCAATGGAGAGTGTTTTCTCCTGCACAATTATGGGCCAACTTTCAAGTATTGTATTATCTGTTACTCCACACAGAAGAACATGTTGGGTTTAAAAAGGGTGTCAACCTGGCTAGTTGATGGCATCTTTACCACCTGCCCCCAGATATTTTATCAGCTCTGGATGGTACATGTCCAGATAGATATCCAGGTGATTATACTTACCTTCTTCCTGGGGCCACCAAGGCCATCTATACCTGCGCCTTTGCCATCCTCTGCCGTGAGTATTCACTCCTTCCATCTGAGAACGCCCAGAAAAGTCCTCCACACACCTGCAACAACCCCCTAATGCTGAAAAGTACCAGGTCATCCTGAAAGCAGAATAAAACATAAGGCTTTGAGCTCTAGGCCCACAAATATACATTTTGGACTTTAAGCCTGTTAAGTTCAATGCATAATGCAGCTTTTTGATGAAGAAGTGCAGGGGTGCCACTTTCATTACCGTCAAGCAGTTGATTTCAATGTGTAAGCCAATGCTGAGCTTAGTAGTTTGAGCCACAGGAATAACTCAGACACTGATATGAATCCTAATATTCATGCATTATTAATTTTTCATTTGATGGGATCACATTTTGAGTGAAAAATTCTTTAGTTCCCTTTCTCTCCTCAAAATGAGGTTCACTCCAAAACAGGTGATGGACTAATTTGCATTCCAACTGATGACATAAGTGATTCTTGACCCACTTGTGAGAGTGATCAATGATCTATCTATCCTTATGCTGGTTTGTGGTAGAGATTTACCATATAAAAATCAGTTGGATTCACCAATTAAAATTAAGTTCTAAATACACTCTTTCTTTGTGTTTATTTTTTTACTTTGTGTTGTAACTGTGCTGTTCTAGCAGAGTTACACAGGAAAAATATTTAGAAGATAGATAATCTTTATTGAGAGATAATGATTATATAGTTCATGTGAATCAAGGATAGAAGGAACAAGATTGGTGATCACACAGCTGGATGGAAGAAGGGGGTGGCTTGATCCTGATAATGAGTCAAGCGCCAAATTGAGGTATCCACCGTGAAGGATCATCATCTGTTCATGTTGATGGATTTGGTAATTCAAGTTGACTTCCTAGTCTGGCTTTGGGTGACCAGATAATCGGATTGCGGGTCACAAACCCGCTTGGTTGGAACCTTGCTGGCAGGTCAAGCCTGCAATTTTGATACCCCCCAGCTGAAGGTCAGCCTCCTCTGGGGGCAGGTTGTCAGGAGCCCGGGCGCCATATTGAACCAGTTGTTGTTTGGTGGCAGGCAGGGCGGTTTCTCATTGTTTCTGTCTTGCCTTGCAGGGTTGTAGGCAATTGTGGTGTAAGTTTTTGTCTTGTTTGTGTTTTCCAAGCCCTTGCACAAGGTAATTGTTATTGTTGATTACCTTCAGAATGATTGCTGGTCCTACTTTTTCAGGTTGCAACTTGCTCTTGTCAACGTTCATGACCCATACTTTGTCCCCAACTTCATGTCTATTGCAGATGGGAACAAATGTCTTTTGTAGCCGTTCTTTTTCTTTGGCTGTTTGCTCGCTGTTGGCCTCTACTACTTGAGGATCTGAGCAAGGGGGACTTGACTTGGGATTTCTAGTTTGGGTCCTGTAAATGCTTGAATGATATTTGGCTGTGTGCTGTATACCAGTTCAAACGGGCCTTTCTCGGTGGATCTGTTCACTTGGGTTTGTCACACAAGTAATGCAGTTGGTAGCTGCTTATACCAGTCTTCAGGTCTCCTGGCGGTGAGTTTGGCTAGGGCTGCAAGAGGCTACCATTAAGCCGCTCTACGCGTCCATTGGCCTGTGGATGGTATGGTGTTGTGACGGTGTGTTTGACCCCATTCTTGGTGAGGTACATGTTGGTGTCTTTGGAGGTCAATTCTTTGCCTCCATTGGTTATCAGGAGTTCTGGCTTTCCAAACCTGCTGATTATTTCCTTGCCAATGAATTGTTGGACGTTGTTACCAGTGTGTTCTTTCACCGCTTGGGCTACTGGCCACCTTGTTGCAAAAGCAATGGCTGTGATGATGTATTTTTTGTTGTTGTGTTTCCCTGGCACGGGGCCCACAATGTTAAGAGCCCATACTTTGAACGGTAGTTGGGTTTGGATGGGGAGTACAGACTTAGGCAGGGTCTCGCTTTTGGCAAACTTTTTGCAGACCTTGCACTGTTCTAACACTTCCTGGACATTGTGGTGTTAGGTTGGCCACCAGGCTTTATGTTTTAGGAATTTGTATAGGTTTTGGCTCTTAGTATGTCCAAGATCCCTATGGTAGCAAAGAATGGTATTGACTTGTTGATGTGTGGGGATGTAGGGAATGGTTGTGCCATCCGACATTTTTCTGTGCAGAGTCCCGTATATGTCAGCAAAGAGGTGTTCATTATTGATGACTGTTTCTTTGGTAACATTGGTTGTGCCTGCAGGGAATCCTTTGTCTTTTGTATGTAACACTAGGAGAGGCCAGTCTGGGTCGAGCCCATTTTCTCCCCTAGACGCACAGACATACAGATGGGACAGGGCGTCTACCATGGCAAGCTTGGCCCCGGGTTTATATTGGATGAGCATGTTAAACCTTTCTAGTAATTCCATCCACTGCGCTTGGCAGTGTGACAGGTTTGCTTGTGTCTTGAAATAGATGAGCGACTTATGATTGGTTAGTGCTGTGAATTCTTTCTGCTGTTCCAGGTAACAGCGCCATTTGACTAGGCAGTGTACATTGACCAACAGTTCTTTGTTGTGGATTGGGTATCAACACTTGCCGTCTGTCAGCTTACACAACTTGTAGGCTACGGGCAGGAAATCACCATCACTATTCTTAATTTGCAGTACTCCCCCAATGGATGCATCTGAAGCGTCAGTTTCCATTTGGTATTCTCTGTCTTGTTTGGGGTATTTTAAGATGGGCGCTGTTGTGAGCTTTTCCTTGAGACGTCTAAAACAGAGGTCACTTGGGGGGTCCATACAAACTTGGACTTGGCGCCTGTTATGGCGGACAAGGGGGCAGACAAGACGCCGCAGTTGGGTATGAAGCGTCATACATAGGCCACCATACCCAAGAAAGTGCGGAGTTCTGATTTGTCCTTGGGAGGGGGCACTTTGCAGATGGCTTGTATCTTCTGACTTTCAGGTTTGATGTCGTCTTTTGAGACTATGTGTCCCAAGAAGGATTGGCCACATAACCAGGGCCACCCTTCACTGACATAATGGGGAAATAAGTTGGAAGTGCTAGGAAATTTTAAACTCTCCATCCACATTTCAAATGTTATTGATGGACAGCAGATCCTAAGCTACATGGTCAGTGGCCTTGAACTTCTTCTCATAGTCCTTGGGCTCCTCCTGATATTCAGAAGAAGGGAGGGGAGAAGAGCCATCAGGGGGAAGAGAGGAAGGGTTCTTTGAGGCCTGCTTGGATGACTTCTTTTTCTTACCAGAAGAAGAGGTAGGCTCCTTGGCTGTCTTTGCCTTCTTGGTACGGTGCTCCTTAGTGGGCTTGGAGTCAGCCTCTGAGTGATAAAATGAGTGATTGGTAAGATCACCATCAGATTTATTGGGGGAGGAATTTTTGGGGAGAGGTGAAGGGTAAGTGGAAGATAAGGTTAGAGAGGGGGATTTGTGGGAGGAGATGGTGGGGGAGATGGAGTAGGAAACTTACCTTTGCAGGCTCCTTGACACGCTTGGATGTGGTGGCTGTTTCCTTAGAGCCCTTGGAGGCTTGGCGCTTGGTAGGCTTATTGTTCTTGTTTGATCTTGGCTAAAGGAAAGTTTAGTTTTTAATAAAACAGTATGAAAGATATAAAACACAAAGAGGTAAATAAATCAAAACATAGGTAATAAATATAAATAAAAAGTCTTATTGGGCATGAAATGAACATAATAAGGTAGAGAAAAGAAAAATAGAAACAAAAGTATAGCTTTTAAGGCTAAAAATATAGAAAATAAGTGAATTTATTATGAAGCATCAAAGATGTTAGGTTCAGCATAACATCTTAGTGTTAAATCAATGTAAAAGTTTAATTGAAAATCAAAAAATATATGAAAATTATATGGAGAGCAGCAGAAAAAGTAGTAGAATATAATAGCAAAAAAATAAATAATTATTATGTGGAATTTTTTTTATTGAGAGTTGAAAATTCAAAACATAGTAAAGTGTCGAGTTTGGCACTGTCAATCAGCTGGGAAAAGCTGAATTCTCACTGTCAAGTATGCCAAAGTCAAGCAGAAACATCAAATTTATTATGTTTTTTACATATAAAACTTGCTTAAACTTAAAACAGGTTTGAAAGTTAACCCAAAAGCAAGGCAGTATCATATGCTCAAAAATTAAAAAATACAACATAAGTTAAAAAAGTAAATGAGTGGAAATGTGTTTATTAGTGATTAGGGCATGTTGTGAGGAGCTGGGAGTGAATTATTTACCATAGTGTTGGTTAAAACATTAAGAAGCTCTCTGTACTAATCCCCAAGTTAAAGTGTCAAGTGGGTGAGTGGCGCCCATAGTGTGTTACATATTAATTAAGCCTTAATTCTGAGCCTTTGATTAGTTAAATCTGAAACCAATTGGGTGTCAAGTGGATAGAGTTGCACAAAGAAAGTGTTGAGTTTCAGTTTTTTATAAATTACATATGAAATCTCTTAATAAATTAGTCTCAATTTATTATGCACCAATTGATCTAGCAACCCAGAATAGGCATGATATAAAGCAAAGAGGGTATTTGATTGATGATTATACCACTAAATCCAGTATAGTGGTGCTTGGGAGCTTAAACAACAACTGTGGACACTAATAATAAAAATATAATAGTAAATAATAAAATTTATATACTGTAGATTCAGAACCTAAAGGTAAAAATGAGGGATTGTCAAACTGTTCTTGCATGAACTCAGCAACTTACTGGAATACTTTTCATCCTTTTATATAAAAAAGTAAGTTGTTCTGTGATGAAAATTACTCCATTAATTTGGTGAGTTCACACAAAAACAATTTGACAATCCCACATTTTTACCTTTAGGTTCTAAATTTACAGTAAGCGCAGATGCGTTTGCATTAATAAAGTTAGGATTTGGCTTAATAAGTGTCAACATAAACCACTTTTAATTTTAGAGAGTTAATCACCAGCTGTTTTAATTTTTATTAGTAGGCTTAAAAAATTACCTGTTAAGTTGGTCTTAGAACTAAAGAAATTATCAAATGGAGTCAACTTTCAGTGTTTTTAATTTGATTTTTGGCTTCAGGATCATGGTTTACTAGCAAAAATTAGCTTAAATTGTTAAAGCAAAAAAATCAATGGATTTAAATATAGGGTAGTTGACTATCAGGGAGTCAATTTCATCACTGTTGCCTGGTATTGACAAACTCTTTGTTATAAATAGAGAAAATGTCGTCAAGCAGCTTTCTCCCTCTGCAATCAGCCTACACTCCATTCACATCCCTCATAATAGATGGGTTCAGGAAGACATCAAACTTCTCTAAAAAGCTTCAGCTAACTGGCTCATTAATTGGTTGGCTCTAGAACAGAAAAAAAGCTTGGAAACTATGAGTAGCTCTAATCCAAAATTGCACAGATTTTTTGTAACTGAATCTCTTCAATATAAAGTTGTACAGTTCAAAAACCTTCTCCAGAAGACCACATATTTGTATTTGCCAATGAATTTGGAGAGGATTGCTGTAAAATACAAAACTAGTGTAGGATTCATTGTACAGTAGTTGTCAAACCTGTTGGGATAAACATATATTAATCAGTTTTTGAACGCATGATCTCAGTCTAAAAACAAAATAAAAAATCAAGGAATTTATATTAAATTGCAATAGATTTTGATCCACATTGATTTCTTTTTTAGACTGCATTCATGTGTTCTAAACTGAATAATATACATTTATCTCAAAAGGTTTGAAAACTACTTTACATATATGTGCCTCTTTCAATAGCTGCATGAATCAATAAGCTTCTGCACTCATGAACCCTGCAGTAATTAATCCATTCTTCACTGATTGAATAGGCCAAACAAACAGAAAGATGTGCTGATATGTGACATGTTGTACACAATTACAATCACTCCTCAAACTCCAATTGCAGATGAAATTGAACTACAAGCAATTGCCAAAACACCAATAAAGTAAACGGTAATGATTATAATAACAACATAAATAATGGTAATATAAGGCAGAGCTTTAATTTTTCAGGTCACAAAATACATGAAACTGCCAAAGCTGCTACTTGATTTGAATATGGTGATTCATTGTGTGACCTACAAGGCCGCAGCACAGAGTAACAGGGAAGAGGAAGATAGATTGTCCTAAATTTTCCTACCTCCCCTCAATCTGACAAGACAGTTTTTCAAGGGACAAGCTTTTCTTTACCCATCCCCATTTCCCCACAAATCACTGAGTTCATGGACTTAAAAATAAGTAACTGCTCCCTGATTTTATTCTACCCTTAAAGATGTTGCAGCCAAGTTTTTCACCCTTCCTGACAACATATCTAATGACATTATCCCTCAGATGTCAAAATACTGAGTCACTTTCTTATAAGAAGAATATCCTTTCTAGCCGAATATACTCTGATAAGCTATTTAAACCCCAGAACCCTATTTGAACTGTGCCACCCCCTTGTGGCTCTGTGGCTGCCCTTTACAGCATAATACCTTATACTTCTCAATAAAGACAGCATGTTATTATAAATCTCTGTCCCCTTTATGGACTGCTTTTCCAAATACAAATGATCAACTGTAATTAGTTCATTTGCAACGCTATTATTAAATTTCCCCTTCAATTTTTTTATTACACACTTACTAGAAGTATAAGATTGACACTAGCAGCGAATTCTCTTCTATTAGTTTGCTTCAAGATGACAAGATATCTTTTTTAAGATGTCTAATATAAACATGTGCACAAAATAACTGATGAGTTGTTTTATTATTTTTGTTGATCAAAGTTGATGAAACAAGAATATGATCTCATAAAAGAGATGGTGCAGTTTGAGATGGTGGATCTGCCTATATTAAATGTTTTGTTTAAACCTATCGTGGGATATACTCAAAATAGGGACCTTGGTGGATCTATGTCCCCCAGAATAAGCTTTATTTCAACCCCCGTAATCTAACCCTTTATTAGTTGGCTCGTACTGACCTAATATTGATGATGTAAACATCTCTCAACAATGAATTCTTGCCTTAGCAATAAAAGCGCTTCAGTGTCTGAATAGTTAATTCTCGGCTAAATCGGGTTCACGGCCAAAAGTGGATATCGGCTTGTTGCTGGAGTTGGGATATCATTGAAGTCGAGAAGCTTTGATAGTACAGCAGGAAAGGTAAGGTCACAATGATAAGCAGTTTATTTGTCGCTTGCGTCTTTGCGCAAGCAGCCTCTTCGATTGTCAAGAGCCCAATCAGGCCAATAACTTACATCTCAGAAGCTACAAAAGATGTGGAGACAAACAGATGGATGGCCTTGGGGAGTGGCTTTAAGTGGCCAGGCAGGGGAGACTTTTGCACGTACCACCAGACAAAGGGTACAGCCCATCTCAGCAATCTCTGCGAAGAAGAGAATAAGTTCATTGAAGCCTATTACTGCTTCCAAAATCCAAGCCAGAAGGATAGATTTGGGGAGGTAATCCCAGTCAGCAGCATAACCGTCTGCCTTGAGCCAAAGTTCCACGTGATTACGGAGGCGACCATAGCTATAGGGATTACAAAAGAAAAATGGACACGTAATTCCCCAGCTGCCGCCACTAAACTGATGTAAAGCTTATCCCGGATCCGTTGGCGTTCAACGCTTGAGCTTCCTCCAAGCCAAACTTATCTTACTCCTTTAGAGGCCCTGGGTTTGGTCAGATCTTCTTCAAACCTTTATACTAACTTCTCGAATGTAATTTCACTTCGGATTATAAGACCACCCTTGGTCTACAAAGGTTACAAAAATGACATCCTTTGCGGTCCCTTTGATTCTCCAGGATGGTTCATTGGATGGAGTATACGAAGTAGTAAGCTCTAACCAATGAAAAGCCCAGTTCTCCAAGAAAAAATTCAAGTTAAATTTTTATTATATTTGTCACTCATTTAACTTAAGTATGCTTATATCGGGCTCTAATATTGCATTGGTAAAATTGATAAACCCAAATGAGCTTTAATGGTAGCAGAAATATTATGTCCATGTAGATATGTCATAGTGATGCCATATTTTCAACAAAAGCAGCCTTTTAATGTTCTATAAAACATTAAAATTTAAATCAATAAAACTAATTTTTAGAAAAGTATACAATGCATCGACGAACCATGATGCTATAATTCATAGGTGATATGAATTAGACGCTTAGTATTAGTTTATTCAGAATATCAACTTTTTAAAATTTAAAATAAGTACGGAGAAGCAAGTTCTGACTATGATGCCAAAAAGCCTTTCTCTGGCAATAGCTTCCATCATTCCAATAGAATATTTTGGCTATGTTGAGCACCAGTAGTCATCATAATATGTTTTACAGGATCTTAGCTGCGAACCAAAATTAAAATTGTTACCAGAACCAAAGATATATGGGTTTAAAGAGGAAAATAATTCTGCTATAAGTTTTCTCTGGCTATCAATTGACAGTATATAAAACCACTAGATAGCAGTTAATGTAGTTAGGTAGTATTCTATATAACTTATACATGCAGATGAACAATGCACCCTTTTAATTATTTTATTACTAAGATAAAATATTAAATAATGTGCATCAAACATTTAAGTTCAAAAGCCAATCACTTGCAAACACTGTAAAAGTAAAATCTGTTTGATATAATGGGAGATTACCAACCCAATATATATTTTCCGGTCCAAGTGATCTATTACACCTGAGTTAATGATAAAGCATTTAGTAAGAATCAACTTATTAGCGGGCTATTTATAAATAATCGAAATCACATATCCTAATTGCACAACCCCAACTAGTAGCAGGCAAGAATCATCAAAAAAGATACACATATCCAAAATATATGATCTTCTGTTCAATTTGAATGTTTTCGGTTATTTTTAGAGCTTTGGCCAACCCAAAAAGGTAAAATCCAGACTATTTCTAAGCTAATCCCCACCAATAGCCAAGTTTTAAACCGGAATGAAGTGAGCTTACATGAAATTGGAATTTAAGCCATCTTAAAAAGGGCGGTTAAGGATCCACTATAGATCTAGACTGGCTCTTTTTGTAACACTACTATTCTTGAGAATTCAAATCATCATATTTAAGGGAAAATTGATGTATATTGTTCTTAAACGTAAATGTAATTAGATATTAAATCAATCAAGGTATAAGATCCACTTATTAAGCCTACTTTTTATTTCAAAATACATCTAAATCAATAATCGGCCAAGATAAAATAATACCCTGGTCCCAATAAAACTATACAGGAGTACACTGGATCCTCTAGTATAGTCCGTTCTACTTCTGGTAACGTCTAACCCCCATCGCATCAGAGTAATATCCATGACTTGGTGTCCTTCCTGCTAAGCTTGGGATGGGTTTGTCTTTGAAAAATGTCCCAAAACATGCAATATGGGATCTCACCATGGCACTGAAACTTAGTATCTCCCACCCAAGTTAGGCATCACTAAGCGAATAGAAAATCCAGGCGGTTAAATCAGCTAGAATCCGCCAGCTCTTAAGATAAGCACATTTATTCAATAAAGATCAATATTCAAGACCCAAAATAAGATTCATTACCCCTGAAGCTAATAGAAAAGTTGGCAAATGGCCAATGCTCGTTTCACTTGTTAAATTGCAGATGGAAATAGATCTTTAAAGTCAGGTGTTGCTTTAAACCTGTGGGCTTACCATAATGTGATTCTTCACCCAATAAAACACACTATTAAATGCTCATGATAGATGAAGAGAACTGGTACCACTAATTTATGATATCTATTATGAAGCTTGGTGAAAAATCACCTTGTTCAATTGTGATTCTCATTAGGGATTTGCATGACCTTCCAACAAGAAACCCATCTATCTCTGATGCATAGTGGAGTGATTATAACACATGACGTGAACCACCAATTCTTTGATGGGTGACACCAGTGAATAACAATCTATATGATTCATCCTTTATGTTTGTTGTGTTCAGCTCCTGGGGACAACATCCAGGAGGACACGGCGGGAAATCTTTATAATGAAAGGTTTGAGGTTTGAAGCTAGCCTTTGGTTAGCCTTCAAGGCAAAATTAAGGACACATACCTTAATTTTCTAGAATACAAGATGTGAAATTCCTTTTGGCAAAAAGTAAAGGAAAAAGCTTAAGAATATTAAAGCCAACACAAATGTGGATAAAATTGTCTTTATTAGGAGAAATGATTCTACTTAAATAGTAGGCAAGGGTCAATGATCACTCATTAGGTAGACAGAGTGGCAGAAGGAGTCACGTTGGGATGAGGTCATACCAGGATCAGTCACGGACAGGTATGATATTCCAGAATGGGTGGATATTGAACCAGACCCATTTACGGAAGGCAAGGAATTCCCAAAATTGAAAGCAAAACTGACTAAATCTTTGCACATATCAATATTTGAAGGCCATATTGAAATGGCATTAATGGTGCAATTTACGACATCCCCCCGCAAGATTGGACACAGGGAGTTGATATTTGCAGAGAAATTTAGAGTGTACCCGGGCAAAAGGACGGCCAGAGGACAATAGCTTC
The DNA here is from genome assembly GCA_014839935.2 of Entomophthora muscae. Classification (NCBI taxonomy): domain Eukaryota; kingdom Fungi; phylum Entomophthoromycota; class Entomophthoromycetes; order Entomophthorales; family Entomophthoraceae; genus Entomophthora; species Entomophthora muscae. The sequence goes on from QTSX02005765.1 coordinate 246,108, forward strand.
ACAGTATACTCAACACCCTTCTTGTAGGTGACTTTACAAGGTCCAACCCAGAGGAAGTCTAGCTTATGCGCACACCCCCCAGTACAATTTTGATAATAGAGGACTAGGTCACCCACTTGGTACTCAGGGAGAGGGGCTCTGGAAGCAGTAGAGGGCAAAAGTTTCAGGGCTCTGACCTTGTAAGCAGTAGAATAGATGGTAGCTTGGATGTCAATGATACAGTTAGTCAAGTCTTTGACATGAGCTTCAGGATTAGTAGAGCCATCAACCTCCATCAACAGGGGTCCCAAGATTGAGGGATAGTGGCTTTTTGTCCATACAGCATGGCAAAGGGGGACTGGTCAGTCACTTGGGTTCTGCTGAGTCTATACACAAATAGGGCAGCAGGGAGGAACATATCCCAGTTAGCGGCATCAGAGAGTGTAAGCTTCCACATTATGGACACAAGGGTGGAGTTTGCTTGTTCTACAGTCCTGTTGGTGGATGAGTTATATGGTGCAGAGAAGGATTGATGTGTACCCATAGTTTCTACAATGGACGTTATGAGGCAAGCATTAAAGTTGGTCCCATTGTCAGAAAGCAGGACTTGAGGGCAACCATGACAGTAGAAGATGTCTTGCAATAAGAAATTATCTGTGGTCTTGGCAGTTATATCTTTTGTTGCTCTGGCTTCAACCCATTTGCTAAAGTGGTTGACGGCTATCAAGATGAATCAACACCCAGACCTAGAACATGGGAGAGGCCCAACTGCATCAATACTCACATTTTGGAAGACATGCTTAGGGGGGATGAGCTTGAACTGATGTTGTGAAGGTTGGGGGCGTTGAAGCAACAAGGATGGCAGGAGGCAAGAACGTCTGGAATCAGGAGGCACATATTCTCCCAATAGAAGTTTTTGCACAAACAGTCATATTCTTTGCTATGCCTCTGTTTCCTGTGTTAATGTGGGCTTAGAGGATGAAGGCATCCCTCATGCTAGGACAGACGTAGGGCAGAAAAGTGTTGTTGACTTTCTTGAAGAGTTGTCTACTTGAATCACAGTGTCCTTGGATAGAACTTGTAGGGCCAGAAAAATGTCTTCTGGTTCAGTGGTCCAGGAGCCAGGGTACCCTATATTTTGTATAGGCAATCAACGTCAGCGGGATGAATGGCTAGTATGAGCATTCTTGACAAACCATCAGCATTCTGATGTTGCGCCCCAGGGTAATGTACTACGGTGAAATCATATCCTTGCAGGTGTAAAGCCCAATGGGCTAGTTGTCCTTTGGGCTCATTTAATTGCTGCAGCCACTTTAGGGAGGAGTTGTTGGTAACTACCGTAAAGGGAGTCCTGTAGATTTAGTGTCTGAACTGTTTCACTGCATGCAAAACAGCTAGGCAATCCTTTTCTGTGACACTATAATTATTCTTGTGTTTGTTGAGGACTTGCAAAGAGTAGGTCACAGGTTGGTCTACGCCTTCATCATTGAGTTGGGCTAAAATGGCACCCACAGCCACTCCACTTGTGTCAGTGTACAAGATGAACTCTTTATCACGATCAGGGTAGACTAGGATGTGAGCCTCTTTAAGCTTGGCTTTCAGCGCTTCAAAAGACTGTTGTTGGCTGTCAGTCCACTCAAAGGGTATGTTACAAAGGAGTTGTACAAGAGGATTTATTAATTCAGCAAAGTCAGGGATGAATTGTCAATAGTACCCCATCATGTCAAGAAACACTTGGACCTCTTGTAGGCTTGTGGGGGGCAGAATTTTGTCAATGGCTTCCACCTTACTATTAATAGGGTGTATTCCTGTTTGGGTGACCTTGTGGCCCAAGAATTCAAGTTGTTCCTTGAAAAAGGAGCATTTAGAGTGTTTGAGTTTCAGGCCTGCCTCTCAAATTTTAAGAAAGACAGCTTTGAGGTGGTCCAAATGGTTGATAAAGGCTAATCTGAACACAGTAATATCATCAAGGTACACAAGGACGCAGGAGAGCTTCAAATCTTTTATGATGGAGCCCATAGCTCATTGAAATGTAGCAGGGGCATTGCAGAGTCCTTAGGGGCATACAAGTGGGTTCAAAAAGGCCTTTTGAGGTGATAAGTGCAGCCTTTTCTCTATCTTCAGGAGACAAGTCAACCTGTCAGTATCCTGAGGCAAGATCCATAGCAGAGAAAAACTTTGATCCCCCTAATCTTCTAAGTGCATCATCAATTCTAGGCAGAGGATAAGAGTCTTTTTTTGGTGAGCAAGTTCAGGCAACGGTAATCCATCACAATGCGATGGCCTCCATCATTTTTTTTGAGGATCAACAGTGAGGAGTCCCAAGGGCTCTGAGAGGGAGCTAGTAGCCCAGCGTCTAAGAGCTGTGTAAGTTCCTTAGAGACCTGAGCATCATCTACCCTGCTGCAGCAGTAAGGTTTGGCACAAAAGGATGGGACATCACCTGTATCAATCTGGTGGACAACCCTCTTTGCTAGTCCATAGTTGATGGGTCCCAAGGCAAAGATATTCTTAAACTGATCTAGCAGTTCCAGAACATCTTTTTGTTGAATGGGTGACAGTTGTGGGAAGTCAGCAGCAGTGAAAAGGGAGAGAACCTGAGGGTCTCCTTCAGGCAAGTTGAAATCACTAAATGTTCCAAAAGGGTAGAGGGACGCCACTTTCTCTGAACCTAATATGCGACCATGCCCAACAACCTGGCCCTTGGTCACCTGCATAGGCAGGACAGTCAGGTTAGCCAACAACAGCTGTACAGGCTCCTTATGAGTTTGGTCCAAAATCCCAGGGCACAACAAAGGCTCTTTACAGCTTAGGGAAACAGGTGAATATAGCTTCAGAAAGGATTTTTCAGGAAGTTTGTAGGATATCTGGGAGACTATAATCACTTGGGAGCCTGGAGAGATGGTAATAGCTGCGGGGCAAGAAGAGGCTCACCTTTCTCTTTAGAACAGGGAGGAGGAGGGAAAGGCGTATTGGAGGAATGAGTCCTGTACTTGAGTGAGAAGATACCAGTGGGGTACTCAAGCACGCAAGTCTTAAGACATTTTCCTGGGAGACACAGGGTTCTTCAAAGATTAAAGGGATCTCATACCCTAGGAGTTATAGGTACCCATCCCTAAGGTTCATAATCCTGTTGTACTCTCAAAGGAACTGTGTACCAACCAGAAGATTGTAACTTTTTTTGAGGAAGACTGCAGGGGATGCAATAAGAAGCTTCCCAAACCTCATGGGCAGGGCAGAGTAAGCACCAATGGCTCGAGTTTGGGCCATGTCAGCTGTACCATATGACTGAGTGTAGTTGAGGTCAGGAGCCAGCCTAATTTTTTCATCAACTTGGATGATACCACATTGACTGGAGAGCCTGTGTCCAAGATAGCCTTGATCTTAACCTTTTGGATCAATACTTCCACACAAGTAGTGTCTTTCTCAAAGGGGGTAAGATAGCCAGCACATCTTGAGCTGCCACCAAGTCTTTCTCTCATTTGGCCAGCATGAATTTTAAGGCAGGAATTTCCTTATACACAGTCTGCAAGAGGAGCAACACAGTCACATTCTGAAAGAGAGCTTCTGCTAGTTCAGCAGCCTCTTTAGAGGAATCTACCAAGACAGGGGGACAATGAACCTGAGCCAAGTAAGGACAAGCCACTACAGCCTCAGCTTCAGTTGCAGATGGGCAAGTTGTAGTTGTGGTTTTCCCTGAATTTAGCTTGTAAGGGACAGAGACTGTCTCTAGGACTGCCAGCACCAAGTAGCAACAACTATCAGAATCATCACAGCCAGAGTCCTCAGGCTCAGAATCACTAGAGAGGCTATGAAATAAGTGAAGGATAGTTGGGCCAGCCAAGGGGGAAGATTCCTTGTCAGAAGGGGGATCAGGAGGAGATGGGGGAGATTGTCAGCAGAGAGCGTCTCTGCCTCTAAGCTGTCCTCTCTTTTTCACGCCTGTTTCTTTGGATTGCAACCCTCTATCCAAGGATTGGTACAGGTACGTGAGTGGTGTTCTATTTGACCACAGTTATGGCATCTTTGTCTCTTAGACGGCCCACTTGAGCCTAGGGTCATAATGAGCGGAGTGCAGGAGGTGGTTCCTGTATTGTTGGCCTTATTTTTGCGCACTATGGTACCCCCATGGGTCAGTTTCATGTCCTGTAAGAGGGTCTTGATACTCTCCATTGAAGTAAGGGAAGCTTTGTGGGCCTTGAAGTGCAGACATAGGAGTTTGTTCACCTTCAAAGCATTTGAACATGCTGTGTATGCTTCCCGGGGAGTTAATTGAACACTGGTGATCAACTGTTGTCCTTCAATATAGAAACAATCAGCAAACTCAGCCAAGGTTTCTATGGGCTTGAATGCAGTATGCATAAACACATTCTTCTTGACTTCCAAGCTGAGATCTCCTCCAAAATCTTCAATTTGGAGTTGCTTCATGTTATTCCAAGTGACAATAGAAGGGAGTTCAGGGAACACACTTCTTGGCATGTAGGATGCAGGCAGGTAAGAATATGCTCCTTCTTAAGTTCATCAGTGGCCCTGTGTATTGCAGTCTTGTAAATTTTCAGAAAGGCAGCAATGGTAGAGGGTTTAGGGTCAAATATCTGCTTGAACAAAGGCTTGTAATTGGGTTCAATAGATGAGGAGGTGGATTGGCTGTTTTCACCTGGGTTGAGGAAGTTAATGTGGGGATTACTCTCAAAATTGGATTCAGAAGCAGTTTTTATAGCCCAGAGCAGTTGAAGGCTTTCCTCTAGGGTATCCAAGGTAGAGATGTTCTGTCCACTAATATCTATATAGTGGCGGCAGCAACTCCAAATTTGTCAATCTTAATTTGTTGCACTGATAAGGTGCCAGAAATCCCATTGAGGCAAGTGGTCAGGGAAGTTGTCTGGGCAAACAAGGGGATGACCTGTCCATTTATTGTCTCAGTAAAGCGGGAGAGGTTTTGTTCCTCTCTCTCCAATGTGTCCTGTCTATCAGCAATATCATGTGTTACTTCTGCAAGCTGATCCAGTGCAAGTGCACAGTTGACCCGGGGTTGGCCTTCCAAACCAGGGCAGCAACCATGATTTCCCTGAGCAGGAGTATTAGCAACTTCATTTTCCTCTTCACCTTCAGACTCAGAGGACAAGCCCTCAGGATTAGAGAGTCGTTGTCTCAAGTACTAAATTTCTCCTTGCAAAGTAGCTACTTGGTCAGTGAGCAAAGCAACACAAGGGTTGGGCATTGGTTCAACTGGAGGGGGGTTTTGAACAGAAGATTGACGCTGAGTGGTAGCCTTGAGCTCGGCAATTGCTTCCAATACCTTGGCTTCAAATTCAGATGGGACCTCAACAGGAGGAGCGAGAGGTGTCACCTCAATGGATGCTACTCTATCATCCACCTAATTTTGTACTTGATACAGAGTGTTGCCTAGTGCAGCCTTATCCAGACCATATTGATGCTGCATAAGGCAGCCCCAAGTATCAACATGAGTTCTAACCAATTCAAGCTGAGAATTAATACATTCTCAAATTAGTTAAGTTTGCTAACCAGAGTCTAAAAGTCCTGGTGATGCTTTAGTATAGAGGCCTCAATTTGCCCACGCCACATTGCATGATGCTCATCCAATTTGCATAGTTGATCCCTGATGTATCCAGGGAGTGAGGAACAAAGGGAATTCAGTGAGGAGGTCAAGTACTTCTGGGAGGCCAGCAAGTTGCGCTGGTTATTGGAAATACACACAAAGAGGCTGTAACCATTCTTGATATGTCATATTCTGAGCATGGTTGTTTGAGACAATGGTGGCTACAGCGTTTAAAAGCTGGTTCTGGGATCCTTATGCAAGCTGATGGTGCACCAGGCCAGGTTAAATAAACTGATTGACTAATACACCAATTGTATCCATAGACTTCATTAGCGCGGGGGGAGACCAAAGTCCAAGAGGAAGGAGTACAGGTCTTCTGAAGCATACCCAGGACAGAGACCAGGGATATTATGCATCACCACAGTGCCATAATGGAGTAGGGAGCGGGCAGCAGCACAAGCTTGTTCATAGTTGAGAGAGAAAGCTGGAAGGGGGGCCCACACGGGCCCAGGGGACAGCACCAGTACCATGGGAGTTAAGGGGGCATCAGTGATGTCTTCTTCTAGAGGAGGACTAGAAACTTTAGTTAATTTGGGTACTTCAGAAATAAAGGAAGAAGAAACAGAGAATGTGTGTGGAATTGGGGCAACCAAGGGACTTGCAGCCCCTGTAGTGAGCACCATTTTGTTGTGTTTGGCTCCTGGGGACAACATCTAGGAGGACATGGCAGGAAATCTTTATAACAAAAAATTTGAGGTATGAAGCTAGCCTTAGGTTAGTCTTCAGGGAAAAATTAAGGGCACATAACTCAATTTCCTGGAATACAAGATGTGAAATTCCTTTTGGCAAAAAGGAAAGGAAAAAGCTTAAGAATATTAAAGCCAACACAAATGTGGATAAACTTGTCTTTATTAGGAGAAATGATTCTACTTAAATAGTAGGCAAGGGTTGATGATCACTCATTAGGTAGACAGAGTGGCAGAAGGAGTCACATTGGGATGAGGTCATACCAGGATCAGACACAGAAAGGTATGATAATCTGAAATGGATGGATATTGAACCAGACCCATCCTCAGAAGGCAAGGAATTCCCAAAATTGAAAGCAAAACCAACTAAATCTTTGCACATATCAATATTTGAAGGCCATATTGAAATGGCATTAATGGCGCAATTTACAACAATGTTTTATCAAAGGGGGAGCAATACAGACATGTAGTATATCATTCTTCATGTATTCAAAGATGTATGCAAGAATAAAGATTTTGATGTCAAACCTGCCAGATGAATTCCCAGGCAAGGTTCTGAGCCATAGGAGAACCCCTGTTACCCAACTCAACCCACCCCAGACCCAAATTCAAACCAAGCTAGGCTCATGATATATCCCAGCTGAAGGCTTTTATGGATGAAGCACATGCCCTTTATCAAGAACCTTTTTCAGCACAACAGGAATTTATGGCTAGCCCCTAATGCCACCATAAGCTCTATATAGTCTTTTCTCTCTTAAACCAAGCAATATTGTACTCCAATCTTGCTCTCCTTTTGATAGACCTGCTAACACACGGGTACAGCATTAGGGGTAAGTTACAACCATATCTTTAAAATCTGGAACACCCTGCCTATATTTTTAGAGTCAGCTGTCCGTCTTACTTTACCAAGTTTAACAATTGAACCTTGATGCTAAAGTTTACGGATGGGGATGCATACACGGTGGAGCTAAAGGCAATGATTTCACTCTCAACCAACTATGAAATCGTCCACACTGATGCCCTGAGTGGATTATGGAGGAGCATGGGTGGGCAGGAGAACCTATTTGGGCTGATGATCATAGCTGTTGGATGATCCCCGCTCCCCAGGATGGTAACTGCCTTGGTCATGTCTTTTTGTTTAACACCACAGCTAGATTCAGGGGCAGGTTGCCTGTGGCATGGGAAGTAGATCTTGTTGAGCCAGAGAAGGGAATCAGTTTCATTGTTCAGCCTATGTCCAAGACTCTTCAGAGCTTGTAGATTTAGGCTCTTTGGAAAGGTGTTGAGTATAACCTTCTGGGAAGTATGTAGAAAAAAGGGGGAATTAAGAAGAGAATGATGCTTCATTGGTATGCTTGTTGGGGGTTATATAGTATGATGAGAAGTTACATGCTGCCCATGTACATCATGGTAGATATGGGGCTTGTCCAGGTAATGTTCCATTTAGGGCTTAAAAGGGTTGATCCCAGTATAAGATGGGTGGCTGATAAGGGTGCCACTGAGTTAATCATTAATCAGGGGATCATAAGGGAGTCACTTTTGTGAGAGGGAGTGGTTGTAGATGTTGCAACATGATTGTGTTCCTTCTAAGATGATTCCCTTGAACTATATCGGCTGTACATGTCAATAAAGATAGCTATCCGGTTCCTGGTAGTTTTCTCTGGGTAACTTTGCTAATACGGCAATGCTATAGCCCTGCTTTGACCCATGTTTTGTCAGTGCTGATGTTTAAGCTGTCTAACACAGCTGAAGGCTTAGCGGACTTTCTACATGGATTCCTGGTTCTGCAGGGGGTGTGCTATATCTACTATTTGGTGCTCTACTATAAAAAGAGCTGGGTAATGTAAGGTACATGATCACTCCTGCTTGGGAACTGCTTTGCTAGGAATAGATGTTGGCCTTGAGACCTGACCCAGGGGTACTAGTGGGATCATCTCAACCAGGATACGTGACATGTATGGGTGATTGGTGGGATGCTTCCAGAGCTTGTATGGCTACCTTTTTTGTTTGGTAAAGGTAGTGATCCATCATGAACCCCGTTATATGCTGTGCTGTTTGCCTAGCAGAAGGGGTTACTTGATGCTGGAATATGGTTGGGGTGTTTATCAAACCTTGGGTGGGATGGATGGGTTAAAGGATCGCCTCTCCAATCGGGATCGTGTGGGACGGCGGGGTTGAGCCTTCGCGTGGTGATGTGCCCGGTTGGTTGTTTATCGGGCGGAAATACGGGGCAGGTGTTGATTACCGAGCTAGCGCCAAAAGCTAGTGGCGATTTCGGTCGACATCTCAGCGATGGCGGGTTTTGAGCTCGGCTGATTGGTCGTTCCGAGTTTAGCCAGCCATGCGATGGCTTGCTCCCAAAAACAAAATTTGCTGGGGAGTACGGCAAAATACCCGCCATCGTGGAAGGGTCTCCGTAGGGGCGGTTGATTCCCAGATTTGTTGGTTTATAATGGATTTTGGTTTAGGATTTAAATGGGGTTGAGCCCAGATTGAGAACGCTAGGTGGGGGAAATTCAAGGCCTGGCGTGGGGGATTGGCTAATTGTTGAAGAGGTTTGGTTTAGAGTTTATTTTTGTAAATAACGAAGATATATTGACATTTATTTTGGTGGATATAGAAATATTGACGGGAGGGTGGTTAAATAGTAGCAGCAGAGCCAGTGGAAGGTATGATTAGTTTATTGCTTCTTGGGTTGGTAGCGGCAAAGGTGGATTATTCCCAGTACCGAGTGGAACGCTTCAACATCACAAGTGCGGGTGACTTGGCCGTGCTGAAGGCTTTTGTGAGTGGCAAACAGATCGATGCCTGGAGCCCCTTGAGTGTAGGGTTGGTTGATCTTCGGCTGGGGCCTGACCAAAGAGCACCTTCAGGCTTGTTATCGCATGTGCTGATTGAAAATCTTCAGACGGCAATTGAGAAGGAGTCCAAGAAGCCTGTTGGGCGTGCAGCAGCAGAATTTACACAGTCCTACCATTCCATAGATGAAATGTATGCTTGGATGGATAAGATTGGATCTACATTTACAGTTGGAAAATCATACTTGGGACATGACATCCGGGGAGTAAAGATTGGTCCAGACTCGGCAAAGTTCAAGCTGGTGGCCCACGGCGGCATCCATGCCCGCGAATGGATTGCCCCTGCCACCATCATTCACATGATCGATGCTCTCAAGTCCAAGGAAATTGGCCAGTTTCAGTTCCATCTGATCCCTGTTGCTAACCCCGATGGCTACGAGTACAGCCGCACCACCGACCGCATGTGGCGGAAGAACCGCCAGCCCATCCCCGGCTCCTCCTGCATCGGCACCGACAACAACCGGAACTGGGGCTTTGAGTGGCGCAAGGAAGGGCTCCATTGCGAAGAGATGTTCTCTGGAACGGGGCCATTCTCTACTCCTGAAACCAAAGCCATCTCGGAATACATCCTGAAGGTGCGCCCCATTGCCTACTTCGATATGCACTCCTATGGCAACCTCTTCATGTCGCCCTTTGCTTACACCTGCAGTACACGGGCCAAGGACTTCTTCCACCAGGACGCAGCAGCAAAGAAGGCCGTCGCGGCCATTGCCGCCTCAAGCGGGCGAGTGTATAAGCAGGGAACAATATGTGACGTCATCTATCCCGCCCATGGCTCATCGGCAGACTGGGCATACATGACTGCCAACGTCAAGTACTCTTATGGCATCGAACTCCCTGGCGACTTCAGGGAAGGTTTCATCGTCTCCCCCTCAAAGATCCCATCTATTGGCGAAGAGACCCTGGCCGGCTTCCAAGCAGTAGTTGATTTCATCCAGCAAAATGAATGAGAATCTAAAATAAATTCCATTTTATTTTCCATATATAAACACCTTACGCCCCCTTCAAACCACTCACCACATTAACCAGTAATTAAACATCCCCTATAAAAGATCCCATCTGGAATTATTTCCTTGATTTCTCCGCTAAAGAAGCGTCTCTCAACAACAACAATTCGTTCATAACCTTAATATAAGATTTTCAACCAGCCTACATGCTTCAAAGCCACACTGCCAACTCTCGAGAAAATACAACTGCTACCAACCCCTCTATCTCTGGCTTCCAACCTCGCCAGACTCGGGTCCAAACACTCCAGCCGAGCTTCTCACCAAACAAAGGCCTACATCGAAGTTACCAAATATAGTTTCAACCCCATCTAAACCAATCACAACTCTAAAGCCACACCAGATGCTAGAAACTCACCCTTAAGCTAAACCCTGCTAGCTAATCGACCTCCATCATCGCTCCACAGGAAACATGAATTTCTTTATCTGTTGGAGTGTTAACCCATGCAAGCAAAAGCCCAGACCATATCTTAACAAACATAAACATCCAAATCAACCTGTCTATAGCTTAACTTTGACTAAGATGCACTATTCTATAGAGAAATTTGAACATTTTGTAAGTTTACAAGTCTAAGACTTCTCCAGAACCCTTCCCCAAAAAATCAATCTCAAATTTATCAGATAAGATGCTTCAATTCCTTATACAGCTCCCTCTTAGATTGCTAGAACTCATCTTCAAATCCAAAGAAGTGCCCCAATACCGCTAGGTCAATGGTGACTATCAGTCCTGGTCAGGCTTACCAGTAATAGGCGGGTGACTAAAAGAATTCCCAGATGTCCATAATATGAGCACTTATGATAAGATTGACTGGATCAGCAAAGAATCCCCCTAGAAAATCCCCAACCCTAAAAAATTCCTTCTAACCAATGGCCAACAACCACTGCCAGTAAATCCAATCATCAATAATTTCATACCAAATCAGATCCTACCTTCCAATCCAGCGATAACAAATTCCTTCAGCTTATAAATAAACTTTATGCAATCCAAGGGATCCATAATGAACTTACCGTTACCCCACCAACTCATACTATTGAACCCTTGGTTGTTAAAAAGAGCTTTGGCAAGCTTCGACTCCAATTGAGCTACCCTCAAACTCAGCTCCAAGGGATCTCCACTGACCCATAACCTCACCCCTTATCCCCTCCCTTGAGCAGGGTGTCGTAGCTGTGCTGTTTTAGCAGAGTTACAGGGGGAAAGGTATTTGGAACCTAGATGATATCTTTTATTGCAAGGTAAGTATTATATAGCCATTGTGAATCATTAGTAACAGGAACATGATAGCGTTGATCACACAGTGGGATGGTGAAGGGCTGGCGTGATCCTTGTAATGGGTCAAGCACCAGAACAAGGTATCCACCATGGGGGCTCAGCTTTTATTCATGTCATTGTTTTTGGAAATTCAAGTCAACTTTCTACCCTGGCTTTGGGCGTGTTGTGATATGAGGCGCGGCACAGAGTCATAACAGAAATCTTAACCTTGGGATCAGATCCGTACTAAGTCTGGGTTAGAATGGCAGGGAAGGCTATGAGATTACCTGGTGGCCTTGAATGAATGATATCTGCTAGACATGGCTAGAGAGGCGCCAAAGTACGTGGAGATGCAAAGACCAAAATGTGAATAGAACTTCAATTTTATTGGGTATAAAGATTGGGATTATATACTGTGTAGCTTTACCACAAAAAAGGACACAGGCAATAGGATCACTCGCCACTTGCATGAGTGGGACAAGTGAGTTACCCAGGATCAGGAAACTGAACAATTTTATTTCCCAATCTGGAGCCAGCCTCATTTCAAAGGGCAAAAGCAAAAGAGAGGGATTCATCCTTGAAATAACTCAACAAAAGCAAAATCAAAACATGGGAAATGGCGGCATTCACAACATTGCCCCCCCTCTAGATTGGCCTTAGGGGGTGGTGTTTGCAGAGGAACTTGGTGTGCACTCAAGTAAACAGCCAACCACTGGAGAGGAGCTTTACAGTATACTCTGACCCTTGTTTAAAGGTCACTTCCAAGGGCCCAATCCAAAATGAGTCTAGCTTATGAGCACGTCCTCCTACTTTATGTTGATAATACAAAACGTGGTCTCCAATGGTAAACTCAGGCAGGGGGATCTCCTGGCATTGTCAGGAGAGAGCTCAAGCAGCTTGGTCTTATATGCAGTCATGTATGAAGTACCCTGTATATCAATGATGCGGCTGTGAGATCTTTGATACGGTCATCAGGATTCATGGCCTTATCAGAGGAGAGTAGGGGGCCCAGGAGCAACAGAGTGGTGGCTTCACGGCCATACAACATAGCAAAAGAGAATACCTGGTGCCACAATGTTTGCTAAGGCAATTGGTAAAGAGAGCCACGGGTAAGTATAGGTCCCGGTTGGCGGCGTCAGAGTAAGTGAGTTTCCTCATTATAGAAACCAGAGTTGAGTTGGTGCGCTCAACTGCCCCATTGGTGGAAGAATTATAGGGGGCAGAGAAAGATCAATGAGACCCCATGGCTTCAACAACCAAGGTCACTAACTTGGTGTTGAAGTTAGTCCCATTGCCAGATAATAACACTTGAGGGCAACCATAGAAAAGAATAAATCTTTCAGCAGGAAGGCAGCGGTTGTTTTGGCAGTGATGTCCTTAGTGGGGCAAGCTTCAACCCACTTGCTAAAATGATTGACAGCAATTAGGATAAAGCGGCAACCAGAGTGAGAGCAAGGGAGAGGCCCTACAGCGTCAATGCTGACCGTGTGAAATGCGTGTTAAGGGGGGACTAGCTTGAACCCATGAGCGGCAGCTTTAGGTTGGTGGAGTTGACAGCCATGGCAACTAGCAATGACATCTGGGATCAGCAGGCAAAGGTTTCCCCAGAAGTAATTTTTTCTGGAGCCAGGCATAGGTCTTGGCAACCCCTCCGTGTCCTGTCTCCCTATGAGCTTGAAGCACCACCAAAAGGCAAAGACTAGGCCTTACATAAGGCAGGTAGTGACCCTGTACTTTCTTGAAGAGCTGATTGTCACGTATGAGCGCACCTTCAGATAATTTGGAAAGGGCAACAGTGACTTCTTGTGTCTTGTTCTCCCACAAAGAAGGATATCTAATTAGTTTGTACAACCTGTCAGCCTCAGCAGGGTGCAGAGCGAGGATGGGCATTCTGGACAGTCCATCAGAATTTCAATGTTGAATCCTGGGGCAATGTAGCACAGTGAAGTTGTATCCTTGCAGGCAGAGAGCCCATCTGGCTAGTTGTCCTTTGGGGTTTTTGAGTTTTTGTAGCCATTTGAACAAAGCGTGGCCAGTAACCACAGTGAAATGGGTACCATACACATAATGGCAGAACTGCTTGACAGAATGCAGCACAGCATGGCACTTTTTCTCTGTCACACTGTAGTTCTTCTCATGCTTATTCAGGATATCAGAGGTATAAGCTACAGGGTGATCCACACCTTCATCATCCAATTGCGCTATGATAGCTCCAATGGCCAGGTCACCAGCATCCATATACAGGATGAATCCCTCATTATAGTCAGGATATAATAGGATGGGAGCCTCTTTGAGCTTTTGTTTGAGGGTCTCAAAGGCTTGTTGGTGGCTGGCAGTCCATTCAAAAGGGACATTACGCCGCAGCTGGACCAAAGGTTTGCTAGTGAAGCAAAGTTGGGGATGGATTGTCTATAGTAACCCATTGTGCCCAGCAATACTTGAGCTTCTTGCAGGTTGTTGGGCGGAAGCATTTGTCAATGGCCTCAACCTTCTTAGTCATGGGGCGGATCCCTGGCTGCATCACCTCATGCCCCAAGAGCTCAAGGCGTTCCTTAAAGAAGGCACACTTTGATGGCTTTAACTTGAGCCCAGCTTCTTGGATCTTTATGAACACTTCCTTAAGATGAGCCAGGTGGTTGTTAAAGGTAGCAATAAAGACATTTATATCATCTAAGTACACTAAAACACACAAAAGCTTCAAATTGCTGAGGATGGAGTCCATGGCTCGTTGAAAAGTAGCTGGAGCATTGCAGAGCCCTTGCAGCATTTGTGTAGGCCCAAAAAATCCTTTTAGAAGTGATGAGCGCAGCCTTCTGTCTATGTTTGGGAGAGAGATCAACTTGCCAGTATCCAGAGGCTAGGTCCATGGCAGAGAAGAACTTGGGACCCCCAAGGCAGCAACAAGCATCATCAACATGTTGTAAGGGGTAGGAATTCTTTTTGGTCAAGGAATTCAGTCACTGGTAGTCCATCACAATACAATGACCTCCATCCTTCTTTTTCAGTATGAGCAAGGGAAAGGCCCATGGAATTTGGGAAGGATCAAGCAGTCTAGCGTCTAAAAGCTGTTTGAGCTCTTTAGACACCTGAGCATCCTCTACGCAACTGCAGCAATAGGGTTTACCGTGGAAGGGGGAATCACCAGTATCAATCTGGTGAATGACACCTTTGGCTAAACCATAATCTGTGCTATCCTTAGAAAAGATATCCAAAAACTAATCCAGTAGATCAACACTTCTTTTTGTTGAACCGGAGATAGCTGCGGGAAGTCTTGAGCAGTGAACAATGATAGGACATGTGGCTCATCCTCAGGTAAGTTAAAGTCTGGAAACGTACCAAAGGGATGTAGTGATAGGACGCCAGGAGCATTCAAAAACCTGTCATAGCCAGAAAAATGTCCTCTAGACACATGTATGGGGAGAGCAGCTAAGTTGGCAACCAGCAGTTGAACAGGGTCTTTATGAAATATAACCAAGATTCCTGGATAGAGATAGGGTTCATTGCGTCCTAGAGAGGGAGGAGAGTACGACTCTAGGAACGTACGCTTGGGTAGATCATACAATATTTGTGAGTCTAGGATAGCCTGAGACCCAGGGGGAATAGTCACAGCAGAAGTGGCCAAGAGAGGAATCCCTTCAGACGCAGGACAAGCCATGGGTGAACATTTCCTGTTTGAAGAGTGGGTGTGATATTTGAGGTTGAAAACCCAGTGGGGTATTCCAAGACACATGTCTTGAGGCGCTTCCCAGAGACTTTAACTGGCTCTTCAAAGATCAAAGGGACCTCGTACCGTAAGATAGAGAGGTAGCTGTCCTTTAAGTTGATGATCCCATTATATTCCTGAAGGAATTGAGTACCAACTAGAAGGTCATAGCTCTCATTCTCCAAGACAACGGCAGGCGCGGCCAAGAGTAGTTTGCCAAATGCATGGGAAGAGCAGAATATGCTCCTATAGCACGAGTCATGAATAGCCCAGCTGTGCCATACATCTGGTAATAATTAAGGTCAGGGGCAAGTTTGAGCTTCTTGACAAGCTTCAAGGAGACAACCTTAACAGGAGACCCCATGTCTAAGACAGCCTTAATCTTCACCTTTTGGATGGATATTCCCACACAAGTAGTACAACCAAAGGGAGGGAGAACAGCCAGAATGTCTTGGGCTTCTGCCAGTTCTTTGTCCTACTTTTCAATCTTGCATCTTAGGCCTGGGAACTCCTTATAGACCTTCTGGAGAGGGAGCAAGACTGAGACATTTTTGAACACAGCGTCAGAACCTCAGCAGCTTCCTTGGAAGATTTGACAAGCACAGTAGACCTCTTGGCTTGAATGAGGTATGGGCAAGAGACAACCTCCTTGGCTTCAGAAAGAGGTTTGCAGTTGTTGTAGTTTTCCCATAACATAGCTTAAAAGGGACTGCAATAGTTTCAGAGACTGCCAGGACTGAATACCCATAGGAATTGGGATCTTCTATATCAGAATTTTCCATGTCAGAGTCACCAGAGATGTTGTGAAATAGCAGCAGAATGGGAGGAGCTTCAGTGTCAGCAGTCTCAGAGTCAGCAATGGAGGGGGGAATCAAATGAGACTGGGAAGAATTTTCAACAAGAGCATCTTCACCTCTAGGTTGACTGTTCTTTTCCCACCTGCTCCTTAGGACCAGCTCCTTCCACTTGAGGATTGGTGCAGACTAAGGAATGGTGATCCATCTGTCCACAGTTATGGCAACCCTGGTGTCAAGGAGGGCTCTGCAAGTTCATGGTGAGGATACACGGGCCACGTGAAGACAAACCAGAGGTAGAGGCATCACAATTCTCCTGCACAACTGCCCCAGAATGGGTAATGTAAAGTTCTGCGGCCCACCTTTGGCCCTGAATTGGGATGTATTTCCCAGATTGTCAAAGAAAGTGGCCTGCATGCAGGCAAAACCCCTCTGAAACCTGGAGGGCCTGGCCCACATGGTAGATGAACACTTTGTGTTGGCTTTTCTGGCTGAAGTCCCAATCCTTCCTTTGGAGTCCCCTCCAAATGCAGAGGAGATGCTAATCCAGCTAGATTGCTTGCTGTCCTGGTGCTGCCCTGTCCTAAGACAGCTAGGGGACCAACAGGAAAATACAGGCTGCATGGAGTAAGATAGCCTTAACCTGCGGCCCAGGAAAATTGGGTATCAACTCTGGCAATCAATGGTATCCCAGTCAACCAATTCCTCCGGCCCAGAAGTCCCTTGACCCAAAATAATTGGGTTCAGGAGCCCTCCAGTTGGTACGTCAGAGGAAGGCATTAGGGGGAAATGTGCACCCTGAGTCCCCAGAAGGCTCCTAGCCAATTGGGGGACTGAGCCCTACATCCAGGTCTGCTGCTCTTATTCTCTTGGTTACAAACCAGGGAAAGATTGGCCAGTGGCTTTTAAAGGCTCCCCTTTAGATTGCTTTCCAATAGCCCCTTTTAAAAACTCCCAGCCCTGTCACCCCCCTTTGCATATTGTTGTGAATACCGCTATTCACAATGTGTCAATTTCGCCTTTGGTGGGCCATTTCAAAGACAAATATCTCACTTTTGCTTTTGCCTCTTGAAATGAGTTGATGGCTGAATCAGGAAATACAATTGTTTGATTTCTTGACCCTGCGCAACTCACTTACCCCACTCATGCTGGCAGCAAGTGATCCTACCGTCCTGGTAGTGTTTTGTGGTAATCTCAACCACTATACATTCCATTTTCCTATTCACTAATAAAAATTAAGCTCTAATCACATTTTTTTCTTTGTGTCTCCAGTACTTCTGTGCCTCTCTCTAGCCACAACTAGTATTGATTATTCTTCCAGGGCCACAAGGTAATCACTTAGCCTTCCCTGTATCAAACCAAGACTTGGTGCAAATCCAATCCTAAGGTTAGGATTCCCTGTTGTGTGTCTGTGCTGCGCCTCAGAACACAACAAAAACGGTGCTCACTACAGGGGCAGTAAGCCCTTGGTTATCCCTTTTACATCCACGTTTTCAGGTCCTTTGCTTCCACCTAAACAAGAGCTGACTTCACCTGAAATTACTAGACCTCCTATTGAAGAAGATATTGCCAACTTGCCTATTATCCCTACTGTACTGAACCTCAGGAATGGTCCCTGCCTGTTGCTTACCCCATGAGTACCCCAGACTTAGAACAAGTCATGGCAGTAGCTCTTGCAATAGCCCATGAAGGAGCCATCCCTTGCCTTCAGCTGCAGTTCAGTCGGGCTGAATACTACAAATTAATTGTGGCTCCTCAAATTCCACAGCATCTCCTCTCAGCAGCTGGCTCTGCTGAGCACCTACTATTGTTCTTTGTGCAGCCTGCCTTAGCCCACCATCAAATGGTGTTGGGGCTTCACGTCCAAGAAATCTCGTCTCTACAAGCAGCGGTTACTCATCACTGGGACCAGTTTGCTGCCTACCAACAGTGGATCCATTCCCTGTTTTCCTTGGTATCTGACAATCAGCGCAACTCTGTTACCTCCCAGACCCGTTTGGTTAATTCTATTGAACAAATGCGCTAGTCCATCCCTGAATACGTCAGGGAGTGTCTACACAAGTTTCACCAGCTAGAACAACCCTGGAAACTCAAATATATTCCACCTTAAACGCTTATCTCTCCAACTTCAAATGACTTGTGCAGCAGCTCAATGCATTCAGCACATATTCATTTGAGCAACTACAGCAGGTAGCAGACTTTGCTGCTAATGGCCTTAATGAACTCAGTACAGCATTTAGTCAAGAGAGAGCTGCCACTGCCGCTGTTATAGCCAAACTCCAGAGTCAAGTGAGTAAATTATCTACATCCAAGCCAGATGTTCCGCCCTCTCCCCCTTCTGATGACTTGGTGGATAGAGAGCAGAAAATATGGGATGCTATTCAAGAGCTATGTATGACTACTTGCAGTTAAGGACATCCTACAGAGGTTCCTTAACCTGACCCCCAGGTTCTTGAGTTGACTACTCAAGTTGCTGAGCTACAGCAAGAACTTTCTTCCTTACGCAAGATGCTAGCAACTGCTGCTAGTCCATTTGGGGTTGTTGACAAAGATGGTTGCTGTCCTGGCTTACCAGGAGCCCCTCAAATCCAATGTGCTAGGGAATTAATTGCCCTAGCTAAGAAGGTGGATCATTTGAAGCGGGACCATACTGAGCTGGATAGAGATGTAAAAGAGATGAGTGAATTGATTGACTCCATGAACAACAGGTTTGCCCCTTGCCTTTCAGTGGGGCCATTTCTTACCTCTTGACTGTCTGAGCTCTCCACAGTAGTGACCTCCCAAGGTCAACGCCTAGATGTTACTGAACAACAGACCACTCAAGCTGTCAATACGGGTGCCCGTGCTGTTGTGAACCTGACTACCCTTGAAGAAAGAGTTTGTCAGCTGTGGGCTAGACAGCCCCCCTCTGAAACCAAAGCAGAGTTTTACCCACATATAAATGTACTTGATAGCAACAATGGTGGTCCAACTCCCAAAGCACACTTCAAACCTACTCTTAAGCAAGTCTTTGACCCCAGAACCTCAACCATTGCAGCTTTTCTAACTATCTATGAAACTGCCATGAGACAAGCATCAGATGAGGTTAAGAAGGAACATATTCTGACCTGTCTACACCTGACTTGCCAGGAGGTGATTGTGCCTGAACTACCCACCATTGAGATATGGGAAGATATGAAGCACCTTCTGATTGACAATTTTGGTGGTGACCTTATCCTGGAAGTAAAAAAGGATGCTTTTATGCACATTGCTTTCAAGCCTAAAGAGACACTAGCCAAGTTTGCAGACATATTCTACATGGAAGGACAGCAGCTGATCACAAGCTGCCAGTTGACTGCACATGAAGCGTACATGGTTTGCGCTCAAGCCCTAAATTTATACAGCTTCTGTGTCTTCACTTCAAAGCCCATAAAGCTATGATTTCCTCTATGAAGAGCATAAAGAAGCTGTTACAGGACATGCAACTTACCCATTCTGGAGCAGTTGTTAAGGAAAGTCAAGCTGCTTCTAACTCTGGTTTGTCTTCCTGTGGTCCTTGCATTATTACCATGAACTTGAAAATCCTCCTCAAAGCCAAAGTTGCCATAACTGTGGTCAGATAGTCACCATTCTCTAGTGTGCACCAGCCCACAGGTTGATGGGGAAGATCCAAAAGGGCAGGCAGGAAAAGAACAGTCAATCTAGAGGAAGAGACACTCTTGGTTGACAATTTCTTCCCAGTCTCTTTCAATCCCTCCCTCTATATCTGACTCCAAGCCTGCTGATAATGAAGCTCCTTCTATCCTCCTATTATTCCATGATATCTCTGACAACTCTGAACTGGATGACTCTGATACAGACAATGCTGATGTATATGGGTACTCTGTTCTGGCTGTTCCTGAAACCATTACAGTTCCCTATAAACTGTGATCAGGGAAGACTACAGCTACCGCCAAGCCTTTCCTAAAGCCAAAGAAGTTGTCTCTTGCCCTTACCTCACTCAAGCTAAGAGGTCCCCCGTGCTAGTGGAGTTGTTAGAAAAATCTGCTGAGGTTGCTGACGCTGTCTTCAAGAATGTATCTGTTTTGCTCTCTCTCCAAACTGTTTATAAGGAGTTCCCAGGATTAAGATGCATGATTGAGAAGTGGGATAAGAAACTAGCAGAGGCTCAAGATATCTTGGCTGTTATTCCACCCTTTGGTTGCACTACCACTTGAGTAGAGATACCCATTCAAAAGTGAAGATCAAGGCCGTTTTAGACACTGGCTTTCCAGTCAACGTTGTCTCTTCCAAACTTGTGAAGAAACTCAAACTTGCCCAGACTTTAATTATCACTAGTTGTATGGTACAGCTGGATTGTCTATGACCCTTGCCATAGGGGCGTACTCTGCTCTACCCATGCAGTTTAGCAAGCTTCTCCTAGCTGTGCCAGAAGTTGTCTTGGAAAACAAGAGTTACAATCTCTTAGTTGGTACTCAGTTCCTTAGGGAATATAATGGGATCATCAACTTAAAGGACGGCTACCTCTCTATTCTAGGATACAAAGTCCCTCTGATCTTTGAAGAGCCAGTTAAAGTTCCCGGGAAACGTCTCAAGACATGTGCCTTGGAATATCCCACTGGGGTTTTCAACCTCAAATATTACACCCGCTCTTCAAACATGAAATTTCCACCCATGGCTTGTCCTGCGTCTGAGGGGATCTCTCTCTTATCCACGTCTGCTGTCACTATCCCCCCTGGCTCCCAGGCCATCCTTGACTCCCAGATATCATATTAACTACCTGAACAAACCTTCTTGGAGTTGTAATCTCCACCCTCATTAGGGCACAACAAACCTTACCTCTGTCCTGGAATCCTAGATGTCTCCCATAAGGACCCTGTTCAATTGTTGGTAGCTAACCTAAATGCACTTCCCATGACTGTGTCTAGGTGGTAGGTTGTAGGATATGGCAAGTTGTTGGGCGCTCCTGATGTCCTGTCTCTTCATCCCTTCAGCATGTTCCAATATTTTAACCTACCGGAGGATAAACCCCAAGTTGTAACCTTGTTCACTGCGCAAGACTTTCCACAGCTGTCCCTGGTTCAACAGAAAGAGGTGCTAGACTTGCTAGACCAAAAACTGACATCTTTGTTAATGGCAGTATCAACTATGGGTTAGCCAAAGGTGTTATCCATCAGATTGACATTGGTAACACTCCCCCCTTCTGTGCTAAACCATATTGCCGCAGCTGCATGGAGGACGCCCAGGTATCCAAAAAGCTCAAAAAACTGTTGGACACTGGGCTGCTGGCACTTTCAAAGTCCTTGGGCATCTCTGCTACTCATCTTAAAGGAGAAAGATGGAGGTCATTGTATTGTGATGGACTACTGCCAATTGAACTTTTTGACCAAGAAGGACTTGTACCCCTTGTTGTATATTAATGATGCTCTCTGAAGTCTTGGAGGCTCTAATTTTTTCTCTGCAATGGATCTGGCATCTGGGTACTGGCAAGTTGACCTGTTGGCTGATGATTGCCAAAAAGCCGCGCTCATTACATTTGAAGGGCTTTTTGAGCCTACTTGCATACCGCAGGGACTCTGCAATGCCCCAGCCACCTTCTAAAGGGCCATGGACTCTATCCTCTGCAACTGAAGCTGTCATGCATCCTAATATACTTGGATGATATAACAGTTTTCAGCGCTACCTTCACCAATCACCTGGCTCATCTCAAAGAGGTGTTCTTAAAGATTCAAGAAGCTGGCCTCAAACTAAAACCTTCCAAGTGCGCTTTCTTCAAAGAATGTCTTGAATTATTGGGCCATGAAGTAACCCAGACAAGGATTTGCCCAATGGCTAAGAAGGTTGAAACCATCAATGAAATGCTTCTTGAATGGACTGCCAGTCAGCAGCAAGCCTTTGAATCCCTTACGCAAAAGCTCAAAGAGGCACCAATCCAAGTGTATCCTGACTATGATCAGGAGTTTATCCTATACACTGACGCTAGCAATCTTGCTATTGGGGCTATTCTGGACCAACTAGACAATGAGGGTGTAGATCATCCCGTGGCTTACACTTCCTGCATGCTAAACAAGCATGAGAAGAATTATAGTGTCACAGAGAAGGAGTGTCTTGCCATGTTACATGCAGTCAAGCAGTTCTGCCACTATGTGTATGGTACCCATTTCATAGTTGTCACTGACCCCGCTTTGCTTAAATGGTTATAACAACTTAAGGAACAAGAAGGGCGCCTAGCTAGATGGGCCCTACGC
This sequence comes from Entomophthora muscae, assembly GCA_014839935.2. Taxonomy (NCBI): domain Eukaryota; kingdom Fungi; phylum Entomophthoromycota; class Entomophthoromycetes; order Entomophthorales; family Entomophthoraceae; genus Entomophthora; species Entomophthora muscae. Next base: position 268,228 of record QTSX02005765.1, read on the forward strand.
TGCAAGGTTATGACTTCACTGTGCTCCATTGCCCTGTGGTTTAATATCAGAACACTGATGGGCTATCCAGGATACCCATTCTTGATTTACAACCTGCAGAGGCTGACCAGTTGTCCAAACTATTTGGATACCCTTCTTCTTGTGAAATTGAGACAGAAGAGGTCCAACTGGCTTTGTCCAAGCTATCCAACGGTACTCTCATACACAACAATCAGCTCTTCAGGAAAGTACAAGATCAATATCTGCCTTATGTACAACCCAGTCTTTGCCTCTCATTGGTGTCACAAGCTCATAAAAAGACTGGGCTGGAGGCATTGCTAAGAATTTTGACTGGCTTCAGAAGAATTACTTCCGAGAAAACCTTTGCCTGCTGATCCCAGACGTCATAGCTAGTTGCCACAACTGCCAGCTGCAGAAGCCTTGAGCTGTTGCCCACAAATTCAAATTAGTTCCCCCTCAACATGATTTTCATACTCTCAGCATTGACGCAGTAGGTCCTCTCCCCTGTTCACGTTCTGGGTGTTGCTTTATCCTGATTGCTGTTGATCACTTCAGCAAGTGGGTAGAGGCTCGCCCTACAAAGGACATCACAGCTAAGACAACTGCTGCCTTCCTGTTACAAGATGATTTCTACAGCCATGGCTGTCCTCAAGTGCTGCTCTCAGATAATGGGACTAACTTCAATGCCAAGCTGGTAACCTCTGTTGTCAAAGCTTTGGGGTCTCACCAGTCTTTCTCTGCCCCCTACAACCCTTCTACCAATGGGCAGTTGAGCGTGCTAACTCAACTCTGGTCTCCATCATGAAGAAGCTCACCTAATTGGACGCTGCCAACTGGGACTTGTACTTACCTGCAGCCCTCTTTGCATACCACCTTAGCAAACATTGTGTCACTGAGTACTCCCCCTTTGCTATGCTGTATGAGCAAGAGGCTACTACCCCATTGCTCTTGGGGCCCCCCTTGTTTACCTTGGATAAGGCCATGAATCCTGACAACCACATCAAGGATTTAGTCAACCAAATAATCAATATTCAAGCCACTGCCTACACTTCTGAATACAAGACTAAGATGCTTGAGCTTTCTCCTAATAATGCTGGACGCTCCCCCCTGCCTGAATTTGATGTTGGTGACCATGTACTTTACTACCAACACAGAGTAGGTGGTTGCGCACATAAGTTGGACTCTCTGTGGATTGGCCCTTTAGAAGTGACTTTTAAGCAAGGGTCCAAATACACTGTAAAGCTCCTCTCCAGTGGCCGTCCTTTTGCTTGAGTACACACAAAGTTCCTTTGTAAATACCACCCCCCCTAAGGCCAATCTAGAGGAGGGCAATGTTGTGAATGCAGCTATCCACAGTATTTTGATTTTGCCTTTGGTGGGCCATTTTAGGACAAATCTCTTGCTTTTGCTTTTGCTACTCAAAATGAGTTGATGGCCAATTCAGGAAATAAAATTGTTCAGTTTTATGATCCCTGCGCAACTCACTTGCCCCACTCATGCTTATGGCAACTGATCCTACTGTCCTGGTAATGTTTTATGGTATCTACAACCACTATATATTCCGTTTTCCTATTCACCAATAAAAATTAAGTTCTAATCACATTTTTGTCTTTGTGTCTCCAGTACTTCTGCGCCTCTTTCTAGCCACAACTAGTATTGATTATTCTTCCAGGGCCACAAGGTAATTGCATAGCCTTCCCTGCCATCTAACCAAGACTTAGTACAAATCAAATCCTAAGGTTAGGATTCCCTGTTGTGTGTCTGTGCTGCGCCTCAGAACACAACATCCTGCAACAACAACTTTATGCTCTTAATGAAGGAAAGCATGGCCTTATGGACTTTGCAATGGAGGCACAGAAGCTGGTTGGCCTTGAGGGCTTGAGCGCAAGCCATGTATGCTTCATGTGAGATCAACTGGTGGCTTGTAATCAGTTGTTGTCATTCCATGTGGAATCTATCTTCAAATTCAGCTAGAGTTTCTTTAGGTTTGAAAGCAATGTGCATAAAAGCATTCTTTTTTACTTCCAGACTAAGGTCACCACTGAATTTGTCAATCAGAAGTTGCTTCATATCTTCCCAGATCTCAATAGTGGGGAGCTCTGGCACCTCTACCTCTTGACAGGTCAGATTCAAACAGGTTATAATGTGTTCCTTCTTGACCTCATCCAAGGCTCTTCTCATGGTTGTTTTGTAGATATTTAGGAAAGCTGCAATGCTTGAGGTTTTGGGATCAAAGACTTGCTTGAAGATAGGCTTGGAGTGTGCTTCTGGAGTTGGGCCACCATTGTTGCTATTGTGTACATTTATACTTGGAGAGAATCCTGCTTCAGATTTGTTGGGGGGTGTCACGGTAGGTTTCATCATGCTGGGAATTATCCGGCCAAGTAGGAAGGCTCAAAAAGCCAACAAACCATTAAAAAATTGACCCAATTAATGGATAAAAAACAAAAAGTCAATTGAAAATGGTTACATCTGGTCCAGTCTGCCAGCTGAAACCAAGTCCTCCTTGCAAACTGACATTGATAAATTGACATAATTTGAGGGTTACCAGATACAAGCTTATTAATCAGCATGGTCATCAGAAATTGGTCACACAAGGGTTCTTTGAAACCTGGAATAGATACTCAATTGACAATGTGGAAGAAATAGGAGCCCAGGATCCAGATGGTATTGCTTAGTCAATTTTTGATATATATTGAATAATTTTCAATGTTTCAACTCTAAGAGTTAGTCCTTCCAAAAATTTACTCAATAAAAATCAAATATCCCTTGGTCCAATTTACTTTTGAAAATTCATCCTGTAGTTGGATTATTGCACTATATTCCCTACAAACTAATTCTAAGCCAGATTATTACTGGAAGATGGGGCCTTGCAGTTGGAAATTTGTTGTTGGCAACTCCCAATGTTAATTCAATGCCTGCCAATCTTGGAGTGGTTCCCCCTGTATTTGAAATGAAAATCACGTTGAATCCCAATGTCCTGAATTTTATTCTGAAGATTCTCTGATGCTTTCACAGGCTATTTATCTTGGTCTCTTTTGATTAGGATTAATTATCTTACTTAATCCTATTATCTCATTTGGAAATTTTACAAAACAGTATTTGAAGCTGTGTTGGTGGTTAATAATTAGCTCTATGTGGGTGCTTGTATTATTGGCTAGGTAGTCTGCCGCTCAGTAACATCCAGGTGCTGACCCTGTGCAGTTACTACCAAGGACAGTTCAGCCAGTCAGGATTTAAGAGACAGACCCACTGAAAGGCAAGGGGCAAACCTGTCATTCAGTGAATTAGTTAACTCACTTCTTTCTTGTATGTCTTTATCAAGCTCAGAATGGTCTTGTTTCAAGTGGTCCACCTCATTAGCTAGAGCTATCAACTCTCTAGCACAATGAATGTAGGGGGGCTCCTGACAAGCCAGGGCAACAGCAATCTTCACCAACAACCCCAGTTGGACTAGCAATATACGCCATCACCTCACACAAGGTAGCAGCCTCTTGTTGTAAGTCAGCAACCTGAGTCATTAGAGCAAGCACTTGAGGATCAGGCTGAGGGGCTTTGGTAGGGCAATCCTGACTGCAGATGAATGCTCTTAACTCTCTAATGACATCTCACAGTCTCTGTTCTCTATCTGCTAACTCATCAGATAGAGGGGAAGGCAGGGCATCTGATTTGGAGGTAGATAGTTCACTTACTTGAGTCTGGAGTTTGGCTATAGCAGCAGAGGTGGCAGCCCTTTTTTTGAACAAATTCCTCGCCAAGTTTATGGAGGCCTTTTGCAGCATGGAATGTTACTTGCTGTAATTAGTTGAAGGAGTAATCACTTAACTTGTTTCGTTGTAACAAGTTGTTTGAAATCAGTGAGATAGGCGTTTGAGGTGGAATCTATTTGGGTTTGCCAGGGCTGTTCCAACTGGTGAAACTTGTGTAGACGCTCTCTGACGTATTTGGGGATGGACTGTTGCATTTGTTTGATGGAAGTAATCAAGCAACCCTGGGAGGTGATAGAGTTGAGCTAATTGTTGGATACTAAGGAAAATAGGGAGTGGATCCACTTCTGGTAGGCCGCAAACTGATCCCAGTGATGAGTGATAGCCGCTTGTAGAAATGAAATCTCCTAAATGTGGAGCCCTAATACCATTTGATGATGGGCTAAGGCAGGTTGTACAAAGGAAGACAATAAGTGTTCAGCGGAGCCAGCTGTTGAGAGGAGATGTAGTGTAAATTGTGAGCCACAATCAACTTGTAGTATTCCACTCAAATGAACTGTAGTTGGAGGCAAGGTATGGCTCCATCACGGGCTATCCCAAGGGCTACAACCATGACTTGTTCTAAGTCAGGGGTACCCAAAGGGTAGGCCATTAGACAGGGACCACTCCCAAGGTTCAGCACAGTAGGGACAATAGGTGGGTCTGAAATGTCTTCCTTGATAGGAGGACAAGTGATTTCAGGTGAAGTTGACTCTTGTATGGGAGGAGGCAAAGGGGCTAAAATTATAGTTATAAAAGGGATAACCAAGGGGCTTACAGCCTCTGTAATGAGCACCATTTTTGTTGTGATCTAAGGCGCAGCACAGAGTCACAACAGGAAATCTTAACCTTGGTATTAGATTTGTACTAAGTCTCAGTTAGAATGGCAGGGAAGGCTATTAGATTACCTTGTGTCCCTGAATGAATAATATCTACTAGACGTGGCTAGAGAGGCACCAAAGTACGTGGAGACACATAGACCAAAATGGGAATAGAACTTAATTTTTATTGGGTATAAAAATTGGGATTATATACTGTGTAGCTTTACCACAAAACAGTACATGGTCAATTGTATCACTTGCCACAAGCATGAGTGGGGCAAGTGAGTTGTGCAGAATCAGGAAACCAAACAATTGTATTTCTCAATTTGGAGCCAGCCTTGTTTCAAAAGGCAAAAACAAAAGTGAGAGATTTGTCTTTGAAATAGCCCACCAAAGGCAAAATCAAAGCATTGTAAATAGCAGCATTCACAACAGGGTGACTGAATAATCAGATACCGGGTCAAAATCCCACTTACTTGGAACCTTGCTGGCAGGTTGAGCCTGCTGTTTTGACACCCCCCCACTGAAGGTTGGCCTCCTCTGGAGGTAGGTTTTAGGGAGTTTGTCAAGAGCCTGGGCGCCATACTGTACTAACTGCTGTTTGGTGGCGGGGAGAACAGTCTTGCTTTGGTTCTGTCTTGCCTTGCAAGGTATCTGATAATCATGATGGAGGACCTTGTCCTGTTTACATTTTCTGAGTCCTTGCATAAAGTAAGTGTTGCTTTTGTTTACCTTTAGAATGATGGCAGGCCCCACCTTTTCTGGTTGTAGTTTACTTTTGTCAGTATTTATGACCCAGTCTTTGTTGCTGGCCTGGTGTCTGTCTTGGATGGGAAAGAAGGTCTTTTGTAGACACTTTTCTTCCCTTTTTATTTAATTGCTATTAGCCTGTATGACCTGGGGGTCTGAACAGGGTGGAACTTCACTGGGCATTTCCAGCTTGGGTCCTGACAGTACTTGGATGATGTTGGGCTGTGTGCCATAGACTAACTCCAAGGGGCTTTTCCCAGTGGATCTGTTCACACAGGTCCGTCATACAAGCAATGCAGTTGGTAGCTGTTTGTACCAGTCCTCAGGTCTTCCGGTGGTGAGCTTGACCAGGGCAGCACAAGGCTACCATCCAACTGCTCTATACGTCCTTAGCCTGAAGATGATAAGGTGTTGTCACTGTGTGCTGGACCCAATTATTGGTGAGTTAAACGTTGGTATATTCAGAGGTTAATTCTTTGTCTCCGTCAGTTATCAGGAGTTCTGGCTTTCAAAACTTGCTGATGATTTCTTTTCCTATGAATTGTTGCACTCATTGCCTGTATGTGTCTTTACTGCTTTTGCCACTGGCCATTGTGTGACAAAGTCTATTGCTGTAATGATGTACTTCTTCTCATTATGTTTTCCTGGCATGGGGTCCACAATGTCCAGGACCCATACCTTGAAGGGTAGTTGTGTGCAAATAGGTAGTGCTGACTTAGGTGGAGTTCTGCTTTTTGCAAATTTCTCACATACATTACATTGGTCCAAGACGTCCTGAACGTCTTGGTACAGGGTTGGACACCATGCTTTGTGTTTAAGGAATTTGTAGAGGTTGCAGCTTTTTGTGTGCCCTAGGGCTCTATTGTAACGTAGGATGGTGTCAACTTGCTGATGTGTGGGAACATAAGGGATGATAGTTACATCAGAATTTTTTTGATGTAAGGTTCCATATACATCTGCAAATAAGTGCTTGTTATTAATAACTGTTTCTTTTGTTATGTCTGTGGGGCCAGGGGGGAAACCTTTGTCCTTTTCCCAGAGTACCAGGAGAGGCCAGTCTGGGTTTAGCTTATTCTTTCCTCTTGTTGCTCTGACGTACAGGAGTGAGAGTGCCTCTGCCATGGCAAGTTCTGGACCAGGCTTATATTGTATGAACATATTGAACCTCTCCAGGAGTTCCATCTAGAAAGCTTGACAGCAGGATAGGTTTGCTTGGGTTTTGAAGTATATAAGTGACTTGTGATCAGTCAATGCTGTGAATTCCTCCTGTTGTTCCAGGTAACAACACCATTTGACCAGGCAGTGTACAATTGCCAACAAATCTTTGTTGTGTATATGGTATCAGCACTTGATGTCTGTCAGTTTGTGTGATTTTTAGGCTATGGGAAGTAAGTAACCATCATTGTTTTTTATTTGTATTAATCCCCCAATAGATGCATCAGAGGCTTCTGTTTCTATTTAATGCTCCTCATCATGCTTGGAGTATTGGAGAATGGGTGCTGTCATAAGCTTCTCCTTAAGACGTCTGAAAGCAAAGGTCACGTTGGGGGGGGGGTCCATACAAACTTGGATTTTGCTCCAGTTATTGCAGATAGGGGTGAAGTCAGGACGCCACAGTTGGTAATGAATTGTTGTACATAGGCAACCATTCCCAAGAATTTGTAAGTTCTGACTTGTCTTTTAGAGGTGGCATTTTACAGATAGCTTTACTTTTTGGGATGCTGGTTTTAATGCCATCTTTTGAAACTATGTGTCCCAAGAAGGGTAACTGCTTGCAGAAGAACTTGCATTTGGAGGGCTTGACTAGCAGCTTGTGTTGTGCCAGGGTAGCAACAACTGCTCCCAGATCTTTGTGATGTTGTTCTATTGAGGGGCTATAGACAATAATGTCGTCCAGGTATACCAGGGCGTGTTTACCAATGTGGGGTGCAAACAACTTGTTCATGAAAGTCACAAAGGATGAAGAATGTTTGACATTCCAAAGTTGAGTACCATACACTTGTATGATCTGTATTTAGTACAGAAGGCTGATTTAGGAATACCTTCCTCCTTGATACAAATTTGGTTATAGCCTGCAGTCAGGTCAATCTTAGAGAAGACTAAGGTACTGCCCAAGGCATTTAAGAGGTCATAAATGAGTGGGAGTGGGTAACAATTCTTGATGGAAAACTCATTTAGGGATTGGTAATCTGTAACTAGTCAAAGGATATCATCTTTCTTTTCTACAAAGAATACAGCAGTGCCAAAGGGAGACTGTGAGGGGTGAATAAGTCCTTTCTCAAGTGCCTCCTTGAGATAGGCACATATGGCATTGTCTTTGTTGGGGGGGTGAGTTGATAGATGGGTTGTGCCTTAGGTACTGCTCCTTTGAGTTGGATGGAGTGTTGGATTTGTTTCTCTGGTGGCAACCTGGGTAGAGCCTCTTTGAAAATTTCTGGATGGCAGGCTATGATTTTGAAATCCTGAGGCATAGTGGTATCTTGGTGGTCTTTGAAGTGTATGATCTTATACTGGAAGGAGTCCCAGTCAATTGCCTTGAGTTTTTCCTTTTTGTCCAGGGTCTCTGTGATGTGTACAAAGAGGTGGTTGCGCAGGAACCAGTCCACTGAGTTGGGGTAGACCTGGTGATTGACGCCTTCACATTTGATGGTCAGTACCAAGGTCACACAGTCTACATGGGGATTGTTCCTTTGTAACAAGTCCAGACCCAGTACAATGTCAAATTTGGGAAAATCAATTACGGGACCCTGGATGATGGAATGCAGGTTCTCTAGCATGACAGAGAATGGGAAGTTTCCCTTGTCACAGCAATGTGATGTTCACCAGCTAAAACCACGTTTTTATCTGCACAGGATTAGTGGCTAGCTTGAACTTATCTACAAAGCTGCTGTTGACTAGGGTTTGATCTGCGCCCAAGACCAGGAGTGCTGAGCCTGTGTAACTGCAAAAGCAGATAGGGTAAGACATCAGTTTATTGTGATGTCTGGAAATGGTGTAAAGTACCAGGTCTTCCAAGGGCACTTGGATCATTGGGCATTGATCCACAATCTTGGGTTGGTACTCATTGTTGGGCAAGTTGGGAGTTGTGCAGGGAGAGCTTGGCTTGCTTAGTGCTCTCCCTGGGCTTTTCCCTTGTCTTGGCTGTCTTTTATGGAAGTGATACAAAAATGAGCATGGTTTAATTAGCTGCTGTTCCTGTTTCCATGTCCATTTGAGCCTGTGGGTTTGTGGTTTGAACTTTTTTTGTTGTTCCCAGGGCGTGGTTGGTTGAAACACCTGGCTGAGTGAGAATCTTTGGGTCTCTCTCTTTTTCCATTTTGCGCCTTGTGAAGGGTGTTGGACATTTGTTTGGCTTTCTCTGCCTTGCAATACAGACTTTGAAGGTTGGTTACTTGGTCCAGGTTTAAATTTATCATTACATGTAACTTGAGTGTGTTGTAGTACATGAGATGGGTAGCTGGAGTGTCAAAAGCCATATCTGAGGGGGCATGTAGTTGGGCTCCTTGTAAGTTCAGGTGAGCTCCTTCACTGTGCCTGTTTGGGTTATATTCTTATATTGGTGTATGATCATGAGTGTGGTGTCCTTCAGCACAAATCTTGCCAAGAAGCATTGTTTTAAAGTGTCCCAATCCTTCTCAGTGTGTTCTTCATGCCACTTGCTGCAAAAGGTGCCGGAATCATGAGTCATTTGAATGGAGTTCCCTGCAATCCAAAATTGTTGCAGGAATTCCATTTGGGCCAGCTTGCTTTGGGCAGATTGGATTCATGCTGTGGTGTTATTGTTGTTGGCTCCAGCAAAAACTCCAATGAAGCACTTCAAAGTCTCTGCACTATGTAGACTGGCATAGTGCCTTTGTTGGTTGCTTGGGGCATGGTGGTGGGTTTCTGGAAGAACCCTTGCACTGATAGGGAGTTGAAGGCAAGGAGTGGGATCACTGTGATCTGGTACAGCACAAAGCCATCAGATATCTTGGCACCTGGAGTGTATGGAGTCTATTCTAGCACGAGGCCAGACATGATCCTATCAAGGATTTTTTGATTGCAGCAAGTACAGGCAACAGGTGGAATTTTGGAAAATAAAGTAGGATGTAAAGTCTACCTGTGCTATCAATGCTGTAACTGTGCTGTTTTAGCAGAGTTACAAGGGGAAGAATATTTGAAAACTAGATGATATTCTTTACTGAGAGATAGATATTATATAGTTATTGTGAATTATGGCCAACATGAACATGATAGTATTGATCACACGGTGAGATGGCAAAGAGGGTGGCTTGATCCTTGTAATAAGTCAAGCGCCAAAACAAGGTATCCACCATGGGAGCTCAGCTTTTGTTCATGTAGTATTTTTTTTGGAAATTTGAGTCAACTTCCTAACCTGGCTTAGGGTGACTGGATAATTGGATTGTGGGTCACAAATCTGCTTACTCAGAACCTTGCTGGCGGGTTGAGCCTGCTGTTTTGACACAAACTCAAATTTATCAGATACAATGCTTCAATTCCTTATACATCTCCCTCTTAGATTACCAGAACTCATCTTCAAATCCAAAGAAGTGCCCCAATACTGCTAGGTCATTAGTGTTTATCAGTTCTGGTAAGGCTTACCAGTAATAGGCATGTGATTAAAAGAATCCCCATATGTCCATGTATATGAGCTTTTATGATAAGATTGACTGGATCAGCAAAGAATCCACCTAGAAAATCCCCAACCCTAAAAAATTCTTTCCAACCAATGGCCAACAACTACTGACAGTAAATCCACACACTAATCACTAATAATTTCAAACAAAATCAGATACTACCTTCTAATTCAGCAATAAAAAATCCCTTCAGCTTGTAAATAAACTTTGTGCAATCCAAGGAATCCATAATGAACTTACTGTTACCCCACCAACTCTTACTATTGAACCTTTTATTGTTAAAAAACTTTGACAAGCTTTGACTCCAATTGAGCTACCCTCTAACTCAGCTCCAGGTTATCTTCTCTCCACTCACCCATAACCTCAGCACTTATTCCCTCCCTTGACCTGAAATCTTCATATTCCCTATCTATAGCATACCCTCACTGAAAGAAGATCTTATCTAACTCTACCAACAGGTTATGGGCAACTCATGAAAAGATCATATTTCCCCTGGGCAGGGTTACCTCATAGAATTAATCATCATGGAAAGATCTACATGCGCATTTCTTCACCTCTTTAAGAGCTTCTCTGCAAATATTCTTGGCGGCCTTAAGATCACTCCAAGAGTTCTCTGAAAACCCTTCAGGGATCTACTTCTGCAGTGTAGCACATTTCACAGAGGGACGTCAAACCTTGCCTTATTTCCAATAAAAGCAGACATGGGAAATTAAAATATGTTGAGGAAAAAGCAATGATTGTCAAAAAGATGATTTTATTTGATATGCTAGTTATAGTATATATACTTTTTGGGGTGACCTTGGCTGAAAACTCTTCCTTCTGTGAACCCTCCCTGGAAATTCACCTGTCTATCATTGATGACATTGACAAGGTATCAAGGTCCTACTTTGACAGGAAGGGTTTCTTCCAGATCCTTTTAAGAACACACCTGGATATCATCATGAATCACCTGCTTCATTTATTGGCCATTTATCTATTATAGATTAATACACATCAGCTTACTCCACTGCAATATCCAAATATTAGTTTGGCAATCCCAGCTTCTTATAGTTCCTGCCAGGAGCCAGCTGGCCAATCCTGGAGATATTGTTATCTCTACCTGGCACTGTCAGTTATATTGACATCCCATGATCAACAAATGTTCTACCATATATAGGCGTTAACATGATATTTTTCAAGCTAAACATTGACACTGTCAGGTTTTGCAAGGTCTGAAGGCTTGGGGTACATTATTGTAGACTAAAGCCTTTAACCCAAGAACATTTATGTTTGTTAAGTATAAAGAGGTAGGTAAGGTTTGCAACAATAAATGCGCTAAAGCTAATAAAGGTTTATAGGAAGTAAATCAGGGACTAAGACAATTTATTAAGCCTAAGAAAATGAAACAGAGACCAGTCTTAATGACAAAGGTTGTATCAAGAAATCAATTTCTAAGTCAGGGTAATGGTCAGTGCTAGCTGGAGAATCAAAGCTATCAACAATTAAAGTGTGATTACTACTATAAAAATTACCTAACTGATGGAAGATTTAGTCAAATGGAATCATAAAACTAACCTGAAAAAGACACAATAATAAAATTTAAAGAGAAAACACAAGCCACAAAACCTAACAAGTGCCTGTTGGGGTGCAAGTCAAACAATCTCAATTTAAAAAGAGACTGAGGAAAACTCAGGCTTTTTATTCAAGTCTGGTTTTTGAGGTAATGATAAGGGGGAGGATAGCTAACCAAAAGTAGTTAGGTGGGCTTGGAATAAAGAGCAAAACATAAGCACATGTTTCTGGCATCTTAACCTTAAAAAGTTAGGCACAAGGTAAAGGGGAAGACAAGGAAAACAGTGGTTAAATTTTTGGTTGAACCAAAAGAAGAGCAGAGGCAGAAGAATGGGAAAAAATCAGTACAAACTGCTGGAATAAGCAGTAAGAGGAGTGAAGCAAAAGGCAAAAGGTAATTAGTTTCAGACTTGGTTGGACTAACTTTGTGTATAAGTACCGGGTTTGAAACTTTTTTGTCAAATAAAAGGTAACTTTGAAGATGAATTTAACCATTTATTTAGGCTAATTTAAGCTGTAAAGGTAGGAAATAAAAGGGGGTGTATTGGAAAAGTGAATTGTTTTTGAGATCCAAAGATTAAAGAATAACCAATGTTGATGGTCCTGAAAATACTAGCAGCATAAGATAAAGTAAAGAAGAATCCTGACAAGTTGTTTCAATCTCTAGAGTTAACTTCTTTTTAATTTATTACTGGGTATAGATTAACTTTCCTGGTTAGCTGACCAATTTCTGCAACGCCTACCCTCTGATCCTGGTTCATCCAGAATCTTCACAATTCCTGTATTAATACAGCCTGATTGGTTCTGGGGAGGTTCAACCCTATTCATTACAAGTAACATGGTTTCTAGAACCTTTAGCCAGAGGGTCTCTAAAAACATTTTTGTATAGGTACCTGATCTCACCTATGTATTTATAGCACTTTGAGATGGGTTTATCTTGAAGCTGCTCATAATGACTGCTGTCTGGCTACTCCCTTAGCAATCTAATGGCTTACAGACTTGCTATAGGAATTATTATCACTCTTGATAAGATCATCTCAACCTTAACTCTTCTTTATGTCCCCTTTATGGACTGATGACTTCCCTGACCCAAATGCTGAACAGTAACTAGTTTAGCTGCACCAGGAGGACAACCAGGATTTGAAAAGATCCATAAAAGATCAATCCATAAAGAGAAAAGATGGATCAAAGTGGAACTTTCCCAATTCAAACCTATATATTCCAGGTTGGAGCAAAGATCTGGGTAGCTAATCATGATCCATATAAAAAAATCTTGGATAAGAGGTCCAGAGCTGTTATGAAAGCCAACTCCAGCAGCACCTATCTCATCAAGGGTGCTGACACCCAAACTGCACTTAAGTTGGTGCACCATGGCTGGCTTGGATTATACAAAGTTGGTCTGATATCAAGAGACTGGTGCTAATCATTTTCCAAGGAAAAAATAGGTTGATATCAAGCATGCCTACCAGATACCAGCAAGGAATGATTAAAAGCCCAGGGGGAGATTTTATGACATTGATGATTTCTCTGTATTGGTAAATCATTTTTCAATAAGTAACTTGATCAAAAAGTGAAAAGTAGCTACCAAGACAAAATAAAAATGCTTTACCTGGATCAGACCCTTAAATTCTAAGAGAATCCGGATACTTCAAGCTACATGATGAAGTGATATATATGCATCTCAGGTGGCTTATTACTTAATGATATAGCACGCTTCTTCTATATTTGATAAGGATGCAATTCCTTGATTAAATCTTCTCCTCACTTTGTATTGTATACTTCCCAGAAGTATATACTTGGCATAGGTAATGATGTATGGGCAGAAGATCAATATAATCACAAACTAGGCTTAGAAACTCTTCTTTTGTATTAAATTAAGATATAAAGGCAACTACTGGGTAAAATAATCAGGTGCCAAGCCAATTTAAATCAATGTACCACAGTTAGCTACGTCTATGTAGCAGCAGAAGATTGGAATAGAAGCAATATATTCCGGGATCTAAGGTTATATCAGATGCATATAACTTACACGGCTAGGCTACCTTAAAAGGCTTAAACTAAATGGACCCTTGGAGACTCTGAGGAGACATCTTCAACTGTTACCACTTTAGAAATTTTCCATGAATCCTAATTTTGGTTTAATAAAGGTTGGGGTTATAATCTGGATATGGTACTTGCACATTGCTGGGGTTGACCCTTTGCTTCTAAAGAGACCTTCCTAATTAATCATGATTACATGGATAAGACTGTGACAGTTTGTTATCAGGGTACTGTCTCTATCCTCAAAAAACTTTACATCTACTCTGGTATCTCCTTCCTGTATCTGATATGATCTATAAAGAAAATATGTTTGGTAATCTCAAGAGGCCAATTAGACACAGGTTAAGGATGGGCTTTTATATTACCAACTATTGTTCAACTGTTTGATAGTTTTTCATTTTAACTCCCCGTCATGCATTAATCAATGGCTATTGATTGGGGATGGATTGGCTGGGGTAGAAATGTAAGCCTTCCTATCCCATTTAATAATATATTTATCTATTTTATTTGGTAATTGGCTCCCAGGAGGTTGTTAATCCTGGCTATAGATAGGCAACTACATTCAAGATAATTGAGTACAACTTGTATTGTTTAACTTGGGTTAAATTAGCATGGCTTGGAATTGAAGTTCCTAATTTGTTTCTTCCAGGTGTTACAAAGCTAATGATACCAAGTGGCCTGGAAATTGAGTGTAAAAAACAAAGGATTTGAGATTTTCTTAGGAGGCACTATGAAGGTTTGGTTCAGGTTACTTTGGACTGGGAATCTCTGGGCACGTTACACAGGCTTGATCTCCAGGCACCAGTTTAGGGCTGCTTTGGAAGAAAAATGGGATGATTAAGGCATTTGCCTTAATTGTCCCACCCCTAGACCCATATTTTGGATTCCCTTATGTGAGATTAGGCTGATAGACCACAAATGATCAGGTTAATTATTGCACGCAGATCTTAACCAGTTACACGCCGTATTATCACTTGGTTATCATTATATTAAGTGTAGTAATTATACACTGTTAATCACCAATATATTATAATATATATGGTAGTTACACGCCATGTAATTGTTAGTTTATTATAATAGATGTTACAATTATATGCCATATTATCATTGATCATCATTCCAATGTGTACTAATTGTACTCTGTATATTACTTGCTTTATTATAATTGATGTAACAATTATACGCTGTATAAACGTTAGCCAATATAGTGAATATCACTGATTACACGGTGTGTAATCACTAAATCATCAATTGTATATCACCTATTCTACCCTACTGGATGTTGTATCAACTCAGCCCCACACAGCCTGATGAATGTATATGTTCATATCAAACAAGTGATATACAAATGGCTAAGAAATACCAAGCTTAGATTGGTATTACATGGTGTATAATTGGGTTCCTTATTGTTTTGGGTCAGCATTACACGGCAGATAATTCTCAGAGTCACTAATGGATCAAGTCTGCTATTATACGGCGTAAAATCCCCAATTTGACTCGTTGCATTAATAAGCAGAAGGTTCACTAACCAGAAAAGGATCACTGATTAAGCCCTGCAAATGGAATACCAGAATTCTACCTTCCAATGTAGGAGGGCTGAACAGGGACAATTTCTAAGCATCAACTAAATATGGCGTAGTTTCCCAGTGCAATAATAGGCGTGTAAGATACAGCCAATAAATAAATGATAGTAGGCTAGCTCAAGAAGAGCGTAGGCTGTAGCTGAAGTGCCATGTACACCTGCTAAGGCCAGTAGCATATCATGTGTCAAGGACAGCCAATCAGGATAGGCGTAGCTAGCAAAGATGGACCTATTGCATAGGTAGCCACTGAGAACTGTCTGAAAGGACAAGAACAAGGGTTGTTGCAGTATATATTGATATAGACACCTGAAAGGATAAAAAATTTCATAGTTACACCTGGATAGATTGCAGCCGCTGGCTAAATTGTACTCCAGTATCAATAAATGTAATTATATTCAAAGTTCTATTCTATTGTAGTCTGTAGTTCTCTTTCATAGGATTAGGTAGAGTACATTGGCAAGGCTAACATCTATCTGTAGCTTTGAACATACCAGCAATAGCACAAGTTGCTCAACACCCTATGTTGGGGGAATCTAAAATTTCAAAAAAAAGAAGATCAAAGAAGGCTTTCTGTACAATGGACAAGTCAGATTTATATATAAATTTAAAATGAAATTTTATTTTTAAATAAAAATCAAATTTGAATTCACATTTTTTAAAATTAAAATAGAAAGAAAGAAAACTTTTAACTTTTTATTTTAAAAAAACCCAGAAATAATTCTTCTGTAGTCATGTATGGAGAAAATTCTGGAAAATCATACCCTAGACAATTTTCTGGAATTGTCTCCAGATTTGAGACAGTGGCTCCTTTTCTAAAAATAAGCCATTTTTCTCAAATACAACACAGCCCTACACTGGTTGGATGTTTCAATGTAGTAGAGCAATAAAGACATCTAATCTTAAGCAGATTTTTAAATAAATCTGCAGAAATTGTACAGGAAACTAGTTTGAATATTTTTAGGTACAACCCTTGAAGTAGAAACTGGTGGCTTGGGATTTCAACCATGGCTTTTCTTAAGGCGCTACTAAATGCTGAGGGATAAATGAGATGTTGGAGTAATTGAGAGTGATAATAAATTTATACTTCAATCTATGCTATATAGGGATAGAATGACCTTAAACAGTTTGACACACCATTTCAAAAACGGCACTTTGATTTACGCCATCTTGAATTTAATTTGAGACGGCGTTTTTTGTGTTAGTGATTTAGAATCATAAAAAAACAAAATAAACAATAAAATAGCTAAATTTACATATATCTTTATAATGTGGCATCTCAAATTTAGGCTATCTCAATTCCGTCACTTCAAGTCAGATTAATTAAATCTTATTTTGCTAACTTTATTAACATATGAAATCACTTAGTGTGGGACATATTTACGCCATCTCAACTATACGTCATTTTGAATCACACTATTTATCTTTAACTAAAATAGGCTTACACATAAACTAAAATAAAGGACAACTGTGGTAAGTTTGACTCCCTGGTGATTGACTCCCTAGTACTTGACACTTTTTTGAGTACCAGGGAGTTGAGTGCCGCATATGTGAATCTATTAGGTTTTTCATCTTAACCAATTTCAAGCTAATTTTTAGTAGTAATTTAGGGGTTTGAAACAGAAACCAAGGTTAAACTTACTCAAACTTAACTCGTTTATTAATTTGGTTAGATAAAATACCAATTTAAGGGGCAATTTATAAGTAAATTTACTAATATAAATGAAAAATCCTGTGTTCAACACTCTAAAACAAAAAGTGGCTAGTTTGACACTTTTTAAGCCAAATTTTAATTTTATTAATAAAATACATATGCGCTTATATAAAAGTTGTTATTTACTATTATTTTTTTATTATTAGTGTCAATAGTTATCAATTAGGATCCCAAGCACTACTATACTGGATTTAGTGGCATAGACATTAATCAAATACCCCACTTTTTTTACATTATGTCATTCCCAGGGTTTTGGATTAAGTGGTGCCACATAAGTCAAGCCCAATTTATTAAGAGATTTCATATTTAATTTATAAAAATCTGAAGCTTGGCATCTTCTTTGTTTGACTCTATCCACTTGACACCCAATTGGTTTTGGATTTAACTAATCAAAGGCTTGGAATCAAGGCTGAATTAATATGTGACACACTGTGAGCGCCACTCAACACTCACCCACTTGACACTTTAACTTGGGGATTAGTACAGAGAGCTTCTTAATGTTTTAACCAACACTATGGTAAATAAGTCACTCCCAGCTCCTCACAAAACATTATTATTACTAATAACACATTTCCACTCATTTACTTTTTTAACTTATGTTGTATTTTTTTTAAAATTTTTGAGCATATGAAACTGCCTTGCTTTTGGGTTAACTTTTGAACCCGTTTTAAATTTAAGCAAGTTTTAAATGTAAAGAACATAGTAAATTTGATGTTTCTGCTTGACTCTGGTATACCTGACAGTGAGAATTCAGCTTTTTCCAGCTGATCAACAGTACCAAACTCAACAATTTACTATGTTTTGATTATTCAACTCTCAATAAAAAATTCCACATAATTTTTTTCATTTTTTTGCTATTATAATCTACTACTTTTTCTGCTGCTCTCCATATAATTTTCATATATTTTTTGATTTTTAATTTAACTTTTACATTGATTTAACACTAAGATGTTATGCTGAACCTAACATCTTTGATGCTTCATCATAAATTCACTTATTTTCTATGTTTTAACCTTTATATCTATACTTTGAGTTTCTATTTTGCTTCTATTTACTTTTTATGTTTTTTTGATGAATAAAACTTTATTTGCATACTTTTCATTTAACTTTTACTTTGTTTTTATCTGTGTTTCATATCTTTTACACTATTTTATTTACAAAAGTAACCTTTTCTTTAGACAAAATCAAACAAGAACAGCCAACAGCCCAAGCACCAAGCCTCCAAGGGCTCCAAAGAAACTTCATCCACTCCCAAGTGTTCCAAGAAGCCTGCAAAGGCAAAGTCTCCCACCCCATCTCCTCTCACTCCATCTCCTCCTACTCTTCCCCCCTCTACCATTATCTTCCACATCCTCTTCACCTTCCCCCAAACTTTCTCCACCAATAAATCTGATGGTGATCTTACCAACCACTCCTTCTACCACTCAGAGGCCAACTCCAAGCCCACCAAGGAGCAACATACCAAGAAAGTAAAGGCTTCCAAGGAGCCCTCCTCTTCTTCTGGTAAGAAAAAGAAGGCTTCCAAGCAGGCCTCAAAGAACCCTTCTCCTCCCCCTCCTGATGGCTCTTCCCCCCTCCCTCATCTGATCCCCAAGATGAGCCAGAGGAGTACTCCAAGAAGTTCAAAGCTTCTGGTCATGTGGCTTGGGACCCACTGGCCATCCACAATATCTGTAATGTGGACAGAGAGTTTAAAGCCCCCAAGCGCTTCCCCCGGTACTTCCCAATTATGTCCATAAAGGGCGGCCCTGGCTATGTAGCTGATAACTACATTTTTAATTGTGACAATCAAAAGAGCCAAACCAAGAGCAAGTACTTTATCTGTGAGGATAGGACTTGCGGGGCCCAGCTAAACACTGAGGGCTGGGAGTGAGTAACTGCCAAGAAAGGGGAGCACTCTTGTGAGCCCCCAATCATCTTATAGCCTGGATGTTAAAATGGTACCTTGTCCAGGTGATCCCAACATCCTCTCACCTCCGTGAATCTGATCTGGCTATTAAAGCCCTGCAGCACTTAAAACCCAATAATCTCAAGTTGGTGCCAACTAAAGAGCAGTTGGTTAAGTTTATAAGCAATAAGTGTATTGCTGCCAATCCCCCTCCCCCCAAGGCTTCAGACGTCCTCTTGGAGCTTACGCTCACCCACGAGCTCAAGCAGCTTCCAAGTGGGGAGCGCTTCCTCCTCCATGACAACGGGCCTGCCACCCAAGACCACATAATCTGATACTCAACTCAGCAAAACCTGATAGTTGAAAAGGGCTTTAACCTGGCTAGTTGATGGTACCTTTGCCGCTTGCCCCCAGATGTTCAAGCAGCTCTGGATGATTCATGCCCAGATTGACATCCAGGTGATTTAACTTTTGTTCTTTCTTCTTCCTGGGGCCACTGAGGCCATTTATACCCGTGCTTTTAACATCCTCTGCCAAGAACTTTCCCTCCTTCATGACAACAATGATGCCAAGAAGACCCCTCCCTACACCTGCACCAACCCTCCTGCCACTGACAAAGACCAGGCCACCCTGGACTTGGAGGAAAAGGTAAGGCTAAGAGCTCTTGGGCCTGCAATATGCATTATAGACTTTGAGCTTGCTCAGTTCAATGCATTGGAGCAGCTGTTCAGCAGGGAGGTGCAGGAGTGCCACTTCCACTACTGCCAAGAAGTTGCTTGGAACGTGCAGGCCCATGCTGAGCCAAGTAGTTTAAGCCAGAGGGATACTTTGGACACTGCAAATTTGTGCTGGCACATTTTAGTGCCTTGGCTTTTTTAAAGACAGAGCACACTGTGCAGGGGTTCAAGGTTCTCTCAAAGGATCCTTACGTAGTTAAGCACTCAGAGTTTAAGCCTTTCCTTGAGTACTTTTAGCCCCAGTGGATTGGGAAGGTTGTCACACAGAGGCAAGGCAAGGCCTGTGCCAAGGCCAGCTGGAATGTGTACCGGGCGGCACTGAATGGTAAGCTCAAGACCACCTCAGCGCTAGAGGCTTATCACAAACACCTCAAGGCCAACTTTGGGCTCCATCCAAATTCAATAAGTTTTTCTCCCTTCTGCAGCACAATCAGGAGAAAACCATCTCCAAGCTGTGTGACTTGGCAAACCGCGTCCCCCACCAAGCCCACAACCCGTTCCACCCTATTCACCAAGACCATTCAAAATGCAGCTAAGCATAAATAAAAGGCCTCAGAGATCAAGCAGCAGCTTGAGCTCATCACAACTGCCCTCCTAGAAGGAGACAAAATGAAGAAGGGGAAGAATGGGGAGGAATAAACTTGCTGTCTTGCTTCTATGGCTTTAATTTTTTACTTTTTAGTTTAGATCAATTAGATTTTAGTTTTAATTTTCTATTTTTTATTTAATTAGATAGTACTGATTATTTTATGTATACATGGTAAGTTTGAGATGAATAGTTTTATTTGAAAGTGATTGAAATATCTTAATTTTTGTTAATTTCCCAATAAAACAAAAGAAATTCACATTTATACTTATATGAACTATATAAAATAAATATTAATATTTATTCATATTTTGCATAGCTTTTGTTTTTGTGTTTTTTTGTCTCATTAGATTTTATTTTTATGGTAATCAAAAATATTTTTTAATTAAAAGTGTTAATTAAATAGTAAAATGAGAAATAATTGCTTATTTCTTCTATTTTCATTAATTAAAGTACACTTTTTATTGCATTTTGAGCCCTCTGGGGTCACTTTAGTATACCATAGCTGTAAGGCCTAATTTGTTATACTAAAAGAGTTTAGTACATCAAGATCTGTTAATTAAAAAAGTGTCAATTTCCTGTTGTTGATCAGGGAAAAAGCTGAATTCTCACTTTAATATAGTGTCAACTACCAGGGAGTCAAGCACCAGGGAGTCAAACTTACCACAGTTGCCAAATAAAGCCTGTTGTATAGTGCCAGAAGATGTTCCTATAGTATTAATCTAAGACACTTATATAAAGAACAACCTAAAAAGACGCCACTATGATAGTCCTTCTAGTGATTGTCATTGCTGGGTAAAAAACCCAGTTTTGCTATATGTAATTTATAACTTCATTATACATGGATAAATTGATAAGGGATATCTCAATAAAATATTTTACTAGTATTTTTAATATGGAAGGGGGTGATTATGCCATTTCAATTTACGTCACTAAAAATCCCACCAAGTTTCATATCACCCAATTGATTCAACGCGCACAATGGATAGGGGAAAATAAGGGGAAATTATATATAACGCCAGGCTACGCTATATTGATTCCTCCACCGCAATTCTTGCTTTTCACTTTTCAAAAGTAAAAATTGACGTTAAAAATCATGTTAATAAAAATGTAGGAAAACATATGCAAATTTTAAAATATATATTTTTTTATCTCCTATAAACAACTGGGTACTTTTTAACCCCAGTTGTATAAGCTAGTTTTTGAGAAATTCAAGTTTTAATCTTTGGCCTGGTTGAGGTAGCTCCACCAGAAATTTGTTAATTTAATATAAAAAATGGTCAAAAACACTATGTCTTTGAGCTATGGCACCTCAATTATGTCACTTCAAAAACGCCATTTCAACTGCAAGGTTTCAGTCAAAACTCAAAGTTTTGCATACTTGTGTTACTAATATTTTTTTTATTTTTACATAACAAAAAACATTAAAATTTTGATATTATATATTTTAGATCTTCACTACAATTATATGTAAAAAATTACTACTTTTGTATAATAAACATTCTCATTTTTCTCTTCAAAAACAACCCCCAAATTGCTAATATTTTGATACTAATTCACTTTTAGATGCCTCCCAAGTCAACTATCAAAGCTGTGCCCAAGGCCTCCAAGGCCTCAAAGTCCAAGATCATTTCTCCAAAGGCCAAAAAGGCCAAGATTACCCCAAAGAAGTAGCCTTCTAAGGCCAAAGCTCCCCCCAAGACCCCAACTACATCACCTGAACTGGAGGGAAACAGTCCTACCCCTCCCCACTCTCCTTTTGTGTACTCCCCCTCTGATCCCCAAGAGAAGTTGTTCAACTTTAACCACCACTCTGACCCCACTTCAGAGCCTGAGGATGAAGAAGAGCAGGAGCCTGAGCCTGGTGCTCCTACAGATGATCAAATTGAGCTCTTTGATCTTAACACCATCCACAATATATGCAATCAAAATGGCACCTTTACTGTGCCTGCTACATATCCAGCCAGCTACCCCATCATGACAAAGAAAGGGGGTGCCAGATTTGTCTACAAGGGCTACAGCTTCAGCTGTAATGATGAGAAGAAACCCATCCATCAACATCACTACAAATGTGATAATGTTGGCTGCCCAGCTAGACTCACTACTTATGGGTTCACTAGATTTAAAGCCCTAACTGTCAACCATGACTGCGCTGAGCCTTTTGGCCCTCTCTATCAACTTATCTGCTGGTTTCTTCTCCAGGTGATCCCAACCACAAAGGATCAAACTGCAACTGAGGCCGTCAACAATGCGCTCCTTAATTTAAATGATACCCAACTAGCAACTGTTGGTGGCGCCTCAAAAACACAGAGATATCTCACTGATCAGATATATGCTCTGAGCACTGAAGACGTCAGTGCAAGCTCCATTGACCAATTGATCCTTACTGAAGAACAAAAATTATCTCGCCATGAGGAGAGATTCCTTCTTTACAATGATGGTCAACATGCCCCAGAGTGTATAATCTGCTTTGCAACAAGCCTGGATCTGTACAACCTGTTGAAATGCAAGACCTGGCTTGCAGATGGAACTTTCTCAACCTGCCCAAAGCTCTTCAGCCAGCTTTGGAATATCCATGGGCAGGTTGGTAATCTAGTTCTTCCCCTGGTCTTCTTTTTCCTTCCCAACAAGAAGCCTGAAACATATGTCCTTGCACTCACAATCCTAAAGACCAAGTTGGATGAAATCCTCCCAACCATCAAAGAGGAGCCCAAGGAGACCAGAGGGCGCAAGAAGAAGGCCCAGTCACAGGAAGAGGAAGCCACCCCAACTTGGAAGCAACCCAAAATCCTTCCTTATCACAAATATCTGGTAGTGGATTTCAAACAGGCTCAGTCAAATGCCTTCATTTGAGTCTTCAAGAGCTCCCTTCAGGGATGCTACTTTCACTTCTGGCAGGCACTCTGCCACTGCCTCCAAAAGTGCTCTGAACTTCATGAGCTGATCAACTCTGAAAGCACCAAAGAAGCAAATGACGTTTTTAATTGCTTTGCTGCCCTTACCCTTGTGCAAAAGGAGGAGACCAATGCCTTTTACAATGCCCTCCTCTGCCATCCCTATATCCTTGCCAACCAGGCAGCCTTTGCTCCATTCATAGAGTATTTTGAAACTCAATGGGTTGGAGTGTTTCAAGGAGCATGCCACATCAGAAAGGATGATGACTCAATCCAGTAGAACTTCTTTAAGCAGGTAAAAGATGGCCTGATCAAGACCACCTCTTCCCTTGAAGGGTGGCATAGCCAATTTTCAGCAAGAGTCTGGGTTCATAAGCCCAAATTCAATAAAATAATGATGCATTTAAAGACCCAGCAATCCATCTCTGCCCGGCTCCTCAAGACTGGCATGAAGTCCAAGGGCAACCCCCAAGCAGACTAAGGCAGTAAAAAATATACTGAGATTAGAAAGGTGGTCCTTGCATACTATCCCAAGGATAGAAAGCTTGAGCATCTTCAGGCCATCTCTGTTGCTCTTTGAACTAATATTTGAGCCTATTTTCAATAAACACTTCTATATCTTCTCTCTTCTTTCTTTTAATTTTACTATTTTTTGACTTTTATTTAGTATTTGGTACAAATATCTGCTTGTTTTAAATTATAGTTTATAGTTATAATATATGAAAATGGTTGTTTTTGGGTATATTTTAACTTTTGGGCTTTGAGCAACCTTGTTGCCACTAATTGACCCCATTCCTTTATTGCAGATTTGGAATTCTGAGGCTTTTTAAGCCTAGAAATGTTTTTTAATTTTTGAGATTTTTTGGGTTATTTTTGGAGTTCAAAAAATCTAAAATTTTAAAACCTGTTTTTCTTAGTTGTGATGCTGTAAATTGAAATGGTGCTTTTACTTTAAATTTGATATAGCAAAATCAAGATGGCGTATTTTGAAATAGCGTTTTTTGAGATGCTGATTTTGAAATGGCGTGTCCTACCTCTTAAACAACAAATATGAAGCTTCTTTTTGTGGCAGGTGTCTCTGCAACTCTGATTATATCTCCCAGCACGCAATGGTGCTAGCCTGTACAGATGATCAATGGCTTCACAAAGAAAGTTGATACTAACCAAACCATGAAACTGGGTCTAAATTTCTTGTGGACTGGGGATGGTGACGTTGGTTTGCATCATCAGACTGAAGGAGCGGTATTTGATAAGAAATGTTGGGATACCAATATCATGTTCAACTTCAAGAGCTGCTTTGATTTTTATGGCCAGAAGTATAAATTCAGAGAAGCAGAAGTTGTTAATGAAATTATGGGATGCTACTACTCACCCTGCCAGGTTGCTGTGGAAAGAAGCGTAACCCGCACAGTTAAGAAGATGTAGTATCAACAAAGATGGCCAAAGATATGCTGGAATACATGTCTCACTTCATCCTGTCCGCAATAAAAGTTGTCACCACAGCCACTTCCAAGTCCAGATTCAGCCTCTCTTTTTCCTATGCTGGGGTTGGATTTGTCCAGATCAAGTTCCGATCTATCTGCTTCCTTTTGTTGGGCCATTACTACTTCAAACCTTGTACTGTACAAGTTTGACGGCAACATTGCGTCACCCTGGACGCTGCATCTTTGGACGCCATCTATGATGTCTATAAATTTCACCTCTGATCTATTCTCATCCATTAAATACATTTTCAACCTTCATATCAAATTTCATACATTGTCTTAAAATCTACACCCAGTTTCAAAAGACAGGTGCAGCAAGCTTAAAAACACAACCACCAAATTGGACGCCTGTTGTTGCACCATCTATAATCACTCATGCATAGAAAATCAATCCCCAATAATCAATTTGACTATAAAATAGTTGGTGTACTCCTGCCACACCCCATGCTGTACAGGGATCAAATGTCGTGAATAACCATATCCATACTGTTCTGGTTTTGCCTATGGTAGGTTTGCATTTTGAAACCAAGTCAGGGATTCTCACATTCCCTTTTGCTTCCCAAAATCAAGATAGTTCCATAAAAGGGGTCAATCTGATTCCCCTTTACACCATGTGCCACAAAAAACTTCACCCCGCATGTGCAGATGGCTTTTGACCTAACTGTCCTAGTAACGTTTTGTGGTTGCATAAGATACTATATATTGAATTGAATTCCTCAATAATATTCCAGTTCAATTCAAATTCTATTTCTGTATGTTCCTGCAATAATTCTATGCATCCTCTGTAGCCACATGAAACAGAGTACCCCATTTATTTTTGATTTCCTGGGGTGTCAAAAATTGCGCCATAAATGCTATTTTGATATGGCTTTCAAATAATGATATGTGCAAAGATTTGGTTGGGTTTGCCTCCAACTTTTGAAATTTCTTGCCTTCCATAATTGGGTCAACATCAATGTCCACCCATTCCAGAATACCATACCTGCCCTTGTCTGATCCTGGTATGATTTCAACTCAATGTGACCCCCTCTGCCACTCTGTCTGCCTATTGAGTGATCATCAACTCTTGTCTCTATTTAAGTAGAATCACCTTTCCTAATAAAGATAAGTTTATCCACATTTGTGTTGGTGTTAATGTTCTTCAAGCCTTTTTCTTTCCTTTTTCCAAAAGGAAATCCTCTTCTTGTATTCCAGAAAATTAAGGTATGTGCCCTTAATTTATCCCTGAAGGCTAACCCAAGGCTAGCTTCAAACCTCAAACTTTTTTAATAAAGGTTTACCACTGTTTCCTCTGGGATGTTGTCCCCAAGAGCCAAACATAACAAAATGGTGCTCACTACATGGGCTGCAAGCCCCTCAGTTACTCAGTTCCCCTGCACATTCTCTGGTCCTTTTCCCTTTATAACTGAAGTACCTGAGCCTCCTAAAGTTTTGAGTCCTCCTATTGAAGAGGATATTACTAACGCCCCCAATTCATCTATATTAATGGTGTTGTTGCCCAAGCCTTTGTAGGCCCCCTCCCAGCTTTCTCTTTTGAATATGAGCAAGCTTGCGCTGCCACACATTCCCTCCTGCACACTGGTATGGTAGCCATGCATACTATCCCTGGACTCTGTCCTGATTACTATTATGATGATTTGTACTCCTTTTTACTGGATTTTGACCTCCCTCCTACTCTAATGGAATCCACAGAAACCATTTGTGTGCTGGTTAATCAGTTTATCCAGCCTGCCTTTGTTCACCACCAGTTGTTGTTAGGGTCACAAAATCAACTCCTGTCTTCTGTGGCCACTGCCTTAACCAACCATCATACACAGAACATGGCTCACCAATAGTGGACCCACAGTCTCTTTGCCTGTATTTCTGAAAATCAGCACAATTTGTTAGCCTCACAAAAATACCTGACTTTGTCATTGAACACGTTCTGTGCCTTGCTTCCAGGATACATCAGGGACTGGTTGGGTGAACTAGACAATCATCAAACTATTTAATGAGGAAAAATCAAGGCCATCCTCTTGAAACAGCGGCAAGGTTTTAAACCTTGGCTGACAAGCTGAATCAGTTCCATGAGAATATCAACTCTCAAATTGAGTTGGTTGGAGCCCATGTTGACAATTGGGGCCAACAGCTGCACCAGCAGTGCAGCTTGGATAAGGCTGCCCTAGGCAATACATTAAAGCAGGTTCAGAATTACATTGATGACAAAGTAGCCTCCGTAGAAGTGTTACCTCCTACTCCTTCTGTTGAGATTCCATCTGCCTTTGAGGCTAAGGTCTGGGAAGCCATAGATGAACTCAAAGCCACCACCCAACAACAAGGCTCTATTTCCAACCCTCCTCCCATAGATTCTGTGCCAGATCCTTGCCTTATCACCTTGACAGACCAAGTGGCTACTTTATGTGGTGAAATTGAGTACCTACACCAACGCCTCTCTGAACAAGTGGATTCATCCTCTGTCTCTGATGGAGAAGGGGAGGAGGAGGCTGCTGGTGTTCCCGTCCATACAGATCATAGATGCTGCCCTGGCTTAGAGGGGCAACCCCACATCAACTGTGCCCATGCCTTGGACAACTTTGCGGCAGTAACAAACAACGTTGCTGACAGACAAGATGTACTAGAGAAAGAAGTTCAAAACCTTAACCGCTTAACCAAAACTATGAATTTCCAAGTCAATCCTTTGGCATCTCAAGCTACCGCTTTAGCCACCTGTATCAATGAGGTTGCTGGTACACTGTCAGTACAACAGATTAAGATTGATGAATTTGAAGCTGTTGCCACTATCAACTGGGATATCAGTGGACTAAACAGCTCTACGCTAAACACCCTGGAAGAGAGCCTTGATCTCCTCTGGGATAGACAACCTGCTGCGGAATCTGAGTTTGAGAGTGATCCCTGCATCAATGTTCTCAACCTAGATGACAACAGCTAATCCACCTCATTGTTCATTGAATCCAATTACAAGCCTTTGTCTAAGCAGATATTTGACCCTAAGACCTCTACCATTGATGCCTTTCTGAAGATCTGCAAAAATAAAATGCATAGGGCTACTGAAAAACTTAAAAAGAAACATATTCTTACCTGTCTGTATCCTACTTTCCAAGAAGTTGTGGTCCCTAAACTCACATCCATTGTCACTTGGGAGGACATGAAACGCCTCCTTATTGAGGAATTCTGAGGAGATCTCAGCTTGGAAGCCAAGAAAGATGCATTTATGCACATCACCTTTAATCCCAAAGAAACCTTGGCTGAGTTTGTGGATTGCTTCTATATTAAAGGACAGCAATTAATCACCAGTCATCAGTTAACCCCCGTGAAGCCTACACAGCATGTTCAAGCGCTTTGAAGGTGAATCAGCTTCTGTGCCTGCACTTTAAGGTGCACAAAGCTTCTCTTATGTCCATGAAAAGTATTAAGACCCTCTTGCAAGACATGCATTTGACCCATGGAGGTACTATGGTTTGCAAGAATAAGGCCATTAATGCTGGGTCCACCTCCTGTACTCCATGCATTATGACTCTGGGGTCAAGTAGACAGCCTAAGAGGCAAGGATGTCATAACTGCGGTCAATTAGGGCATACTTGTATATCTGCACTAATCCCCAGGTAGAAGGTTGTGATCCTAAGGAACAGGCAGTAAAAGAGAGGTCAGCTTAGAGGCAGAGACGCTCTCTGCTGAACAATCTCCTCTGTCTTCTCCTGATCCTCCCTCTGACAAGGAATCTCCCTCTTCTTCTGGCCCAACTATCCTTTACCTGTTTCACAATCTTTCCAGTGATTCTGAGCTTTAATATTCTGATTGCAATGAATCAGATAGTTATTGATGCTCTGTTCTGGCTGTCCCAGAAACTGTGTCTGTCCCTTATAAGCTTTGCTCAGAGAAAACCACAACTACAGCTTGCTCACCTTCAGCTAACAACAAGGCCATGGTGGCTTGTCCTTTCTTGGCCCAGGAACATCAACCTTATGTCCTGGTAGACTCTTCTGAAGAATCTAATGAGCTATCTGAATCTCTCTTCCAGAATGTGACTGTATTTCTCCCATTGCAGACTGTGTATAAAGAAATTGCTGCCAGTTGTGAATACCGCTATTCACCATGTGTCAATTTCGCCTTTGGTGGGCCATTTCAAAGACAAATCTCTCGCTTTTGCTTTTGCCTCTTGTAATGAGCTGATGACTGAATCAGGAAATATAATTGATTGGTTTCTTGACTCTGCACATCTCACTTGCCCCACTCATGCTTATGGCGACTGATTCTACTGTACTGGTAATGTTTTGTGGTATCTACAACCACTATATATTCCATTTTCCTATTCACCAATAAAATTAATTTCTATTCACATTTTTGTCTTTGTGTCGTCCAGTACTTCCGCGCCTCTCTCTAGCCACAACTAGTAGAAATTATTCTTTCAGGGCCGCAAGGTAATTGCATAGCCTTCCCTGTCATTCTAACCAAGACTTAGTACAAATCCAATCCTAAGGTTAGGATTTCCCGTTGTGACTCTGTGCTGCGCCTCAGATCACAACAAAAATGGTGCACACTACAGGGGCTATAAGCCTCTTGGTTATCCCTGTTGCATCCACATTTTTAGGTTCTTTGCCTCCACCTATACAAGAGTCAAATTTGCCTGAAATTACTAGACCTCCTATTGAAGAAGATATTGCCAACTTGCCTATTATCCCTACTGTACTGAACCTCAGGAATGGTCCCTGCCTGTTGCTTACCCCATGAGTACCCCAGACTTAGAACAAGTCATGGCAGTAGCTCTTGCGATAGCCCATGAAGGAGCCATCCCTTGCCTTCAGTTGCAGTTCAGTTGGGCTGAATACTACAAATTAATTGTGGCTCCTCAAATTCCACAGCATCTCCTCTCAGCAGCTGGCTCCGCTGAGCACCTACTATTGTTCTTTGTGCAGCCTGCCTTGGCCCATCATCAAATGGTGTTGGGGCTTCACGCCCAGGAAATCTTGTCTCTACAAGAGCGGTTACTCATTGCTGGGACCAGTTTGCTGCCTACCAACAGTGGATCCATTCCCTGTTTTCCTTGGTATCTGACAATCAGCGCAACTCTGTTACCTCCCAGACCTGTTTGGTTAATTCTATTGAACAAATCTGCTAGTCCATCCCTGAATACGTCAGGGAGTGTCTACACAAGTTTCACCAGCTAGAACAACCCTGGCAAACTCAAGTAGATTCTACCTTAAACGCTTATCTCTCCAACTTCAAACAACTTGTACAGCAGCTCAATGCATTCAGCACTTATTCCTTTGAGCAACTGCAGCAGGTAGCGGACCTTGCTGCTAAAGGCCTTAACAAACTCAGTGCACAGTTTGATCAAGAGAGAGCTGCCACTGCTGCTGCTATAGCCAAACTCCAGAGTCAAGTGAATGAATTAGCTATGCCCAAGCCTGATGTTCTACTCTCTCCCCCTTCTAATGACTTGGCAGATCAAGAGAAAAGAGTATGTGACGCTATTTGAGAGCTACACACAACTACTTGCAGTCAAGGACGTCCTGCTGAAGCTTCTCAACCTGATCCCCAGGTGCTCAAATTGACTGGTCAAGTTGCAGAGCTACAGCAAGAACTTGCCGCCCTACGCAAAATGATGGCAACTGCATCTGGTCCAGTTGGGGTTGTCAATGAAGATGGTTGCTGCCCTGGTTTACCAGGAGCCCCTCAAATCCAATGCGCTAGGGGACTAATTGCCCTAGCTAACAAGGTGGATTAATTAAAGCGGGACCATACTGAGCTGGATAGAGATATACAAGAGATGAATGATGTGATTGACTCTGTAAATGATAAGTTTGCCCCTTGCCTCTCAGTAGGGCCATCCCTTACTTCCTGACTGGCTGAACTCTCCACTATAGTGACCACCCAAGGTTGACATTTGGATACTACTGCACAATAGTCCACGCAAGTTTATGATACAGGTGCCCGCGCTGTTGAGACCTTGACTACCCTTGAAGAGAGTGTTTGGCAGCTATGAGCTAGACAGCCCCCCTCTGAATCCAAAGCAGAGTTTTCCCTGTGTATAAACGTACTCAATAGCAACAATGGTGGTCAAACTCCCAAAGAACACTTCAAACCTACCTTTAAGCAAGTCTTTGACCCCAAAACCTCAACTATTGCAGCTTTCCTAACTATCTATGAAACTGCCATGAGACAAGCATCAGATGAGGTTAAGAAGAAACATATTTTGACCTGTCTACACCCGACTTGCCAGGAGGTGGTGGTTCCTGAACTACCCACCATTGAGACATGGGAAGATATGAAGCAGCTTCTGATTGAAAAGTTTGGTGGTGACCTTAGCCTGGAAGTAAAAAAGGACACTTTCATGCAAATTGCTTTCAAGCCTAAAGAGACGCTAGCTGAGTTTGCAGAAAGATTCTACATGGAAGGACAGCAACTGATAACAAGCAGACAATTGACAGCCCATGAAGCTTACATGGCTTGCGCTCAAGCCCTCAAACTTAACCAACTTCTGTGTCTTCACTTCAAAGCCCATAAAGCTATGCTTTCCTCTATGAAGAGCATAAAGAACCTGTTGCAGGACATTCACCTTACCCATTCTGGAGCAGTTGTTAGGGAAAGTTGAGCTGCTTATAACTCTGGTTTGTTTTCCTGTGGTTTTTGCATTCTTACCATGAACTTGCAAAATTCTCCTTGACACCAAGGTTGCCACAACTGTGGTCAGATAGGTCACCATTCTTGAGTCTGCACCAACCCACAGGTTGAAGGAGCTGATCCAAAAGAGCAGGCGGGAAAAGAGCAGTCAACCTAGAGGCAGAGACGCTCTTGGTTGACAATTCTTCCCAGTCTCTTTTAATCCCTTCCTCTATATCTTACTCCAAGCCTGCTGATAATGAGGCTCCTCCTATCCTCCTATTGTTCCAAAATATCTCTGACAACTCTAATCTGGATGACTCTGATACAGACAACGCCAATGCATATGGGTACTCTGTTCTGGCTGTTCCCAAAACCATTACAGTCCCCTATAAATTACAATAAGGAAAGACTACAACTACCACTAAGCTTTTGCCTGAAGCCAAAAAAGTTTTCTTTTGCCCTTACCTCACTCAAGCTAAGAGGTCCCCCGTGCTAGTGGAGTTGTCAGAAGAAGCTGCCAAGGTTGCTGACGCTGTCTTCAAGAATGTATCTGTTTGCTCCCTCTCCAAACTGTTTATAAGGAGTTCCCAGGATTAAGATGCATGATTTAAAAGTGGGATAAGGAACTGCAAGAGGCTCAAGATATCTTGGCTGTTATTCCACCCTTTGGTTGCACTACCACTTGAGTAGAGATATCCATTCAAAAAGTGAAGATCAAGGCCATTTTAAACACTGGTTTGCCAGTTCACGTTGTCTCCTTCAAACTTGTGAACAAACTCAAACTTTCCCCTGACCTTAATTATCACCAGTGTATGGCACAGCTGGACTGTCTATGACCCACGCCATAGGGGCGTACTCCGCTCTACCCATGCAGTTTGGCAAGCTTCTTCTAGCTGCGCCAGCAGTTGTCTTGGAAAACAAGAGTTGCAATCTCTTAGTTGGCACTCAGTTCCTTAGGGAATATAATGGGATCATCAACTTAAAGGACGGCTACCTCTCTATTCTAGGATACAAAGTCCCTCTGATCTTTGAAGAGCCAGTTAAAGTTCCTGGGAAACGTCTCAAGACATGTGCCTTGGAATATCCCACTGGGGTTTTCAACCTCAAATATTACACCCACTCTTCAAACATGAAATTTCCACCCATGGCTTGTCCTGCGTCTGAGGGGATCTCTATCTTATCCACGTCTGCTGTCACTATCCCCCCTGGCTCCCAGGCCATCCTAGACTCCCAGATATCATATTAACTAACTGAACAAACCTTCTTGGAGTTGTAATCTCCACCCTCATTAGGGCACAACAAACCTTACCTCTGTCCTGGAATCCTAGATGTCTCCCATAAGGACCCTGTTCAATTGTTGGTAGCTAACCTGAATGCACTTCCCATGACTGTGTCTAGGTGGTAGGTTGTAGGATATGGCAAGTTGTTGGGCACTCCTGATGTCCTGTCTCTTCATCCCTTCAGCATGTTCCAAGCTTTTAACCTACCGGAGAATAAACCCTAAGTTATAACCTTGTTCACTGCACAAGAATTTCCACAGATGTCCTTGGTTTAACAGAAAGAGGTGCTAGACTTGCTAGACCAAATTTCTGACATTTTTTTTAATGGCAGTACCAACTATGGGTTAGCCAAAGGCTTTATCCATCAGATTGACACTGGCAACGCTCCCCCCTTCCGTGCTAAACCATATTGCCGCAGCTGCGTGGAGGACGCCCAGGTATCCAAAGAGCTCAAACAACTGTTGGAAGCTGGGCTACTGGCACCTTCCCAAAGTCTTTGGGCATCTCTGCTACTCATCTTAAAGAAGAAAGATGGAGGTCATTGTATTGTGATATACTACTGCCAATTGAACTTTTTGACCAAGAAGGACTTGTACCCTGTGCCACATATTAATGATACTCTCTGAAGTCTTGGAGGCTCTAATTTTTTCTCCACAATGGATCTGGCATCTGGGTACTAACAAGTTGACCTGTTGGCTGATGATTGCCAAAAAGCCGCACTAATTACATCTGTAAGGCTATTTGAGCCTACTTGCATAACGCAGGGACTCTGCAATGCCCCAGCCATCTTCCAAAGGGCCATGGACTCTATCCTCTGCAACTGAAGCTGTCATGCATCCTAGTATACTTGG
Source organism: Entomophthora muscae (assembly GCA_014839935.2). Taxonomy (NCBI): domain Eukaryota; kingdom Fungi; phylum Entomophthoromycota; class Entomophthoromycetes; order Entomophthorales; family Entomophthoraceae; genus Entomophthora; species Entomophthora muscae. The sequence goes on from QTSX02005765.1 coordinate 301,390, forward strand.
ATGATATAACAGTCTTCAGCACTACCTTCACCAATCACCTGGATCATCTCAAAGAGGTGTTCATAAAGATTCAAGAAGCTGGCCTCAAACTAAAACCTTCCAAGTGCGCTTTCTTCAAAGAATGTCTTGAATTATTGGGCCATGAAGTAACCCAGACAAGGATTTGCCCAATGGCTAAGAAGGTTGAAAACATCAATGAAATGCTTCTTGAATGGACTGCCAGTCAGCAGCAAGCCTTTGAAATCCTTACGTAAAAACTCAAAGAGGCACCAATCCTAGTGTATCCTGACTATGATAAGGAGTTCATCCTATACACTGACGCTAGCAATCTTGCTATTGGGGCTATTCTGGCCCAACTAGACGGCAAGGGTGTAGACCATCCTGTGGCTTACACTTCCTGCGTGCTAAACAAGCATGAGAATATTTATAGTGTCACAGAGAAAGAGTGTCTTTCCATGTTGCATGCAATCAAGCAGTTTTGTCACTACCTATATGGTACCCACTTCACAGTTGTCACTGATCACGCTTTGCTTAAGTGGTTACAACAGCTGAAGGTGCCTGAAGAGTGCCTAGCTAGATGGGCTCTATGTCTGCAAGGATAAGACTTCACTGTGCTCCATTTCCCTGGGATTCAACATCAGAACACTGATGGGATATCCAGAATGCCCATTCTTGCTTTACATCCTGCGGAGGCTGACCGGTTGTACAAAAAATTAGATACCCTTCTTCTTGGGAAAGAAAGACAGAAGAAGTCCAACTGGCCTTGTCCAAGCTATCTCAAGGTTCCCTCATACGCAACAATAAGCTCTTCAAGAAAGTACAAGATCAATATCTGCCTTATGAACGACCCAGTCTTTGCCTCTTGTTGGTGTTGCAAGCTCATGAAGAGACTGGGCATGGAGGCATTGCCAAGACTTTTGACTGGCTTTAAAAGAATTACTTCTGAGAAAACCTTTGCCTGCTGATCCCTGATATCATAGCTAGTTGCCACAACTGCCAGCTGCAGAGGCCTTGAGCTTCTGCCCACAAATTCAAATTAGTTCCCCCTCAACATGCTTTTCATACTGTCAGCATTGATGTGGTAGGTCCTCTCCCCCGCTCACGTTCTGGGTGTTGCTTTATCCTGATTGCTGTTGATCACTTCAGAAAGTGGGTAGAGGCTTGCCCTACAAAGGACATCACAACTAAGACAACTGCTGCTATCCTGTTACAAGATGTTTTCTACTGCCATGGCTGTCCTCAAGTGTTGCTCTCAGATAATGGGACTAACTTCAACACCAAGATGGTAACCTCTGTTTTTGAGGCCTTGGGATCTCACCAGTCTCTCTCTGCCCCCTATAGTACTTCTACCAATGGGGCGGTTGAGCATGCAAATTTGACTCTGGTTTCTATCATGAGGAAACTCACTTATTCTGAAGCTGCCAACTGGGATTTATACTTATCTGCTGCTCTCTTTGCTTATTGCCTTAGCAAACATTGTGTCACTGGGTACTCCCCTTTTGCTATGCTGTATGGGAGAGAAGCTACTACCTCATTGTTCTTGGGGGCCCCTGCTTTCCTCCAATAAGGCCATGAATCCTGACAACCACATCAAGGATCTAGTCAACCGCATAATTAATATACAGGCCACTGCCTACACTTCTGCATACAAGACTAAGATGCTTGAACTTTCTCCTGATAATTCTGGACGCTCCCCCCTTGCCTGAATTTGATGTTGGTGACCGTGTTCTTTACTACCAACACAGAGTGGGTGGGCAGGTGCATAAATTGGACACTATGAGATTGGCCCTTTGGAAGTGACCTTTAAACAAGGGTCTGAGTACACTGTAAAGCTCCTCTCTAGTGGTTGCCCTTTTGCTCGCGTACACGCCAAGTTCCTCTGCAAGTATCACCCCCCAAAGGCCAATCTAGAGGGGGGCAATGTCGTGAATAACAGCATTCACTATGTTTCAATTTCGCCTTTGTTGGGCCATTTCAAAGACAAATCTCTTGCTTTTGCTTTTGCCTCTTGAAATGAGTTGATGACTGAATCAGGAAATACAATTGTTTGGTTTCTTGACTCTGCACATCTCACTTGCCCCACTAATGCTGGTGGCAAGTGATCCTACCGTCCTAGTAGTGTTTTGTGGTATCAACAACCACTATATATTCCTTTTCCTAATTCACCAATAAAATTAAGTTCTATTCACATTTTTGTCTTTGTGTTGTCCAGTACTTCTGTGCCTCTCTCTAGCCACGCCTAGTAGAGATTATTCATTCAGGGCCGCAAGGTAATTTCATAGCCTTCTCTGTCATTCTAACCAAGACTTAGTACAAATCCAATCCTAAGGTTAGGATTCCTTGTTGTGTGTTGTACCGCGCCTCAGAACACAACACTTCCTTAAGATGCATGTTAGCAACATGAGAGAAAGAGCTGGAAGCCGCACAGGAAGTATTGGCCATCTTTCCCCCCTTTGGAAAAGATTTTACCCACGTGGAAGTGTCAATTCAAAAGGTTAAAATCAAGGCAATTCTGGACACGAGTTCCACAGTCAACGTTGTATCATCCAAGTTAATGAAAAAACTTAAGCTGGTTCCCAACCTCAACTACACTCAGCCATATGGTACAGCTAGCATGGCCCAAACTTGAGCCATTGGTGCTTACTCTTCCCTGCCCATGAGGTTCTTAAAACTTCTCAGTGTGTCCCTTGCTGTTGTCCTAGAGAACTAAAGCTATGCTATTCTGGTTAGTACGCAATTTGTCTGTAAATACAATAGAATTGTAAACCTTTGATATGGATACCTATTGCTCTTAGGATATGAGGTCCCTTTAATTTTTGAAGAACCTCTGCATCTTCTGGGCAAATGCCTTAAGACTTTTGTGCTTGAGTATCCCACAGGGATCTTCTTGCTCAAGTACAGGACTCACTCCTCCAATATTTTTTCCCTCCACCTTCCTGTCCCACATAGGAAGGTGTGCCTTTTCTTGCCCCACCAGCTGTCACCATCCCTCCAGGCTCCCAAGTGATTATAGACTCCCAGATATCCTAAAAATACATGAAAAATCCATTATTAGAGCTATACTCTCCTGAATCTCTAAGCCGCAAGTAGCCTCAATTATGCCCAGGGATCTTAGCTTAGACTCATAAGGAACCTGTACAGCTGTTGCTATCTAACCTGACCTCTTTGCCTATGCAGGTATTTCAGGGCCAAGTTGTGGGTCATGGACGCATATTAGGGGAAGAACAGGTGGCTTCCCTCTACCCTTTTGTCTTCAGCAACTTTAATAACCCAAATAAGATCATCATGTTCTCTCCCTGTTCACCGCTGCTGACTTCCCACAATTATCACATGTCTAACAAAAGGATTTACTAGAGCTACTTGACCAGTTTAAAGATATGGTCAAGGGTCTGGATGTACAAGTATTCTGGTTATTGTCATCACACCTAACATCCAGTCATTGCCCAATTTGGTGCCTTTTAAATATACCATTTGATATACCGGAAATGGCAACAAACCAATATCACATGACTGTCCAGGCATCCATCAACTCAAACCCATCCAGCACATGACCAGACCCTGGGTTTGATCCAACTAAAATCCCCGCCACAGCTAAAGCTATATAAATCAAAAGTATTATCCAATAAAATATACTTCTTCTCTTCCTAATTCTATATTTAAAGCTTTCCCAAAAGGCGCTCCTTATCAATATCTTTGCCTCTGGACCTACAGACTATGGCCTAGCCAAAGGGGTCATCCACCAGATTAATACAGGTGATGTGCTGCTGTTCCATGCTAAGCCTTACTGCTGCAGTAGAGTAGAGGATGCCTAGTTTTCTAAGGAGCTTAAACAACTCTTGGATACTGAACTCTTGGCTCCCTCTCAGAGCCCTTGGGCCTCCCCCTTATTGATCCCTAAGAAAAAGAATGGAGGCCACTGTATTATGATGGATTATTGTCACCTAAACTCACTCACAAAAAAGGACTCATACCCTTTGCCCAGGATTGATGATGTCCTTTGACAATTTGGAGGCTCAAAATTCTTCTCTGCTATGGATTTGGCTTCAAGATACTAGCAGGTTGACTTGTCTCCAAAAGAACAGGAAAAGGCTGCGCTCATAACCTTTGAAAGACTTTACAAATCCACTCAAATGCCACAAGGACTCTGCAATGCCCTGGCTACATTCCAAAGAGCCATGATTTCTATTATACGAGAACTGAAGCTCTCATGTGTCCTTGTATATCTTGATGATATCACTGTGTTCTTTCCACATTTACCAACCACTTAAACCACCTCAAGGCTGTCTTCATCAAGATTTGAGAAGCTGGCTTGAAGCTCAAACCCTCCAAGTGTTCCTTCTTTAAAGAGCAACTCAAATTCTTGGGCCATGAGGTCACCCAGACTGGAATCCACCCCATAAATAATAAGGTGAAGCCATTGACAAGATGCTGCCTCCCACAAACCTACAAGAGATCCAAGTATTTCTTGGTATGATGGGATACTATTGTAAATTCATCCATGACTTTGCTGAATTGAGCAAACCCCTTGTCCAACTCCTTTGCAATATACCCTTTGAATGGACTGACAGTCAACAGCAAATGTTTGAGGCGCTGAAGGCCAAGCTTAAAGAGGTTCTCATCCTTTTCTACCCTGATTATGATAAGGAGTTCTTCTTGTACAGTGATGCAAGTGGAGTGGCTGTGGGTGCCATCTTAGCCCAGCTTGACAATGAGGGCGTGGATTGACCTGTAGCCTATTCTTCACAAGTCCTCAACAAGCACAAGAAGGACTATAGCATCACTGAAAAGAAATGCCTAGAAGTTTTACATGCTTTGAAACAATTCCAACATTACATTTACATGACCCACTTTACTGTGGTCACATATAGTTCCTCCCTTAAATGGCTACAGCAACTAAAGGAACCCAAAGGTCAATTAGCATGTTGGGCTCTGCGCTTGCAAGGATATAATTTTACTGTGGTACACTGTCCTGGTGCGCAACATCAGAACACTGATGGATTGTCAAGGATGTCTATACTGGCTATATATCCTGCATTGCTGATCAACTATAAGAGTTAATAGGGTACCCTGACTCCTGGACTACTGAGCCAGAAGATATCTAATTGGCTCTATAGACCCTATCAAAGGATACTGTGATTTGAGATAGACAACTCTTCAAGAAGGTCAACAACACCTACCTGCCCTATATTGTCCTAGTATAAGAATAGCTATTATCCTCCAAGCCCACATTTATAATGGACATGGGGGTATAGCAAAAAATCATGACTGGTTGTGCAAGAACTTCTATTAGGAAAACATTTGTCTCTTAATCCCTGATGTCCTTGCATCCTGTCATTCTTGTTGGCTCCAACAACCCTGACCTTCCCAACATTAATTCAAGCTTGTTCCCCCTAAGCATACCTTCCACACTGTGAGCATTGATTCTGTTGGACCTCTCCTGCGTCCTAGGTCTGGGTGTCAATTCTTCTTGGTATCTGTAGACCATTTTAGCAAATGGGTTAAAGCCAGAGCTACAAAAGATATAACTGCCAAGACCACAGCAAATTTCTTGTTGCAAGATATCTTATACTGACATGACTGCCCTCAAGTCCTGCTTTCTGACAATGCACCAACTTTAATGATTGCCTTGACATGTCTATTATAGAAGCTATGGGCACCCACCAATCTTTCTCTGCGCCATATAACACATTGATCAATGGAACTGTTGAATAAGCAAATTCCTTCCTTATGTCCATTATGAGGAAAATCACCATCTCTGATGCCGCCAGTTGGGATATGTTTCTCCCTGCTACTCTCTTTGCTTATCAACTCAGAAGACACCAAGTGACTGGCCAATCTCCCTTTGCCATGCTGTAAAGGCGTGAAGCCATAGCTCCTTTAATCTTGGGACCCCCTTTGATTGAAGTTGATGCATCTGCCAGCCCTGAAGCTCATGTCAAAGACTTGACTAATTATAACATTTAAATTCAGGCAACAGCATATTTAACTGCCTATAAGGTCTAAACTTTAGAGCTCTCACCTTCCAATGCCTCTAGAGCCCCTCTCCTTGAGTACCAGGTAGGTGGCTTAGTCCTCTACTATTGAAACTTGATTGAAGGCAGAGCCCATAAGCTAGACTCTCTCTGAGTTGGACCTTGTGAAGTCACCTTCAAGAAGGGTGTCAAGTATACTGTGAATCTGCTGTCATCTGGCCCTCTTTTTGCCTGAGTTCATTCCAAATTCCTCCGCAAATAACAACTCCCTGTGTCCAATCTTGTTGGGGAGATGTTGTAAATTGCAACATTAATGCTATTTTGATATGTCCTTTGAATAGTGACATGTACAAAGATTTGGTTGGTTTTAATTTTGACTTTGAATATTCCTTGCCTTCCTTAATTTGATCAACACCAATGGCACTCTCATTCCAGATTACCATACCATCCATCAACTGATCCTGGTATGATTTCAACCCAATGTGACCCCTTCTGCCACTTTGTCTACCTATTGAGTGATCATCAACCCTTGTCTACTATTTAAATATAATTGCTTCTCCTAATAAAGATAAGTTTATCCACATTTGCATTGGTGGTAATATTCTTCAAGCCTTTTTCTTTCCTTTTTGCCAAAAGGAAATCCTCTTCTTGTATTCCAGGAAATTAAGTTATGTGCCCTTAATTTTGCCCTGAAGGCTAACCCAAGGCTAGCTTTGAACCTAAAATACTTTATTATAAAGATTTCCTGCTGTGTCCTCCTAGATGTTGTCCCCAGGAGCCAAACACAACATTGGTCTTGGGCTCCTGCTCTCTGTCCTTGGACACCTGCTCCTTATCCTAGGCTCCTGGTCCTTTATCTTGAGCTCCTGCTCTTTTATCCTTGTTTTCAGCTCTCTGCTATTTCTTTATGACCTTTGAAATCCACTGTTTCCAATCCCTGAAATGCCTCAGACTGCTCTCCCTTTTATAGCTTCTTGTTTCAGTCCTTTATCCTTCTCAGAACTTTGGTTTTTCTAGGTTCAAACTATTCAGTTTCTTCTGCTCTATAATATATTAAACTTTTTTACTTACTTTAGCCAATAAAAACCAGCTTTTCACTGTTCATACCTGATTTTTAGACTTAATCTCTTCAGTTTAAGCACTGAAAACCTTGGTCAAATAGTCTTTGACCTGCAGCCAATTATACGTCTAGATTGATCAATTTTGCCAAAATGTTTACCCAAATGACTTGCTCTTTACTCTTGTTTAGACTCAGTGTTGTCTTGCTCTGGATATAAACTTGGTACTGTGTTTTGAATGGGTTTGCTGTAATCACCAGCATGTTTCCCTGGGAAAACTTGAGCTCTTCCAACTATGTTTTACTTAAGGAATTTTTGAACCTTAATTTCTTTGATTAAACTGTATTTCCCCATGTTTTCACTTTTTCACCATTCAAACCCACCTTCTGCTTGCTTCTTGCTCCTTTTCAGTGTTTTGGCAAAACTCCATCCTTTGCCCACAGAGTTTCCCCATTCTGTTTCTGTCTGCTCTGGCTCCTTCTCACTTAATCAACTCTTTATAAATTTACAGTTTTTTTAGCTAGCTCTTCCTTTCTTTTTCTCTTATCTTTTTAATTTTTAAATCATTTTATCACTTCTTTTCCTTAATTCTCTCTTGGTTCTTTCTTAATTCTTTCTTTCTATACAAACTTATATTCAACTATCTAAGCTCATCTCTTCTGCTCCTTTTTCTACTTCTTCTAGTTCTTCTCAGTCATCTTTCAATCCTTCTGTGAGTCCTTCTCCATGATCTTCCAGTCCTTCAACTAGTTTTTCTCTATGCTCTCCCAGTTCTTCAGCTAGTACTGCTCCATGATCTTAAAGTCCTTCTCTATGAATTTTCAAGGCTTCACCCTTCTCTATGAACTACCTAGACTCCATCTTTTTCTATATATTATCAAGAATACATCCTTCTCTATGAGCCACCAAGGCTACATCTTTCTCTGCAGTCCCCGTTACTAACACCTCAGACTCAGGCAATAAGTCTCTACAAGTGAGTTAGCGTTTGACTGGGCCCTCATAAGTGATCATCACTATAGGCCATCAACCACAACAATGCTCATATATGTGTAGTTGTTTTGCTCACTCAAGTAGTTGGTTTTGAGCTTTCAGTTGCAAAGTAACCTAATTTACTTCCCAGATATCTATTTGTTATCAAGTTCTGCAGCTGCTTCCCTGAGCAGCTACCTTGATAACACCTCTGAGCATATTCATGCCCCCACTGGTAGCTTTAGGACCTCCCCAAAGCCTCTAAGGAAACACAAACAATGAAGCCTTTTGCAATTTATTAGGTAAAGTACCCCACTTACAGACCTCCTGCAAGTGGCCAAAGGATACTAGAGCTATCTCAGCCCATCTTTTCAAAGAAGCTTTTTTTTTACTACTAGACTGTGTCACCCTCCAGCCCTAGTAGCTACTCATTGCCTACCAGACTGGGGCACTATTCTTTCCCAGCATCCCTAAGTTACCTACTAGGATAGTATTTCATCCTTTCCTAGTAGCCATACATTACCTACTAGGTTAAGACCCCATCCAGACCTAGTAGCCATCAGTCATCTACTAGACTGAAACATTCTCCACCTCTAGTATCTACCAGTTACCTACTAGGAATTTACCTGTATTAAGCCACTATTTTTCTCTTGGCTAACATTAGACCCACCTTAAAAACTGCCCAACATGTGGATCATCACAAGGGCCCAACTTTATAATGGCAAAAAATTTGCACCCAGATCCAACCCTTGAGTTCTTTCTGCCAATGTTGAACAATAAATCAGAGAAGAAAATGCCTACAAGATATGGTTGTTCCTCTAAAAGACAGCCATAAAGTTAGAGACAAGTTCTGGATAATAAGCACAAACAAGAGCAAGCTACAACCCAAAAAGGTAGGCCCCACTATTGTGCTAAAGGAAAAATCACAACAATAATTACCTAGTGCAAGGCTTTGGCTAGAGAAAATAGGACAAGATCCCACACCACAATAGACTTTTCTCATGCAAGGCCCCCCAGAAGCAAACAAGACCATTATCTCAGCAACCAAGCAACATCTGGTAGAGTATGGTGCCCAGGCCCCTGAAAATCTTCCAGCAGACCTCCCTGCTAAGGAGGCCAACCTACAGCCAGGGGGTGTCAAAACTGTGGGGTTGTCCCCCTGGCAAGGTTCTGCACAAGAGGACCTGTGACCCCCAAACCAACTTCCCCATGATTCAAATCCAAATATGGAAGTCAACTCAAATTACCAAATCCAGTAACAAGAACCAGTAATAATCCCAGCTTGGTAACAGTCTTTTTTGGTGCTTCACTCATTACAAGAATCACATCACCCCTAGTTCAATCCAACCAATTGATTTTTGCAATTATGTTCCTCTTAAAATAATTCCCCAAACAATATAAGTCATATCTTTTAATAAAGATAGCTATCTAGCTTTCAAATACTTTACCCTTTTAACTTGCTAATACAAAACAGTTACAACACAGTTGTTTTTATATGTTCAACTTTAGTTTATTCTAATCTGGATTTGGTCCTTTATCTCAAGAACTCTGAAAAAGGCAATACTGAAAGATAATATAATATTATATTTTGTTCTTAAAAAACAGTATTGAAAATCAGGATGGCACTTTAGCTAATAAAAGTTTTAAGTATTAAGGATTTGGTATGGTTGTTATTGTTGGAATGTGTCAATTTGATATAAATTCTTTGGTAAGTTTTCCTTTCACACTCTAACACAGTTCTTGGGTGCTTTACTAAGGGATTTTAAATTTTTATTCATTTTTATCTTTGAATCAAGAATAGATGGTTTTATGGGGGCTAAATTTTTATTGGCTTTAGTTCAGGTTATGGATTATAATGAGTTTTATAAGAAATCAATAAATAAATAACTATTAAATTGAATTTTTTTAAAATGTTATTTTGACATGTGACATGCTAAATTAAAATTTATTTTTACAGCTTTTGTTTCTCTATACTTAGAAGATAATAATTTACATTTAAATTTGGTTAAAGTCAAGCTTGAAATTTACTCATTTTTTTACACCTTAATATTAATCAAATACTTCTGGCTTCTAGCAGTAAATTAAATATGTCAAATTTGAAAAAATAAAATGAGTGCATTCAAAGACTTAAAAATAAGAAATCAATTGATTCATCGATTTATATTTTGGCATATGTAGCTTAATCACAAAATATGTCATTATCATGAGGAGAGTGGAAATAGAGAACCTGACTCACCTTCAAATTCATATATTCCATCCAAAGAGCTATCTGGTAGCTTTATAGGGATGCAAAACGAAGCATTCTTTTCTTGTCTGATATTAAATAGGTTTAGGATGTCTGAGTAGGTGTAAGTATATATCCCCTTGACTAGGAGGCAGATGGGTCGGAAGTAGATCACCCCCTTCCCAGGCCCCTTAAAATAAAAGCTAATATTCATATTGGTCATGGCTGAAATATCATACAAGATGCTTCTGGGGCCAGTGGGGGAGACAAAATCAAGTATTTCCCAATCTTTTATATCCACCTTGGAATACTGGTGAACATAGCTCTTAAGCATCCATGCTGGGGAGACATGACAAACTTCCTGGCTTGTGCAGCTCACATGCTCACTCACCTTTAAGGGTTTGTCAATCTTGTATTTCTGGCTGGTCTTTTGAAAGCACCGGATTTTCTCCTCTAAAAAAGAACTCTTGATATGACACATGGGCTCAAGATTAAGGCGCTCATTGTTCAAGTGATAACCTGTGAAATCTCCTTGGATGGTCCATTGTGAGTTGCTGCCCAGATATATTGGCTGTCTGGTTTCTACTTCAGTTGTGTTTTTAAGGATAACTGTGGTCCCAGCTACTACCATAAACACAAAGCTAAACATTATTCCAGTCTTTTCTGAGAGCTATCCCCTCTTGTAATATAAATATCAGGTGACCTAAACCATGCCACTCCAACAGAATATGCTGGCTATACCTTGTGGCTTCAACGTTCTAGTTATTTATTTTAGAATAGTTTGTCCTTTGCAAAGGCAAAAATACTGACTCCCAGCAAAGTTCTTGAGAAAAAGTAGACATAAATTATCAAAGCTCCCTTTGATAAAAAGGTTCCAAACATTTATGGACTTGCTGTTTTGAAATCACTTCTTAATTCTAAAACAATTGAAAATTTTAATTGATTCAGCTTTTATTAGGGTTAAAAAGGTCAAAGCTTTTTGATTCAAATTTACATTTAGATTATTTTATTCCAATTTAAAAAGCTATGACTTTCCCACCCTAGCTTTCAGAAAAAAATATACAGGCTGTTTTTCACCCCAATCAAACAGCTTGCAATTATATATCCGCAAATATTTTAACTTTTTTGTCAGAAATCCAAAAACCAAGGTATTTAATCATCCATCAGGATGATATCTTAAGTATTCTAACATTGAGAAAGTATAGGAGAACCTGTGACTTAGTGTAACCTTAGGCTCAGAATAATTTGTTGTAGTCATCTGAAGCAAGAAGTCTGTCAAGTATACAGCTCAAATGCAATGTAATTTCATTTCTACTTCTTGATAAAGATTTGTAGTTGTGTCTCTATATTTTACTATAGGGAATTATACTGTATGATAACAATATCATCTTTTGCCCTACAACCATAAGGTTCAAATTGTAGGAATGGATTTTGAGGAATGGACTATGCTTTATTGTAAGTCTAAAAGTCAACCGGATAAGGAAAATCAGCTTTTATCCACATATACTGGAATTAAGGCAGGCCTAGCTGCCTGCATTATTTATGAAAACACAGCAGTAGATCTAATTTTGAATGGTTTTTTTATAAGAAATTTTTTATTGCATCACTGTATACTGAAGGTCTTTGGGCCCAAATAATTAGTCTGGAGTAAGGCAGCAACTTCCACACTCATGTCTTTCAATGAGTAGAGTCAAATTTGACCTGGGCCACAACCCAAGACTAGCCATCCAGAGGGGCTGCTTTTTGATTGAGGTGATTTTTTATTTTAATCTGAGCTACTCTAAAATGGTAGGCTTCAGAGCCTTTTATCTTAGAGTTGCTGGCCTGACATCCCAATCCACGGTGAACTCTTCTAGATGTAATGCAGGTGAAAATCCACATGACAGCCCTCCTGTTCTAGTATAATTAAAGAGATATTAGTAATCATTGTGATATGCATATTGAGGTGCTTTCAGGAAAAACTAATTGATGAGCAATAATTACAGGTTCTGTTAATTAATTAGGAACAAGAAATTTGTCAATGACAGGACATGATTAGGTTATTGATCCATTGATCTTGCGTCCTGGTTGCCTGTGTCATTTTGTTGAAATCATTACTAAGAGCATTTGACATCAGGCATGTATTAATTGGTTGAAACAGTTAATTAGTTAATATCCCAAAATTCTGACATACACTGTCATCCCCAGAAAGGGGCAGAGTTTGTGCATGTTCTGTGCTATGGGTATGTTGTTTATGGCTCTTAACTTTTCAGGGTCTGGTTTGATTCTGTCCTTGCTGATGATATGCCCCAAGAAGAGTAAATTGGTGAAAAAGATCTTGTGATTTATGGTTTGGCCACTAGTTGGTTGTCCTGTAGTGTTGTGAGTACCACACAGTTGTCCTTCTTCTGTTGTTCCTTACAGGACTTTAGATGGTGATTTCATCTAGTTAAACTATGGCACAATCTCCAATATGTTCCTTGAACACTTAATTATGGGTTTGAAAAAGGTGCTAGGAGAATCAGTCATATCAAAAACTTTATGATAACACACTCAAATGAACAATACTTGATTCTGAATTCAGTTTTTGAATTTCCTTGGGTTTGACTCAGACTTGATGGTATCCTGAAGCTAGATAAATATCAGTAAAGAATTTTGATCCCATTAAGACATCAATGAGGTTATTAATTAGGGGCAGTAGATACCTTCTCTTAATTTTAACTTTATTATGTATTAGGTAGCTGTTAACAAGGCATAGACCTCCTTCTTTCTTATCTACAAAGAAGACAAATGTGTCAAAGGGAGATTTAGATGGTCTTATGAGTCTTTTTTTAATTTTTCATTAAGGTACTATTATAGCATGTCATTTTCTTTTAGCTTTAGACAATATATTGATCTGGATTTATGGATGCTTCCATTGAGGTCAATTTTCTGTTAGATACATCTGTCAGATAATAATCTTGGCAATTTCTTCTAGAAAACATAAGAGAATTCTTAGGTAGATTGTTGACGTAGGGAGTCCTGTTCTTGAAAGACTTCTTTTTTAAATGAATGATCTTGTATGTAAAGGTATTCCAATTGATATTACTGGTTCCCTTTCTAATTCTGTTTCTGTGATTTTACCAAACATGTGGTCTCTTATATGGATATTGTCAGTGTAAGGTAGACATGGTGGTGCAATTTGCCTTTATGTTGATAAGGTGTGCCTTTTTGGGGAAGCTTCAAATATAGAATTAGGAAGAGAAAAAGTATATTTTATTGGATAATACTTTAGATTTATATAGCTTTAGCTGTGGTGGGGATTTTAGTTGAATCAAACCCAGGGGTTGATCATGTGCTGGATGGGTTCAAGTTGCTGGATACCTGGACAGTCATGTAATATTGATTTGTTGCCATTTCTGGTATGTTGAATGGTATATTAGAAAGGCATCAAATTAGGCAATGACTGGATGTTAGGTGTAGTAGCAGTAGCCAGAATACTTGTACATTAAGACCCTTGACACACACCCCCTTAAGGGGTTACTCAGGTACATCAGGAGAGGGCTTTGTCTTGACAGCTGCCGCCTGATGTTCCTGGAGTTATTTACTAGTGGGCAACAACTGGTTTGAGTGTTCTCCTTTGCTAGGGCAGAGGAAAGATCTGTGATACTTTTTAGTGTAGGATCTTTGGTACCCTGAAACTTAACCAGGTAGGTGTTCCTGACTGGTTGGTATCTAGTGATTCTTCCTGGTCCTCAGTGTACTGTGTCTAGCTTCTTTTTGTTCTCAGCTAGAACCCAGACGGGGGAGTTGAAGGGGAGTGGGTCCTCTGTTGAGGTTACCTTTTGGGTTTTGAGTCTCTTTGTTTCTGCCAGTTTGGCTTTGAGGTGTATGTGTTGTAGAGCTTGTTTCTGTTCTACTGTGGGAGGTTTCCCTGGGGGGATCTTCACATATGGTTGATTTTTTGTGGGTGACTATTTCTGGCTTGTACCTGTATGTTAGTTCAAATGGTGAGTAGCCTGTCCCTTGATTGGTACAAACCTGGGATACTAGTAATGCATGTTTCACATATAGCGGCCATGTGTCTTTGGCTTTGCCATCCATTATTTTCTCCAGGTTCTGATTAAACTGCCGTTCAGGTGTTCAACTCTGCTGTTAACCTGTGGCCTGTAGGGCGAGGTTGTGGAGTGCTTAATGTTCTTTGTTTTTATATTGTCGTTTACTATGTGGCATGTTAGCTCTTTTGCTCCATCTGTTATGATGTAGTCTGGAGTGCTGTAGTCTGCTATGAATGTTTTATTGATGAATTAATTTATTGTTTCCGCTTTGTGATCTTTTGTTACCCAGCAAATGGGCCAACATGTGGCAAAGTCAATGGCTACAATTAGGAAACATTGATTTGTTTTGGTTTCTGGGAAGGGTCCCACTACGTCCAGTCCCAAAATCTTGCAATGGTTTGGGGTCAGGTACTGGGTTGACTGTTAGCTGTGGCGCCTTGGTGCTGGTGTATTTTTCACACACTGTGCACTTCTTTAGAACATCAATTATGTCTTGCATTTAGGTTGGGCCACCATACTATTTCTTTTAATGTGAGATATGGGTTGTTAGCCTTTGTGTGTCCTAGCAGATGGTGGTGTCTTAGTATAGTGTCAACTCTTTGTGCAAGTGGAATGTATGGAATGTTTTTATCCTTGATGATTCAGTTTACTGTGCCATTTGATATGTGAGGATGTTTTTCATTCCTTACTAGTTTATCATGAGTTAGTTGGTGTGTGGAGGGATCCTTTCCCTTTTTGTTGTACTCAGTGAGAATAGGTTGGGCCATCCAGGGTCCAGGTGGTCAGGGTGATCCTCTCTTGGCTGGCATAGCCTAGAGAGAGCATTGGCTGTGACCAGCTCTGCCCCCTTTTTGTATTGGATGTCCAGGTTAAGCTGTTCCAGCAAGGACATCCATTTGGCTTGGCGCCGCGCAAGTGTGTTCTGAGTTTTGAAATAGATTAAGGATTTGTGGTCAGTTAGCACTCGGACGTTTAAGTGTCCTTTGAGATGACATCTCCATTTCTGGCATGTGTGATATATTGCTAGCAATTCTTATTGTGTATTAGGTACCTTTGCTCAGTGTTTGTTGGTTTTTTCTTTTGTAACATACTGGCAGGAAATCTTGCTGCCCTGGCTGGCAGATGCATAGGACTGCGCCAATGGCGGTGTCACTATTGTCTGACTCATGCTCAAGTACCTGTTGTTATTAGGGTATTGCAAGATTGGTGCTTTGATCAAAGCTTGTTTTAATAGCTGGAAATTCATGTCGCATTCTGGAGTCCAGATGAATTCTTTTGGCATTACCTTAAGTTAGGTCATTGATTGGTGTGGTGAGCTTTCTGCAGTGTTTTGATGAATTTCCTTAGGTAAGCTACCATACAAAGAAAGCATCTAACTTGTTTCATGGAGGTGGGGTGTTGCATGTTATTTATGGCTTTTATTTTATCCGGGTCTGCTTTGATGCCACTGTCAGAGACAATGTGGCCCAAGAACAGGAGTTACTTTTCTATAAATTGGCACTTACTAAGCTTAGTGTATAGTTTGTTCTTTGCGAGTCATTCAAGTGTCTTGCGGACATGCGTGAGGTGTTCCTCTTTTGTTTTTGAAAATATGATGTTGTTGTTGAGATAACATAATGTGTTTGAGAGTCTGTTTAGTGCCTGGTTCATCATGCTGACAAATGTTGCTGGGGCGTTTGTCATCCCAAAATTCATTATTTTACATTCAAACAACCCAAATTGTGTGCAGAACATGGTCTTTGGTATCTCTTTCTCTTTAACTTCAACTTAGCTATAACCAGATGTGAGGTCAATTTTTGAGAAATTTTTTGCTCTGGAGAGCCTTGAAAATAGGTCTTCTATTAGGTGAAGTGGGTATTTAATTTTACTGCACTTGCGTTTAGTGCTCTGTAGTTAGTAACTAAGCAAAAAGATCCTTCTTTCTTCTTTACAAAGAAAACTGCTTCCCTCACAGGGATTCAGACGGACAAATGAATCCTTTGGCTAGATTGTCCTCAATGTGGGCTTTAAGTGTTTTGGTCTCTATGGGGGAGAGTTTTTTTAGAGGGGTGCGGGTTTGGGCATGGCTTTGCATAAGTTGATGCAATGTTTGACCTCTTGTTTGAGGGGTAACTCTGTGAGCTTTTCCTTGAATACATGAGTGTATTCATTTAGCAGTGCCGCAAGTTCTGGGCATTGAATCTTTTGTGTTTGTATATTATTAAATTTGGAGTACCTCATTTTGTGGAGGGTACTATCTTTGGTTAGACGTTCTGAATTGTCTTGGTTTATGACTTGGACAAATACTGTGTCTCTTAGACTGAGGTTGTTGAGTTCCTTGAGAATGTTGAAATTGACTACATTGTGTTTTATTGTCATGGTTTTTGTTTTCCAACATATGCTGGGGTTCAATTGGGCAAACCAGTCCATGCCTGCTACAATGTTATAGTTTATGTTGTTCTTGACAAGTTCTTTGATGGTCGTTTGTATGCATTGGAGGTCAATTCTGAAGGGAGTTGTTTTGCCTTCAAGTAGAACTTTTGATTTGTCTGCCATTTTGGCAAATTTGAAGTTGAATTTGACAACTGGATTTTTGTACTTGGTTACAAAAGGTTTTCTAACTATAGTGTGTTGTGCACCAGAGTTGAATAGAATTTTATGTGTATGAGATTTATAAGTGCATGGGTAGACAAGAAGTTGTGAGCAATCTTTAATTTTATGTTCATAAAAATGGAGGATTGCGGGACACGTGGGATGCTAGCAGCAAAGTTTGTGCCTTGGTACGTCTTATTGTTGTGATGGGGGAGACATGGGCACTTAAGCCTGTTCCCCTTCCTCTTTTTCCTGTTCCTCTGTTTTGCGACCTTCAAAGTCAGAGAATGTGGGTCAGATCATGTGGGTTGCTACTTCAGCATTGTTAACTTTGGCAGTGTCCTCTTTCTTAAGGTGGGAGTGGTTTGCGCTTTGGCTACAATTGCCATTTTTACAATTGGAGTTGCCGTTTTTATGTTTGGTTTTCTGGTGTTTATTGCCATTGGCATTTTCTCTGCCATTGCTGTTTAAGGAGCAGTTGCTGTTGCATGCAGCATATTATATGTTTATGCATTTTTCAGTGTGCTTGGCTTCTGCAATGAGCGCGGGCATGGAGGTATTAGCCTCTGGCAGGATGAGGGCAGCAACAGAGGTATTCATTCTGTTTATGAATGAGGCTCTGGTGTGTACATTGTCAGCTTGTGCTGGGTTTTGAATTTTACGGTGTATTTCCTTGAATTCATTGATGTAAGCTACAATAGTGGTCTTCTGGGGAAGATCACTGAGCTGTATTGCAATGTCTTGGAGGGATTTGGTGACACAGGAATTGTGTGTGATGTCTGCTTTGAACTCTTCCCAGTTATCAAACTGGATATCAGTTTATGAGCCAACCCAGGTGGTAAACTAGTTAGCTGCGGCCTTGTATAGGCGCTTGCTGGCTTCCTGGACCCATTTCTCATGGGGGATGCGGCTGGCGCGGAGTTTAGCGGCTGAGTGGTCTAGGCAGTTGATGATGTTTTCTTTGTTTTTACCAAAGAACTTGTCAATACCAATGTACTTAGTGTTGGTAACTTTGCCTGCAATAGGCAGTTATGTGTTTGTTTTTGGTTGTAGAGAGCAACTGTATTGAATTATATTGGTGCATGCTTTGGGCATGACCAGTCCTTCAAATACGGTGCATCCACTAGGAATATCTTCATCAATGTTGTGGGCGCAGAAGTACGTCTTCCAGGTATCCTGGGATGTGGCCTGGTTGAGTAGGTGGGCAAAGGTGGGCGGGTTCTGTTGTGTCATTTTCTCTTTCATTGGCATGGTCAAAAACTGTAGTGCTACCAGTGATAAGGAGCGCCTTTTGGGGAAGCTTCAAATATAGAATTAGGAAGAGAAGAAGTATATTTTATTGGATAATACTTTAAACTTATATAGATTTAGCTGTGGCGGGGATATTAGTTGGATCAAACCCAGGAGTTAGTCATGTGCTGGATGGGTTCAAGTTGCTGGATACCTGGACAGTCATGTGATATTAGTTTTTTTGCCATTTCTGGTATGTTGAATGGTATATTAGAAAGGCATCAAATTGGGAATGACTGGATGTTAGGTGTGATGGCAGTAGCCGGAATACTTTTACATCCAGACCCTCAACAATGTCAATGAGGAGAACTTTTTGGGGAAGCTTAGAATAGGATTTAAGAAGAAGAGAAATATTTTTTTGTATAGTACTTTAAACTTATATAGTTTGCGTTGTAGTGGGGACTTAAGTTGGATCAATTATGGGGGAGGTCATGTGAGATTTGGGTTTGAATTTCTGGATACCTGGAAAAGTCATGTGATATTGGTTTGTTGCCATTTCCAGAATGGCAAACTGAATATTGGATTGGCATCAATCCAGACAATGACTAGATGTTATTTGTGTTGCTAACAGTCAGAACATCAGTATATCCAGCTCCTAAACACTATCTGGCTATTTTTTCCACAGCATATCATCTTCCAAATTTGGAAAAAAAAGTGTTAGTTTCTGAAGCTATTTCCTTATTAAAATAAGTCACAGGGGTACTACAGGAGAAGTATAAAAAGCTGAGGGTCCTAGAGGTTATTGGAGTCTTAAAACAAAATAAGAGACAGTAGTGACACTAAAAAGAAGTTTTAAAGAACCAGAAGAGCATCCAGAGAGATCAAAACCAGGTTTGAACTCTGTTTTAGATAGTTTTGATTGTTTGAAATAAAAGAAAAACAATATCAGAAGCTATTCTAAGTAAGTTTAATGTAAAAATTAAACTAACTATTTTATAAAGATTGAAATTATATGGGTTTTAAATTATTGGAACTTTTAAAGCTTCATCAAAATGAAAACAATTGAAGTATAAAACTCTTTGGTGTATGTTCTTGAGGAAAGTTAGACAAGTAATTATGTCAAGGATCTGAATGTACAAATATTCTGGCTACTGTCAACTTACTTAACATACAGCCATTGCCCAATTAGGTGCCCTTCCAATATACAGTTTGACATACCGTGAATGGCAACAAATCAATATCACATGACTGTCCAGGTATCCAGCAACTTGAACCCATCCCGCACATGACCAACCCCTAGGTTTAATCCAACTAAATCTCCACCATAGTCAAATCTATATAAGTCAAAAATATTATCCAATAAAAGATACTTCTCTTCTTTCCTAATTCCATATTTGAAACTTCCCCAAAATGCGCTCCTTATCACTGGTAGCAGCTACGGTTTTTTGACCACACTCATGAAAAAGAAAATAATTGACCAAAACCTGCCCACCTTTGCTCACGTACTCAATCAGGCCACATCCCAGGAGACCTGGAAAACGTACTTTTGCACCCACAACATTGACATAGAAATAACTAGTGGATGCACCGTATTCAAAGGACTGGTTATGCCCAAAGCATGAGCAAGATAATTCAATACAGTTGCTCTCTTCAACCACAAACAAGCGCACAACCACCTATCACAGGTGAAGTTATCAACACTAAATACATTAGCATCAACAAGTTCTTTGGTAAAAAAAGAAAACATCATTAACTAGCTAGACCACTCAGCCATCAACCTCTGTGCCAGCCGCATTCCCCACAAAAAATGGGTCCAAGAAGCCAGCAAGCGCCTATACAAGGCCGCAGCTAACTGGTTTACCACCTGGGTTGGCTCACAAACTGATATCCAGTTTGATAACTGGGAAGATTCAAAGCAGACATCACACACAATTCCTGTGTCACCAAATCCCTCCAAGACATTGCAATACAGCTCAGCAATCTTCCTCAGAAAACCACTATCATGGCCTACACCAATGAGTTTGAGGAAATATTCTGCAAGATCTAAAACCCAGCACAAGCTGATAACGTACACACCAGAGCATCATTCATCAACAGAATGAAACCCTCTGTTGCTTCCCTCATCCGCCCAGAGGCTAATACCCCCATGCCCGCGCTCATTGCAGAAGCCAAGCACGCGGAAAAACGTGCAAACATGGAATATGCTGCATTTAACAACAATTGCTCTTCAAACAGCAACAGCAGAGAAAATGCCAATGGCAATAAACACCAGAACACCAATCATATCAATAGCAGCTCAAATTGCAACAATGACAATTACAGCCAAAGCACAAACTGCTCCTGTCCCAAGAAAGAGGACACTGTCAAAGTTAACAACGCTGAAGTAGAAACCCGCTATGAATCTGACCCACATTCTCTGACCTTGAAGGTCTCAAAACAGAGGAACAGGGAAAAGAGGAGGGGAAACATGCTTAAGTGCCCTTGTCTCCCCCCAACTTGACAAGAAACTGTACCAAGGCACAAACCTTGCTGATTGCATCCCATGTGTCCTGCAATCCTCCATTGTTATGAACTTAAAAATTAAAGATCACTCACAACTTCTTGTCTACACAAGCACTTATAAATCTCATACAAATAAAATTCTATTCAACTCTAGTGCACAACACACTATAGTTAGCAAACCTTTTGTAACCAAGTACAAAATACCAGCTGTCAAATTCAACTTCAAATTCACCAAAATGGCAGACAAATCAAAGGTTCTACTCAAAGGCAAAACAACTCCCTCCAGAATTGACCTCCAATGCATACAAACGTCCATCAAAGGACTTTTCATGAACAACATAAACTACGGCATTGTATCAGGCATGGACTGGTTTACCTGATTGAACCCCAGCGTATGTTGGAAAATAAAAACCATGGCCATCAAACACAATGGAGTCAATTTTAATATCCTTAAAAAAACCCAACAACCTCATTCTAATAGACACAGTATTTGTCCAGATCATAAACCAAGACAATTCAGAACTTCTAACCAAAAATAGTACCCTCCACATAATGAGGTACACTGAGTTCAATAACATACAAATACAAAAGATCCAATGCCCAGAACTTGCAGCACTCCTAAATGAATACGCTCATATATTCAAAGAGGAACTTACCAAGCTACCCCCCAAACGGGAGGTCAACATGGCATCAACTTATGTAAAGCCATGCCTAAACCTGCAACTCTCTACAGACTCTCTCCCATTGAGACCCAAACCCTCAAAACACACATTGAGGACAACCTAGCCAAGGGATTCATTTGCCTGTCTGAATTCCTGTGGGGGCAGCAGTGTTTATTGTAAAGAAAAAGGAAGGCACCCTTTATCTAGTTACTGAGTACAGAGCACTAAATGCAAGCAAAGTAAAGAATAAATATCCCCTACCACTCATAGAGGATATGTTTGCAAGACTCTCAGGAGCCAAATTTTTCTCCAAAATTGACCTCACCTCAGGTTACAACCAAGTTGAAGTAAAGGAAAAGGACATACCAAAGACTGTGTTCTATACGCAATTTAGATCCTTTGAATGTAGGGTAATGAACTTTGGGATGACACCTTTCTTGCACAGCTTAGCTCCACTTTTTGGAATCTAAGCATTAATAAAGCAAGTGATAAGCGCATAAGAGTCTGAGTTTAAACAAGGCTTTTATTAAGAAGAAAGGTGTGACTAACAACAACACTAGATTCTGGGCCAATGTGGTCCAGGGCCAGAAACGCCCTGTCAAGGGCCAACTGGTGAACCCTACAAGAACCATCAAGAAGGGATATTTGTTCCATAAGAAGGATGAATGAAGTTTGTGACCCCCAAACGCTGGTATTAGACATTACCAGAGCCCTCCTCAAGTCCCTGTGCCCTATGGGATCAGAGTCAACTTTGGAGGTGACCCTACTCAGTTCCAGAAGGTAGCAAAAGCAGTTGCCATAGCATACCCCAAGGCTGTGTCACTTCACCAAAGACCAATGAAGGACTTCTTTGATATTGGCTTCCTCTGTAAAGCAGATGCTGATTGGGCAGCTGAGGAATTCTTCACTCTTGAGATCACTGACCCCAAGGGTAAGGAGACCCAAAAAGTCCTGCCAACCACCTGCACCTGGTTCAATCAAGATACCACCCTCTTTATGTCCTTTGAGGCCTTGACATTAGACATTCCCAGAGATGAGGTTGAATCCCAGCTCAACAAAGGGCTGGCCAAGTATGGAGAAATAGTGCAGTTTGAACTGCTAAAGAATCCTTACATGGGCCACCTGTCCACACCAAAAGCCATGGCCATAATTAAACCCTTTGCAAATGGCAGCTTGGCATCCATTCCCATTTGTGCAACCATTCTCAAGAAGGATGGCACCCTTAGTAGCAAGTTGAAGGTATTCTCTGAGCAAACCCTGCCTATCTGTGCGCTGTGCTCAGCCCTTGGCCACAGAGAGGCCCTTTGCTACACAACCATGGCAGGAGTCCAGGCTGCAGAACAAGAGACCCACAAGGAGCACCAGAATATTGAACAAACTTGGTCCCAATCCAATGCTCTTGTAGCCTTAGTCTGGGGCACCATGGCTGAGTATGCAGTTGTAAAACTAATTATGTCCCGCCAAAAAAGCCTCATGGAAAGACTTAGAATTTTTCTCAGCCTCAACCAATAAAGGAAACAGAATCTGCCCAAGAAGAAGCACCTCAACCCATGCAAAAGCCTGCCCAAGAGATCCAGACAGCTCATGGCAATGTGGTTGATGAACCAATGGAAATTCCAGAACTAGTGGTGCAGTAATTAATGATTAACCTGGCCCAAGTTTTGTTGGATAATCACCACAATGTGGTGGCCCAAGAGAATTTGCAGCAGGGTCAAACACAGGATACACCCAATCAGGAGCAGGTACCTTCTGCACAGGATAATGGAAGACCAAGACGCAAGATCCAGACCAAACTTGCTGCAGTAACTAAGCCATCCCCTTACAAAGTAGGGGGATCCCAAACAGTCCAGGGCACCCAAGAAAGCCAAAGATGCAGCAGCCAATGACAGAAGTGGTCCTACCTCTGGTGGGGTCACTAATGTATAGTGGCTGATGGACCTCACCAATGGGACAAACTCTTCCATAGGATCTCTGGCCCTAGTCCCAGGAATGAAAAGAATTTTCCTGCAACCTCAAAGCAGTACCAATGGGCCCAACCATGCTAATAACTGCTTTAAGCAAGGCCAATTTATGGTCTTAACTCTCCCAGATATAATTGGACAATAAGAAGCTACATCTGGATCAAAGGAGTTCACCATAGCAGCAGTCAAGCATGGAAGTAAATTGGTAACAAAAAACCTGGGCCAAAGGACTACATTTTTTGGTGTAACACAGCCCACAAAATACACCTTATTTGCTCCCATTGAACACCACATTCCACTGTCATACCCTTTATACATTTCCCACAAAGCGCCACACAATCCAAGGCGGGTCAGCAATTTAAAAACGTGACCCAGTGGTTAACACAAAAATGTGAAAGCCACATTCTCAGCAGATTGGTACTAATGTGTGATCTACCAGTTGCACTGAGGGCACAGCCTAGCAATTCTGCACCCTAACTCAGCCACAAACATAATAGATTATCCTGTAACAGACACAGACCCTCCAACAAAAAAATCTGGGCAGACGGCCCAAGGGCTAAAAGCCTGGATTGATTTGGATCAGCTATTAGCCTTTTTTATATACCAATCCACGCCACACCAGACCCTAGAGATTACACCCTATTGCTTTGAGGCGCTAGACCTAGGCATTGGCCCTAAAACCATAGCTGCACACAGATTTAGCCACACAAAATGTGTATCAGGCTGTTCAAAAAAAACGCGGGCAGCTGGCCTAAGGAAATTTCTGCCCAGATTATTCTGGATCAGCAGATTTCTATTGGACTTTATGTCCAGTTTTGACTCACTGTTTTTATAATTAGGGCCCAAAAAGGGGCTCTAACCCAGAATCTTGACACTCTTAACCCACATGCATACCGCTGACCACACATACAAAATGGAATTAAACAACAAAAAAACGCAGGCCAAAGGCCCAAATTTTGTCTGGCCCAGTTTTCTCTGGGATCAATAACAATTCAATCTGGAACTGACATCATCCATATCCCAAAATTCCTGAAAGTTATAGTACCCCAAAATGGGATATATAGCTCAAATTAATCTTCCCCTTCACAATCTTCCCTCTCATCCAAGGTTTCCCCCTGCTCTGCAGGTTTCCTTGTCCCCTTCTTTTTTTACATTGTATGTGAGACTTTTGATCATTCCTTTTTGGCCCTATGGGCTCTTTGTACCAGTCAGAAATGTCTGGGCATCTCAAATAAATAAACTTTGGGATTATCAACACCCTCACAATGCTTGTCACCATGATGAACCAAGTGCTAAATGGCCTCTCAAATACATTATGCTACCTCAATAATATCATCATAATCTCAAAAATAAAAGAGGAACACCTCATGCATGTCCACAAGACACTTGATCAACTTGCAAAGCACAAACTTTATGCAAAACCAAGTTTGTGCCAATTTATGAAAAAGGAACTCCTGTTCTTGGGCCACATTGTCTCTGACAGTGGCATCAAAGCAGATCCAGACAAAAAATAAAAGCCATAAATAACATACAATGCCCCACCTCCATTAAACAAGTTAGATGCTTTCTCAGAATGGTAGCTTACCTAAGGAAATACCTCAAAGACTGCAGAAAGATCACCACACCAAACTATGACCTAACCAAGGGTAATGCAAAAAGAAATTCAAATAGACACCAGAATGCAACAAGAATTCCCAACTATTAGAACAAGCTTTGATTGAAGCACCAATCTTGCAATACCCTAATAACAACAGGTGGTACAAGCTCAAGTCAGATGCCAGTGACACTGCTATTGGCACAGTCCTACACATCTGCCAGCCAGGGCAGCAAGACTTTCTGCCAGTATGTTACAAAAGCAGAAAACTAACCAACACTAAGCAGAGATACCAAATACACAATAATAAATTGCTAGCAATATATCACACATGCAAGAAATGGGGATGTTACTTAGAGGGGCATTTAAACGTCCAAGTACTAACTGACCATAAATCCTTAATATATTTCAAAACTCAGAACTCACTTGCACAGTGACAAGCCAAATGGATGTCCCTGCTAGAGCAGCTCAATTTAAATATCCAATACAAAAAGAGGGCAGAGCTAGTCACACTGATGCTCTCTCTAGGCTATTTCAGCAAAGAGAGGATCATCCTGACCACCTGGACCCTGACTGGCCAAACCTATACAATACTGAGTATAAAACTAAAGGGAAAGAACCCTCAGCACACCAACTAACCCACAATACATTAGTAATGAACAAAAAGTATTTTCATGTATCAAATGGCACTGTATACCAAATCATTAATGACAAACATATTCCCTACATCTCACTTGTACAAAGAGTTGACATCATATTAAGACATCACTGCCTACTAGGACATACAAAGGCTAACAACCTATACCTCATACTAAAAGAGATAGTATGGTGACCCAATCTCAAACAAGATATAGTTGATGCTCTGAAAAAGTGCACAGTGTGTGAGAAATACATTAGTAAAAAGGCTCCTCAGCTAACAGTCAACCCTGTACCTGACCCTGAACCATTCAAGGTTTGGGGGCTAGACGTAGTGGGCCCCATCTCAGAAACAAAGATAAACCAATGTTTCCAAATTTTAGCCATCAACTTGCCACACGCTGGCACATCTGCTGGGCAACAAAGGACCACAAAGCAGAAATCATCAACTTTTTCATTAACAAAGCAATCATAGCCAACTATGGCACTCCAGACTACATCATAACTGATGGAGCAACCAAGTTATCAGGTCATGTAGTAAATGACAACTTAAAATCCAAAAACATTAAACACTCCACAACCTCTCCATACAGGCCACAGGCTAACAGTAGAGTGAAACGCCTAAACTGCAGCCTTATCAGGACCCTAGAGAAAATAATGGATGGCAAAGCCAAAGACACATGGCCACTATATGTGAAACATGCATTACTAGTATCCCAAGTCCACACCAACCAAGGGACAGGCTATTCACCGTTTGAGCTAACCTACGGGTACAAACTGGAAGTAATCACCCACAACAAACATCCCTACATAAAGATCCCCACAGGGAAACCTCCCACAGTAGAGCAAGCACCAAACCTTCAACACATCCACCTCAAAGCTAAAATAGCAGAAATGAAGAGGCTCAAGACACAAAAGGTAACCTCAACAGAGGAACCACTTCCCATCAGCTCCCCTGTCTGGATTCTAGCTGACAACAGAAAGAAACTAGACTCAGTACATCAGAGGACCAGGAAGAGTCATCAAATACAGACCAGAGCACAACAATTACCTAGTAAAATTCTAAAGTGCCAAGAACCTAATTATCAAGAAATACCACAGAACCTGTCTCTGCCTCAGTAAAAGAAAGCACTCAACCAGACTGGTTCCAACTAGCAAACAGCTCCAGGAGCATCAGGCAGTAGCTGTTAAGACAAAGCCCCCTCCTGATGCACCAGAGTAACCCCTTAAGGGGGTGCCAAGGGTCTGGATGTACAAGCATTCTGGCTAACACAAATTTACTTAACATCCAGCCATTGCCCAATTTGGTGCCCTTTCAATATACAGCTTGACATACTAGGAATGGCAACCAAGCAATATCACCTGACTGTCCAAGTATCCAGTGGCTTGAAACCATCTAGCACATGACCAACCCCTAGGTTTAATCCAACTAAATCTCTGCCACAGCCAAATCTATATAAGTCTAAAATATTATCTCATAAAAGATACTTCTCTTCTTTCCTAATTCCATATTTGAAGCTTCCCCAAAAGGCGCTCCTTATCAATTACTAAACTTTATTTGAAAAATAATAAGCAAGGCAATCTAGTCCCCTTGCTTAATTTTTGTGTTGGGAAGGGTGAGGGGCATAAACTTCATTGTCTGGTGTTGCAAAATCTTCAATTACTCCCTTTCAGGAAACTAATTCCTTGAGTTGCTCACTGAATGATT